>BLSH010117422.1:236218-249905 GCA_018402905.1 Glandirana rugosa | reverse complement strand
CAGCACCTGAGTTAAATATATGAGTGTCGCAGCAAAGGGTCTGAATACTTAGGACCTTGTGATATTTCAGTTTTTCATTTTTAATAAATCTGCAACAATGTCAACAATTCTGTGTTTTTCTGTCAATATGGGGTGCTGTGTGTACATTGAGGAAAATAAATGAACCTAAATGATTTTAGCAAATGGCTGCAATATAACAAAGTGAAAAATTTAAGGGGGTCTGAATACTTTCCGTACCCACTGTATAAATAAAGGGATTTTATTAAAACTTACCGTAAAATCCTTTTCTCTGAGTTCACTGACAGACGCAGCCCTTCATTGACAAGTGGGGTTATATGCACATCCTACCAGGAGTAGACTAGGCAAATAGAAAGAAAGCAAGCTGACCCCTCCCAGGGGGCCATCCTTACTCTAACATATAACCCCCCTGCTCTGCATAGCATATCAGTTTGTAACAAGCCGTACAAAGGCATCACAGAGGGGTGGGTGCTGCGTCTGTCAGTGAACTCAGAGAAAAGGATTTTACGGTAAGTTTTAATAAAATCCCTTTTTCTCTTACGTTCACTGACAGACGTAGCCCTTCATTGACAAGTGGGGATGTCCCAAAGCTGTGTCAGTCAAGAGGGGGTAAACAACAACAACAGTACCCAACAGAGTCCTCTCAGGAGGCGCCAGCCGCGCCTACACCGTAGCCTGCAAAACCTTGCGGACAAAGGCAGCATCCATGGATGCTGAAACATCAACTTTGTGAAACTTAGTAAACGTGTGTACCGAGGCCCAAGTGGCCGCCTTACACACCTGTGACACCAAAGCCTGGTGTCTGAAAGCACAGGAAGTGCTAACTGCCCTGGTGGACTGAGCCGTGACCGGAAAAGGAGGTACTTTGCCCCGAACAGTATACGCATGGGTCACGGTCTGTCTGATCCAACAGGAAACAGTGGCCAACGAGGCCGCCAATCCTTTGCGCGGACCATCCGTCAGCACAAACAACGCATCAGACTTCCGAAAGGAAGCTGTAGCCGCCAAGTACACCCGCAAAGCCCTCAACATCCAAGGAATGTTTCTCAAATTCCTTGGGATGCGACAGGTGCGGACATAATGAAGGAAGAACAATATCTTCATTCATGTGAAAAGAAGAGATCACCTTCGGTAGAAACGAAGGAGGAGGGCACAAGACCACCTTGTCCTTATGAAGGACTAGGTAAGGAGACTTGCAGGACAACGCTGCCAACTCAGACACCCGCCTAGCGGATGTAATGGCCACCAAAAATGCCACCTTCTGCGACAGCAATTGCAAAGGAATATCCCTGATGGTACTTTCTGATGATGTGGTATTACCACAAAAGGCATAGAGGTCACATCTGCCTCCTCTGATGCGGTTTCAGTTTCGCGGCTTGGAACGCACACCGATTTGACTGTAATCAACTAAGGCTGAACATGCTAGTGCTGGCAGACAGAACTTTTTAATGTGAGTAAACATTTTAGACTACGTTGTATGGATTATCTTTCAATAAATTGAGTTGCGCTATGAAGCTTGTTCCTTTGTTTTCATGAGATTTGTTGCCCAACTTGAATTGGGAGAGAAATTGGAGTATTTGCATTTATGGAGCCATCCAGAATAGCCTAGTGGAGGAGAAGGTGGTCCGGTGTAATGTTTGATGACAAAAATGCAGGTTTTTTACATACATCTGGTGAGTGCGTAGTGAATCTACACGTGTGGTGGTGGAGCACTCTATTACAGAAGAACCGACTTTCTTGTTGATAGCCACAGTTTTCCTTCACTTGGTGGATGGGCTTGCATACCTCCTTTCAACATTGAAGATATACAGCGTCTTTATGTGAAAGACTCTAGCATTGGACTTTGTTGAATTCTGCTGTTTACATAGATTTACCCCCATTACTTACTATTGCACTTCAATATGCACTGCACTTGTGTTATTTATAACCATATGATATAACTTTTTTTATTGCACTTTATTATACACTGCACATGTGTTATATGAGTAAGCGCCTTAAACTTTTCCACCCTAATACCCTATTTACCGATGGGAAATTGTTTCCATCTATGAAAGTAGGCTGCTAAACTCTCACCTATTTTGTTTTGTTTTTCATGTAATGGTGGTGCCATCCGGGTCCATTTTTTAATTTGTAAATATCCCTGATCTTCTCATATGGCGGTTTCTGCAGTACAGTAAGCACCAAATTCAAATCCCACAGCGCCAAAGGTGACCGTATCTGAGGATCCACATGGCGTACACACTGTACAAATGTACGAATCAACGAATGTGACGCCAAAGGCCGTTGAAAGAATCGCCAGAGCCGAAATCTGACCCTTGAGAGTACTCAATGCCAATTTTTTTATCCAGGCCCTGCTGCAAAAAAGCCAGGACCCGGGACACAACGTAATAGCGAGGGTTCCAACCCACACCAGGCAATATAGACCTTCCAGGTGCGATGATAAATCTTGCGCGAAGTACACTTGCGCGCTTTAAGCATGGTAGGGATCACGGAGTCAGCGACACCCCTATCCCTCAACACCTGGGATTCAATAGCCAAGCCGTCAAAGCCAGCGAGGGTAAAGCAGGGTGCAAGATGGGTTCCTGAGACAACAGATCTTCACACAGGGGAAGACGCCAAGGAACATCTGCCGCCATTCGCACCACGTCGGCATACCAAGGGCGCCGAGGCCAATCCGAAGCTACCAGGATTGTCTGAATCCCCTCCGCTTCTACCTTGCACAGTAGTCGCGGTAGAAGCTTGATGGGAGGGAAGGCGTACAGGAGCCGATACCGACCCCAAGGCGCCACCAATGCGTCCGTGGCGGCCGCCAGCAGGTCTCTCATCCTGCACACGAAGGTCTGCACCTTGTGATTGAAATGGAATGCCATGAGGTCCACGTCTGGTGTGCCCCACTTGTGGCAAATCTGGCGGAACACTTCCGGATATAGGGACCATTCCCCCTGATCTATTGTCTGGCGACTGAGAAAGTCCGCCTGACAATTCTCCATGCCCAGAATGTAAATGGCGGAGATTGCCGATACGTGGAGTTCTGCCCATCGCAGAATGAGAGCCGATTCCGCAGTCGAGCTCCTCGTTCCACCCTGATGGTTCACGTATGCCACTACCGTGGCGTTGTCCTATTGAACCCGAACCGGTTACCGTCCAGTGGGAGAGGCAGAGCCTGATCGCCCTCAACTCCAGCACATTGATCGGAAGACGTGATTCCTGCGCCGACCAACAGCCCTGAGCAGATAGCTGCCCCAGGACCCCCCCAGCCCGATAGTCACGACGGACGCCAGCCTATCGACCAATTCAGGGGGAGAAACTACTTCCCCAATGTTAGAACCGGAGCCCGAAGCCACCAGGCCAACGATCCTCTGGTCTGATGATCCAATCTGATCAGCTAGTCCAGGGACAGCGGAGACTTGTCCCACAGTGACAGAATCGCCTGCTGCAGGAGCCGGGTGTGACTCTGGGCGTAAGGAACCACCTCGAAGGCCGAGACCATGAGCCCCAACACCCGCATACAGAACCGTAAAGAGGACCACCGGCGTGACAGCATGGTGCGCACCGCTGCTTGCAGTGCCAGTAACTTGGCCGGAGGTAAGAACGCTTTAGCCTTCTCCGTGTCCTGAATCAGACCCAGGTATTCCAGGCGACAGGACGGGGTCAATGTTGACTTCTGCAAGTAGATCAGCCAGCCGAAGTCTTTCAACGAGGCCAGGGTGATAGCCACGTTCTCCTCCAGAGCTGAGGCAGACTTCGCTCTCAGGAGTAAGTAGTCAAGATAAGCTACCACAGCGACGCCTCTCTGCCTCAATAAACGCCAGCACCGGAGCTACCAGCTTGGTGAACACCCGAGGAGCCAAGGCCAGACCAAAGGGAATTGCCACGAATTGGTAATGTAGATCTCCCACCGCAAAGCCCAGGAAGCGCTGATGCCGGAGACAAATGGGAACATGGAGGTACGCGTCCCTGATATCCAGAGACGCCATGAAATCCCCTTGGTTTAGGGCGGCCACGACAGATTCCATTCTGAATTCTCGCGCCTTCACAAAGTGGTTTAGTGCTTTTAGGTCCAGAACTGGCCTGACCCCACCTTTTTTGGGCACCACAAATAGGTTTGAATAGAAACCGTGGTACCTTTCCAGTGGAGGTACCAGCACAATCACCCCTTGTTCGGAGAGCGTCTTTACAGCCCCTAGGAGAGTCTCTCGACGCCCCTGAGGGAGTCTCAAGTTCGATGGGAAGAACCTGTCTGGGGGTAGAGTGCTGAACTCTATCCTGTACCCGGAGGACACCACTTCCTGCACCCACCGGTCGGAAATGCGGGCAGTCCACCTGTCTGCGAACCCCAGAAGTCGGCCCCCCACCTCAAAATCGGGTGGGGGCAACCCATCATGCGGAGGAGGACTTATCCTCTGCCTTTTTGCTCTTGCGCTGCCAGTGACGTTTACCTGACCCTGAGGCAGACTTGCCAGGCCTCGAACCCTTGCCCGCTGCACCGGGCATACGAAAAAACCTCTTCTGACCCAAAGGAGCAGGACCCTGCTTACGGCGGAACTCCCGCCATCTGGGTTTCGGGAGAAAAGTATTCTTCCTCTCAGTGAAATCCTTAATGATTTCATCCAACTACGCCCCAAAGAGCCGACCGCCCTGAAAGGGGAGATCCGTGAGACCCTTCTTAGACGCGTGGTCACCCGACCAAGAGCGCAACCAAAGCACCCGTCTGATGATGACTGCGAAATCAGACATTTTTGACAACATGGGAAGCAGGTCCGAAGACCCTCTATCAGAAGGTCTGCTCGCTGCGACGCCTCAAGCGACCTCCCGCAGCTCAACTCGTTTTGCAACTCAGTCACACACTCGGTAAGAGATTGCACCGCCATAGCTGAAGCCAGAGCCGGTCTCATGGCTGACCCTGCCGACAAGAAAAGCGCTTTGGACACCGTCTCCGTCCGCCTATCGGACGGATCCTTAAAAGAGGGAGACCCCTCCAAAGGGATGGTTGTTGCCTTATTCAGGCGAGCCACCGGAGGGTCCACTGCGGGGGATGCCCATTTCTTCACAAAACTATCCTCAAATGGGTAGCATACAGCGAAATGTTTGGGCAGGGCGAAGGAATTCTGCGGATGCTGCCATTCCTTATAGACTAGATGGTCAAAGAATTGATCATAAAGATAAGCCCTAGGGGACCTGGATGGCCTAGCAGACCCAGAAACGTATGCAGTCTCCTGCGACTCCTCTGCTTGGTCCAGTCGCAAAGACGCACGAATATCAGCGATCAGTGCGGCCACCAGCGCCTTCTCACGCGCAACCGAGGCCCCCTGGTCTTCCTCGCCGTCCGAGAGCCCCAGCTCACCTTCCGAGAGCTCCACGGGGGTCCCCGTGACCACCGAGGCCACTTCCGGCTCAGACTCTTCCCTGATGAGGGTGGAGGGGGTGGAAGTTTCTTAGGGGCCCCCTTAGCATGGCCCGGCACCTCCCGGGAAAAAATTCCCCAAACACTGATCGTAACTGGTCCAGGGACACCAAAGCGGTAGAAAAAAGGGGAACCGCAGATCCCATAATGGAACCAGGTCTAACTCCTTGCACTAGGCATAATAAAACTGATATGCTATGCAGAGCAGGGGGGTTATATGTTAGAGTGAGGACGGCCCCCTGGGAGGAGTCAGCTTGCTTTCTATTTGCCTAGTGTATTCTTGGTAGGATGTGCATATAACCCCACTTGTCAATGAAGGGCTGCGTCTGTCAGTGAACGTAAGAGAAATATATATATATATATATATATATATATATATATATACACACACACACACACACACACACACGTGTTTGACATTTGGGGTGGTGCACACCCTAATGCAATAGGCTGCGCACACCTATGGGTATACTGACCAGCTTTTCATTAGTCATTATTCAGGAGAGCTTACGCTTTATCACCGCCAACTCAACCACAGGTTTCTTCCAGGCAGTGGTGATAGCTACTGTATCTTATCTACCAGAAACATAAAATAGATCAGAGCGTGTCAAGTCTCCTCCACAGGTTCATCAAGTAGAGCTATTTTGGAATCTTTGATATTTACTACGGTAACAGATTATATGAGGGCACAGACTCTGATCCCAAAGCTCCTGACTTTGCCACACAACCATGACGTGTGGAACATCAAGCAACCTTTTCCACAGTTTCAAAAACAAACAGCTGAGGAATCAGGGTACATTCTGTGGAAGTGTTCAGGCACCAAGTGTAATGATATCACGTGCTAGACACACGAAAAGCTGTAGCTATCAGCCATCTTGATCAGAACTCAGACGTCAGCCATGACAGTTTATCCTAACAGACACACATTGCAGGAGTAACCTTACTCACTCCCTCCTCTCTTTAGTCACAGAGTTCATAAGCTCACTTCAAAAGAACCATTATCTCAGCTCAGATACATCAAGAACCAACACTGGGGCCTGCAGGGCTGTAAACAGCTGAGTCAGGGCCGAATCTCTGTTTTGCTGTCCACACCTATCGTAAAACTATAACCAGATCCATTGAGAATACAGAGTATGCCATCAAAGGATGCTCAGAATTAATGAGTTCCATAAAAGGGCATTGAGAGCAGAAGTGACCTTTCAGAGACCTCTAACCAATTCAAACATTAAGAAATCCACACACAATTCATAAATTCAGACAGGAACATGATACCTTAATAAAACGTATATATTTGAATGCAGAATTTCACACTGAACGACTGAAGTCCAGGCATGCCCATGTTCAGACATATCAAAGGGAAGATAGCTGTCAGATGCCTCCTAGATGACAAGCTTATTTGAGCTACCATGTGTCTAGCATCTCTTAACATGGAATTTCATGTTGAACCATAATTTCTCAGTTTCAGGAAAGCAGTCTGTACATATTGGGAGATATGAATAATGGTATAAAAACTGTGTGCAAAGGAGGGTCATTATACGAAGATCCACCCCAGTCCGCCCACAGGCCCTGCTATCCATTTCTAGTGGTCAGGGGCATATGGCCCCACACCTTTGATCCCAGATAAAAAGGGAAATGCCAAGACAGTGGTCAGTTCTCCTTTTACCATAAAACCAGGAACATCTGCAAGTTGAGAACCATTTTGACTCATTGAACAAACTCTGTTCAATCCAAGGACATTAAACGCAAGTATCTTTGTTCCTTAAATTCTACCTTATCTCTTTGTTGCTATATTATGTCGTTATTGCTTTGAAATACCCTTTTCTGTAAATATTTTATTTGTACCAATTTTGACCTTTTCATTATTAAAACCTTATTTTGAAAAGTGTTAATCTTGTCCCTAAAGCTCTTAATGGAAACTATAACCTAGCTCTTGAAGAAATGCTACTGTTTAAAATAAATCATCTGAATATACCTGTCTGTGGTGACAGTGTGTGTTACAGGCGATTAATCTAAAATTCTAATTGGTATTGGTGGATGCCTGATGCTCAGAGGTTAGTGGTGGCAGTGAAAGGGTTAATTGCTTAAATTAGCCAGATGACAATCACTCTCAGGCTGCTGGTACCTATATTGTGGCCCCGCAAGACGGAAAATTGTTGTGCTGGAGAGTGGCATTGTTACGTTAGTGACAGCGCGGTGTGAGATTGGCCGGTCCTCTGTCACAAGTTAGTGAGGAGGGCAGGGATCTTATACCCGCTTTCGTCATACCAAGTACCAACAAGAAACCGTTTTAAAACCTGCTTCCACTAGGAAGAGATCTGTGATAACCTTATATGCCCGTATAGACCATTTCTCCACCGAGATTTCAATTCCCAAATCCTTTCCTTAGGCCAGCATATAGGGCAGTTTACCTGTCGTGATGAAAAGTTCGTACAGCTCCGAGGTGCTTTGGGTTTTGAGGAGGTAGAAAGCCCCTGGAGAAGAGTATTTTGAAATCATTTACTATGGAAGGAGGACCTTGCCGCTGGTGACACAAAATAATTTGTCAAGTGCCTCATCAATCCACCATCAAGAGACATATGCGTGAGGCGTCTTTTACAGGATGTTCAGCTGACCAGGCTTTGATTGACAAGATTCTGGGCATGTGAACAGAAATCAGAGCTATTCTAGAGACTGGTGTCAGGACTTGGTCTGGGAATCCACACAAAAGAGCAAACAAAAGTAATTGGTGAGCAAAGCTACAGTCCTGGAATACAGGATCATGTTGGTTATTTGTTGCCCTAGTCCAATTATCTGCAGTTTGACAAATAGAAATAGCAGTAAAAGCTGACTGCAGAAATTGGCCTGCGAGTAAGCAGAGCCTTTAAGAGCATCTTAAACTTTGTTAGCAAAATCTTTGAATAAATGAACATCTTCTATACATACAGCAAGACATTTAAGATGGATGAACATGATCTACTACCAGAACAGACCACTCTTTTGTGAACTTTTTTCCACTAGATAGATCTTGGCAATGATTCTCTGAAAAGAGTGAAAATCTATTCTGGGTTGACTTTGTCCATTATATTTGTTCAGGATTTGGGAATGGCTTTTTGAAACTAGCAGGCCTCAAAGAACCCAAGAGGGCATGGAGAGATGGAGAAGAATAAAAAGGCGAGGCTGTTACCCACAGCAGAAGTGAGCATATAAACAATGGCAAGCAAATTGTGTGAAACCAACAGGTGTATAGGAGCCTGAGAAATATTAGTTGTGCCCATGCAAGGTCCACTGTCCTAAGCAACATAAACCATTCTCACAGTATGGGGCTGGTATACAGCTACGAAGGTTTTATTGAGATTGTACTAATCCAAATGCGCGGCTTCTATTGTATCAAAAGACAGTGAATAGATTGACTGGAGTCGATTATTATTTAACTTTGGATTCTTTGAAGTTAGGTTGAAAGTGATTTCACCATAAGAGAGAAGAGGTCCATTACCTTAGGACACTAGCAAAAACACTTAGAAGAAAAAGAGTGAAGTAGGGTTATAGCGAAATGCCCAAGAAATATGTGTCATCAAAAGTTATGCCAATGTATAATCACTTAAAGGTACCAGCTTATAGCCCAGGGTCTATGAATATTAAGCCTGTGTCCCATACCATACAATTAAGATATCACTTAAAGGTACCAGCTTATAGCCCAGGGTCTATGAATATTAAGCCTGTGTCCCATACCATACAATTAAGATAATTTTACCCACTGCAACCTGCAAGGGACACAAAGCAGCCCCCAGTGGGCAGAGTTCTACATATCACATGGTGGCTGCCTAAGCCCAGAACAGGTGGACAGCTCCTAATCACTAAAGAGGCATGGGACCCAAGCTGAGTTACCTAAACAGCATACTGCAGCGGCAAATAGGCAGGTGTGTGAAGGGGGTGTCCATGACACTTTGGAGGTGCTTTCAACATTGAAATTTAGGCTGGGCTGCTTTAGGTAGCTGCTATTGTAGATACCAGCTCTATCGGCAATGGAAAGATGACTTAATTGAAGAGGAAAACTGAAGGAAAAAATGCTAGCAGCAAATGGTTAAACTTTTCCCAGCAGAGCTGAAGAAAATACATCTATCCTCCTGTAACCAGCATACCTCCATTTTACTAGTCACATAGGAGGGAGTTATCCTGGGCTGGCTAAGTTGTTTTTTTTTTTCTCTTTTTTTTGTGCCAGTGTCTAATGCTTGCATAGGCAGCAGGTAACTTCTTATATCCCTCAATGCACAAAAAAAAAAAATAAGTTACTGCTGCATTAACATGTAACTTTTATATTTGCCAGGACTTCAGCTTTAATGTGCCACTAATTGTGGCATAAACAACTCCAACTTAGCAGAGAGAAAATTATAAAGATTAGATTAAAGGAAAAATATAAAACAAGAATTCAAAGGTTGTCTGAATAGCAGTTGTGCAGCTAAAACAAACCAATGTCTGATATCAGTCCCACTATTAAGTAACAAAATCCACAAAGGAATTGGGTAAAGAAACAAAGGGATACCAAGAGAATGTAGGACAAATATATCAAGCATAAAATCAAATATTTATTAAAAAATTGGATTTTTTTATACATACTTACCTGTAAAACCCATTTCTTTCGAAGGACATCATAACCCCTCCCACACTGGGAGCACTTCAGTTTTGTAGCAAGCAATGAACTCCACAAAGGCAGAGAGGGGAGGGACTTCTGTCTCCCGTGATGTCCTTTCAAAGAAATGGATTTTACAGGTATGTATAAAAAAAAAAAAAAAGGGGATTTTATTATAACTTACCGTAAAATCCTTTTCTCTGAGTTCACTGACAGACGCAGCCTTCTTATGACAAGTGGGGTTATGCTCATCTCACTAGGAGTAGACTAGGAAAAGACAAACAAAAGCATAGGCTGGCCCCTCCCAGGGGGCCGTCCTCATCTTAGCATATAACCCCCCTGCTCTGCATAGCACATCAGTTCGTAACAAGACGTACAAACTCAACGCAGAGGGGTGAGTGCTGTGTCTGTCAGTGAACTCAGAGAAAAGGATTTTACGGTAAGTTATAATAAAATCCCTTTTACTCTTCCATTCACTGACAGACGCAGCCTTATGACACGTGGGGACGTCCCAAAGCTGTGCCAATCAAGAGGGGTGGGCAAACTATAACAACTGTACCCAACAGAAAAACGCCCTCTCAGGTGGCGCTAACTGCGCCGATACTGCCGCTTGTAATACTTTGCGGCCGAAAGCAGCATCCGAAGATGCTGAAACATCAATTTTGTAAAACTTAGTAAACGTGTGCACTGAGGCTGAAGTAGCCGCTTTGCACACCTGAGACACCGAGGCCTGGTGTCTAAACGCCCAGGAAGTACTAATTGCCCTGGTGGAATGAGCCGTGACTGGAAACGGGGGAACTTTGCCCCGAATCTCATATGCATGAGTCACGGTCTTCCGTATCCAACGAGAAATGGTAGCTGACGAGGCCGCCATGCCTTTGCGCGACCCTTCCATCAGCACAAATAAAGAATCAGACTTCCGAAAAGAAGCTGCATAAAATAAATACACCCGCAAAGCCCTCACCACATCCAAAGAATGCAGTTCAACTTCTTTGGGATGTGATGGGTGCGGGCACAATGAGGGAAGAACAATATCCTCATTTAAATAAAAAGAAGAAACCACCTTCGGAAGAAACGAAGGGGAAGGTCGCAAAACCGCCTTGTCCTTGTGAAGGACCAAGTAAGGTGACTTGCAGGATAACGCTGCTAACTCAGACACCCGCCTAGCAGATGTGACAGCAACCAGAAAAGCCACTTTCTGTGACAACAGTCGCAAGGGAATATCCCTGATCTTTTCATATGGTGGCTTCTGCAGCACAGAAAGCACCAGATTCAAATCCCATGGTGCCAGAGGCGACCGTATCCAAGGAGCCACATGACGTACCCCCTGTACATATGTACGGATCAATGAATGAGACACCAAGGGCCGTTGAAAGAGAACCGCCAGGGCCGAAATCTGACCCTTAAGCGTACTTAAAGACAGGTTCTTGTCCAGTCCTTGCTGCAAAAAAGTCAGCACTCTAGACACAATATAAGAGCGAGGGTTCCAACCCCCTGCCTTGCACCAGGTAATATAGGCCTTCCAGGTCCTATGATAAATCTTACGTGAGGTATCCTTACGTGCTCCAATCATAGTAGGGATCACGGAGTCTGAGACACCCCTATCCCTCAACACCTGGGACTCAATAGCCAAGCCGTCAAAGCCAGCGAGGGTAAAGCAGGGTGCAAGATGGGCCCCCGAGACAGTAGGTCTTCGCGAAGTGGAAGACGCCACGGAACATCTGTCACCATCCGTACTACGTAGGCGTACCAAGGGCGCAGAGGCCAATCCGGTGTTACCAGGATTGTCAGGATTCCCTCTGCTTCTATCCTGCGCAGAACCCACGGTAGAAGCTTTAGAGGAGGAAAAATGTACAGAAGCTGATAGCGACCCCAGGGCGCAACCAGAGCGCCCGAGGCGACCTCCAGCGGATCTTTTGTTCTGCACACGAAGGTCTGTACCTTGTGATTGAACCTGGAGGCCATGAGGTCCACCTCTGGTGTGCCCCACTTGAGGCAAATCTGGCGGAACACTTCTGGATGTAGGGACCATTCCCCCTGATCCAGAGTCTGGCGGCTGAGAAAGTCCGTCTGCCAATTTTCCACGCCTGGGATGTAGATCGCAGAGAGAGCTGGCACGTGAAGTTCTGGCCACCGAAGGATCAGAGCCGCCTCTGCGGCTGCTGCTGAGCTTCTTGTTCCGCCCTGATGGTTCACATAAGCCACAGCCGTGGCATTGTCCGACTGAACCCGGACAGGGAGGCCTCGCAGCCTTTCTGACCAACGGGACAGACAAAGTCTGATCGCTCTCAGTTCCAGTATTTATTGGAAGACAAGCTTCCTGCGCTGACCAACGACCCTGGGCAGAGAACTGACCCAGGACCCCTCCCCAGCCCAATAGGCTGACATCCGTCGTTACTATCGACCAATTCAGGGGGAGAAAACATTTCCCCAACTTTAGGGCCAGAGCCCAAATCCACCAAATCAAGGATCCTCGGGACTTATGATCCAACCTGATCAGTCTGTCTAGGGATAGGGGAGATTTGTCCCATTGCAACAAAATCGCCTTCTGCAAGAGCCGCGTGTGACTCTGGGCGTAAGGTATCGCTTCGAAAGTCGACACCATGAGCCCCAACACCCGCATACAGAACCGTAAGGAGGACCACTGGCGTGATAGCAGGGTTCGCACTGCCGCCTGAAGTGTCAGGAGCTTGCTCGGTGGTAAAAACACCCTTGCCTGAACCATGTCCAGAATCAGACCCAGGTATTTCAGCCAGCAGGATGGAGTCAATGATGACTTCTGCAGGTTGATTAGCCAACCGAACTCCTCTAACGTGGACACCTTAATTGTCACATTCTCCTCCAGAGCTGTAGCAGACTCTGCTCTCAGGAGTAAATCGTCGAGGTATGCTACTACTGTAATACCTGTCTGCCTCAGCAGCGCCAGCAAACTGGTAATGCAGATCCCCCACTGCGAAGCGTAGAAAACGCTGGTGACTGTGACAAACTGGAACATAGAGATACGCGTTCCTGATATCCAGGGACGCCATGAATTCCCCTTGGTGCAGGGCGGCCACGACCGAGCGGATGGACTCCATCCTGAATCCCTTCATCTTTATGAAGTGGTTTAATGCCTTCAGGTCCAGAACTGGCCTGACACCGTCCTTTTTGGGCACCACAAAGAGGTTTGAGTAAAACCTGCAAAATCTTTCCCCCATGGGTACCGGTACAATCACTCCCTGTTTGGCTAGCACCCGAACGGTGCCTAGCAGCGCCTCCCGACGCCCCTGAGGGAGTCTCAAGTTTGAAGGGAAGAACCTATCTGGGGGCAGAGAGATGAATTCTATCCTGTACCTGGAGGACACCACCTCCAGTACCCACCAATCAGTGATGCGGGCAGTCCATCTGTCTGCGAACCCCAGCATCCGGCCCCCCACCCGTAAGTCGGGCGGGGGCAACCCATCATGCGGAGGTTGATTTATCCTTCGCTTTTTCGGACCTATGCTGCCAAGGCTTTTTACTGTGCCCAGCGGCAGCCTTACCAGACTTGAAGCCCTTACCCGCTGAGCCGGGCGTCCGAAAAAACTTCTTCTGACCTGAAGAAACAGGGCCCTGCCTATGGCGAACATCCCACGGACAAAGAAGTCCAGTCTTCTTCAAAAAAGCCTGCGGGCCGAGTC
>BLSH010117422.1:169818-181173 GCA_018402905.1 Glandirana rugosa | reverse complement strand
GATGTTTGGCTACGTTGTATTCTTGAGCTGCCTTATTAATAAAAGTCATATTCGAAAAAAAAAAAAAAAAAACCTGTGTGGAACATCCACCACGACAAAAAGAGCGTCTGACCTTCGAAAGGAGGCTGTGGACGCCAGATACACCCGCAGGATCCAAACATCCAGGGAGCGCCAAGCAACCTCCCTAGGGTGAGACGGGCGCGGGCAAAGGAAGGACAATGTCCTCATTAGTGTGGAAAGATGACACCACCTTTGGCAAAAAAAAGAAGGTGTCGGGCGCAAGACCGCCTTATTCTTGTGTAGGACCAGATAAGGAGACCTACAAGACAGAGCCGCCAACTCAAACACCCGCCGGGCAGATGGGATGGCCATCAGGAAAGCCACTTTCTGCAAAAGCAACTGCAGAGAGATTTCCCTGATATTTACGAAAGGCGGCTTCTGAAGCACCGAGTGGACCAAATCGAGGTCCCATATGGGGGGGGGCGGGTGGGGGGGGAGGCCGCGACATGCCGAGCCCCCTTCATGAAAACCCGAATCCATGAATGTGTCACCAAAGGACGCTGCAAAAAAAAAAAAAAAAAAGAAGATTGCCCGAGCAGAAACCTGACCCATGATAATGGTCAACGCCAGTTTCTGGTCGAGGCCCTTCTGCAGGAAGGCCAGAACCCGAGACACCGAGAAGGAACGAGGGTTCCACCCCCCCGGCTTCACACAAGGCAATGTAAGCCTTCCGGGTGCGGTGGTAAATCATACGTGAAGTGGCCTACAAGCCTTCAACATGGTAGGAATCACAGAGTCCAAGACCCCTCAACACCTGGGATTCAATAGCCAGGCCATTAAAGCCAGAGGGTAAAGCAGGATGCAGGATGGGTCCCTGGGACAGAAGATCGTCACGAAGCGGGAGCTGCCAGGGAACGTCCACCACCATCCGTACTATGGCATGACGCCGTGGCCAATCTGGAGCTACCCGAAAGGTCGATAAACCCTCCGCTTCTATTCTGCGCAGAAGCAGTTTCAGAGGAGGAAATGCATAGATGAGCCGATACCGAACCCACGGAGCTACAAGAGCATCTGCCGCGACCACTAGGGGGTCCCTTGTCCTGCTCACGAAGGTCCACACCTTCCGATTAAGATGGGACGCTAGTAAGGCCATGTCCGGGATGCCCCATCTCAAACAATCTGATAAAACACATCCGCGCACCTTCTGCCCACCACAGGACGGGAGCTACCTCTGAGGCCGCAGCCGAGCGTCTCGTCCTTGCCCTGGTGGTTCACGTACGCCACAGCCATGGCATTATCCGAATGAATCCGGACAGAGCACCAATGTAGCCTCGACTCCAATGGGAAAGGCAGCACCAAATCGCCCGCAATTCCAGGACATTGATCGGGAGACGAGACTCCTCCAGAGACCACCGTACCCAGGCTGAGAGCAGCCCCAGGACTCCACCCCAGCCTATCAGGCTGGCGTCCATCGTGATCTCTGACCAGTGAAGGGGGAGGAAGGACTTCCCTGACCAAAGAGCCAGGGACTGCAGCCACCAGAGCAGTGAGGCCCGTACTTGGTGGTCCATCCTGACCACCCAATCCAGGGAAGCTGGGGACCTGTCCCATCTCAGGAGAATCTCCTCTTGCAGAACCCGGGTGTTGTACTGAGCATAAGGGACCGCCCCCGAAGTAGGCCACCATTAGGCCCAGGACCTGCATGCAAAAACAGAGTGAGGCCCATTTCTGGGACAGCAGGGACTGAGCCGCCGACTGAAGCGTCCGCCGCTTGGTTGGCGGATGGAAAACCTTCGCCTGGACTGCCTCCAGGATCAGCCCCAGATATTCCAGACGGTGAGACGGAATCAGAACAGACTTCGGGAGATTGATCACCCATCCGAACTCCTGCAGCGTGAGCAGGGTAATCGTCACATTGTCCCTGAGCGCTGGAGCCGACTTCGCTCGCAGGAGGTGGTCGTCCAGATGCACCACCACCGTGATGCCCCTCTGCCTCAGCAGAGCCAGAACCGGGCCAGCAGTCTGGTGAAAAACCGAGGCGCCACCACGAACTGGTAGCGATCCTCCCCAACCGCAAAGCGCAGGAAGCGCTGGTGCTGGGCGCAGATGAGAACATGTAGGTACGCATCCTGACTGGTGCAGGGCCGCCACTACCGAGCTAACCGGCTCCATCCGAAACCGGCGGATCCCTACAAACTCGTTGAGGTCCCCAAAGTCCAGGATGGGACGAACCCTGCCCTTCGAAACCACAAAAAGGTTGGAATAAAACCCTTGGGAATGTTCCGACCGAGGAATGGGAACAATAACCCCTTGACGAAGCAGGTCCTGCACAGCCCCGAACAGGGCCTGCAGGTTGGGGGGCAAAGAACCTGTCTGGGGGCAGGAATATAATTCTATGCTGTACCCCGAGGAGACCATCTTGAGCACCCAGCGGTCCAAGATGCGAGAGTACCAGCTGTCTGCGAACCCCAGGAGACTGCCCCCCACCCGAACACATGGCGGGGACAACCCTTCAAGCGGAGGAGACCTTGACCTCTGGCTTGAGGCGATTATGCGGCCAGGAATGCTTCGGTTTTGGTGGACTGTGAGCCCTTGCCCGGGGAACAGAAGGGAGGAAAAGGCCGCCCATGGGCTGGAAAGGAGGTACCCTGTCGGCAACGGGAGTCCGAACTCCTAGACTCCGGGAGAAAGGCGCCCTTCCCTCCCGTGAGATCTTCGATCATCTCATCCAAGGGGTCACCGAAGAGCCGCCCCCCCCCCCCTGGAAAGGCAAGTCCGCCAGGGCCTCCACCGAGACCGCCTTGGATATCAGGGAGGGGCGCGTCCAGGGCTGCATCGCAGATACTGAGCCTCTTGGATCATGCGACCTGCAAGATCCACTCAGGAGACGCCTGCGTCTTGCGCAACTCGCTGTGTAGCAAATGTAGAACAAATCGGGATCTGACGCAAGCTTTAGCCTTCCTATCAGCCGGGTCCTTCAAGGACGGCGTGCCTTCCACCGGGATGGTGGGGTCGCCTTACTCAGGCGGGACACGGAGGGGGGTCAACCGCGGGAGGTGATCCCACTTCTTCAATAATCTATCCTCAAAAGGGATAACGCACAGCAAAAATGCTTCGGACTGGGGATCCCGATTGGGGCCGAGCCCATTATCTATAAACCAACTATCCTGAAAAAAAAAAACATGCAGAAAAACCTAGGCCGCAGGGCCCAGCCTATGTGACCCGAAGGGGACGGGCACCCTCCGAGAGGGTCCTGCTGCTTCTTCCAGTTGCAGGGTCTCACGCACTGAGGTGGTCAGCGTGTCTACAAGAGCCTTCTCATGCGCAGCAGCGGACGCCTCAGACTTTTCCCCGCTATCAGGAGCGTCTGGGATCTCGCCGTCCGACAGCTCAAGGGGGGTCCCCGCAACGGAGGAGCCCCCCTCGGGGTCCGAGTCCTCCGCAGAAGGGGGGCAAGGGGTGCTTTTTGGCGTCCCTGCGGTTCAACAGCGACTCTACCCAGGAGACAAATGTCTCCAGAACCGTGGACATGGCGTCTACAAGGGAAGGGGCCCATGAAATGCTGGCTGCAGGCGCCGAGAGGTCTGGTGGGGAAGCACCCGCATCGGCTGCCATACTGTTACCCACCCTGGCCACCCCAGGAAAAAGAGGCCTATTGCCAGGAGACCACTGCACCCCCCACCCCACAGCTGTGCAAGGCTTGTCATGGGGGCACCCCAGGGGGACTCACCACCCGACCAGAGAGGAGCCGCTTACCGCTGCTGTCCGCCGCTGTCGCTGCCTTCACCGCTCCTGCTGCCCACACTGCCGCTGTGACCAGAGCCGCCGCCAGGGAGATCGCGCTGTGCTTGGGGGGGTAAATCGGCGCCAGAACCGGCCAGAACCGCCCCCCAGCACACACAGGCCTTCCATGTGTAGAAACCACAGGAAAATGGCCGCCAATGCACACTAGAGGCCGAAACCTCGTAACAGTGCCGCGGCTACGTCAAAATGGCCGCTGAACGATCTCATGCAGATAAATGTGGCAGGCTACAAGAAAATGGCGGCCAGCAAAATGGCCGCCGCCGATCCCGACCACCGAAACAAGACATGGGGGGACGGCAGCAGGGGGAGAGGGACCACTAGGGCCCATACATACACCCTTGGAGCCTCGGTGGGGGGCACGAGCGAGGATGGGGGGGGAGAAGACCAACCACTACGCTCACCACGGAGGGGGGACCTGCCAGCTCCTCCCCCGGGCCCACAAACGGGAGGGGGATGTACTTACCCCGTCTAGTCGGGCAGTGCAGGGATCCCACCCGAGACCGGAGGGAGCTATCGGCCCTGGGCGCACTGCGTGCGATGGCGGGGCGTTTAACCCGCAGGGCCACCCCGTCCAGTTGGGGTTTGTCGCGGTCGACCCAGCGCGAAGCATCCGGTCTAACACGTGATGGCCGGCTGGGGAGAGTACCTGGGTCCGAGACCCAGCCTGTTGCCTAGCACGCCTGCTTGATTGTAGTCTTCATCTGTGAGGCTGTCTCCGGACAGCCGAAGTGGCCCAGAGAGGTGCCACAGATCCCAACAGGGAGCCTAGGTCGAACTCCTTGCACTAGGCAGAAGAAACCTGAGCTAGCAGAGCTGGGTGTGGGGTTATCTGCCAGTGGGGACTGCCCCCTGGGAGGGACTGTGTCTGTTACTGTTCTTTTTTGCTGTTAGAACTGCCTGTTCTGCCTAGTAAACTCCTGAAGAGGGCAGTATAACCCACTTAGTCCTAAAAGTCGCTGTGCCTGTCTACGAACGAAAGAGAAACCTACTTTTATCATAGGGGATATTTAAAATCCCTGTGATAAAAATAAAAATGATAAAGAAAAAGATGAAAGGGACAGTGTAAAAATAAAATAAAAAGCAAAATGAATTAAAAAAAAATATGCACCCCTGCCCCCCCCGCTTCGTGCACGCATGCAAAGGTGGACGCAAGCATCAGTCTCGTGTCGTATGTAAACAATTTCACCATGCATGTGAGGTATCACCACGAACGTCAGATCGAGGGCAGTAACTCTAGCAGTAGACCTCTGCAGATCTAAAGTGGTAACCTGTAAAGGCTTTTAAAAATGTATATAGTTTGTCGCAGCTTCGCGGATGTGCGTCATTTTTAAAGCATGCCATGTTTGGTGTCTATGCACTCCGCATGAGATCAACTTATATTTCACCAAACATTTGGCCAAAATAGTATGTTTTTGTGCAATAAAATTCACAAGTGTTTTTTTTTCCCCAAAAATTGCGTTCGAAATATCGCTGCGCAAATAATTTGTGAAAATTTTTTTTTTTTTTAACACCCACTATTTAAATCCGTAGGGCCTCTGCTTTAAAAAATATATATAATTTTTGGGGTTCAAAGTAATTTTCTAGCAAAAAAAAAAAAAGTATTTTTTCATGTAAACAAAAAGTGTCAGAAAAGACTTGGTGGTTCAAGTGGTTACAAGAGTGGGTGATGTTAGGCATAAAATGCCAGAATAGTTAAACCCCGTCCGCCCCAAATTACACCATTTTGGAAAGTAGACACCCCAAGCTATTTTCTGAGAGGCATGTTGAGTCCATGGAATATTTGATTTGTCATGATTGAAAAATGACAAAAAAAAAATTCCACAAAGTTGTCACTGAAATGATATATTGCTCACCCATGCCATGGGTATATGTGTAATTACACCCCAAAATACATTCTGCTGCTTCTCCTGAGTATGGGGATACCCCATGTGTGAGACTTTTTGCGAGTCTATCCCCGTACAGGACCCCGAAAACCAATCACCTCCTTCAGGATTTCTAAGGGCGAAAATGTATGCCTTCACCCCATACTATCCAGGTTTCGGAGGCCATGAAATGCCCAGATAGCAAAAAAATAAAAAAAACCCAAAATGATCCCATTTTGGAAAGTAGACTGCCCAAGCTATCTGCTGAGAGGCATGTCGAGTCCATGGAATATTTTATATTTTGCCACAAGTTTTGGGGAAATAACAATATTTATTTATTTTTGTTTTACACAAAGTTGTCACTGAAATGATATATTGCTCACACATGCCATGGGTATATGTGGAATTACACCCCAAAATACATTCTGCTGCTTCTCCTGAGTATGGCTATACCACGTGTGAGACTTTTTGGGAGCCTATCCATGTACAGGACCGCGAAAACCAATCACCGCTTTCAGGCTTTCTGGGCATAGAATGGTGATTTTACTCCTCAGTACGTATCACGGTTTTAGAGGCCCTGAAGTGTCAAGGTAGCAACCCCCCCCCCCCCCCCAATGACCCCATTTTGGAAAGTAGCACCCCAAGGTATTTGCTAAGAGGCATGGTGCGTATTTTGCAGCTCTCATTTGTTTTGGAAAATGAAGAAATACAGAATTTTTTTTTTTTTACTTTTTTCAAATTTCAAAACTTTGTGACAAAAAGTGAGATGTGCAAAATACTCAAAATACTTTTCAGCAAATAGCTTGGAGTGCTTACTTTCCAAAATGGGTTCATTTGGGGGGGGTTCTGCTATCTGGACATTCCATGGCCTCCGAAACGGATAGGGAGTGAGTAAAATCAGCTTTTTACGCACTTAGAAAGCCTGAAGGCGGTGATTGGTTTTTGGGGTCCAGTACGCGGCTAGACTGCCAGAAAGTCTCACATATGTGGTATCCCCGTATTCAGAAGAAGCAGCAGAATGTATTTTGGGGTGTATTTTTCACATATACCCATGGCATGTTCAAGCAACATATCATTTAGTGACAAATTTGTGGGGAAAAAAAATTGTCATTGTGGCAAAATGAAACTGTGGCAAGTGAAACTTGTGGCAAAATATAAAATATTCCATGGACTCAACATGCCTCTCAGCAAATAGCTTATTGTGTCCACTTTCCAAAATGGGGTCATTTTGGGGGGGGGGGTTGTGCTATCTGGGCATTTCATGGCCTCTAAAACTGAGATAGGTAGTATGGGATGAAGGCATAAATATTTGCCCTTAGAAATCCTGAAGGCGGTGATTGGTTTTTGGGGTCCCGTATGCCGATAAGACTCCCAAAAAGTCTCACACCTGGGGTATCCCCGTACTCAGAAGAAACAGCAGAATGCATTTTGGGGTGTAATTCCACATATACCCATGGCATGTGTGAGCAATATATCATTTCAGAAACAACTTTGTGTAATTTTTTTTTTTTTGGTCATATTTCAATCACTTATGACAAAAAAATAAAATATTCAATGGGCTCAACATGCCTCTCAGCAAATTCCTTGGGCTGCTTACTTTCCAAAATGGGGGCATTTGGGGGGTTTGTACTGCCCCTCCATTTTAGCACCTCAAGAAATGAGATAGGCAGTCATAAAATAAGAGCTGCGGAAATTCCAGAAAATGTACCCTAGTTTGTAGACGCTATAACTTTTGTGCAAACCAATATACACTAATTTACTTTTTTGCCCGAGACATGTGGCTAAATGCATTTTGGCAAACATTTATGAGTGAAATTTAGTTTATTGTATTTTTGTAATAAAGTTGAAAAAAGGGATATTAAAACTTACCGTAAAATCCTTTTCTCCGAGTTCATTGACAGACGCAGCTCATCATGACGTGTGGGGTTTATGCTCGTCCCACTAGGAGTTAACTAGGCAGGGAAAAGAAACAGCTGGCCCCTCCCATGGGGGCCGTCCTCTTACAACATAAACCCACTACATAAAATCACTTCAGGAACTTAATATGTACAGTCTGGAGGAAAGAAGGGAGAGGGGAGACATGATTGAAACCTTTAAATACATCAAGGGGGTGAATAAGGTCCAGGAGGGCAGTCTTCAATATGAAACCAAAATCAAGAACACGGGGACATGACCTCAAACCAACTGGGGGGGGGTTCAAAACTAATCTTAGAAAGTATTTTACTGAAAGGGTGGTTGATGATTGGAATAAACTACCAACAGAGGTTGTGAGAAAGTCAACAGTAAATGGCTTCAAACATGCTTGGGATAAACATAAATCTATAGTCAGACAAGGTTAATGTAAAAAAAAAAAATAAATAGAAAGGGGCAGACTCGATGGACTACTCAGTCTTTTTCTGCCATCACTTTTCTATGTTTCTAACTCATAGCATAGCTCTTCAGTTCGTACACAAGCGGTACCAGAACAGAGCACCAAGGGGTGGGAGCTACGTCTGTCAGTGAACTCGGAGAAAAGGATTTTAGGGTAAGTTTTAATAAAATCCCTTTTTCTCCTATCGTTCACTGACAGACGCAGTTCATCATGACGTGTGGGGACGTCCCCAAGCTGTGTCAAAAAGAGGGGTGGGTAAACGCTAACAACAGTACCCAACTGAACCTCTAAGGAGGCGCCAGACGCGCCTACACTGCCGCCTGCAAAACTTTGCGGCCAAAAGCAGCATCCGAAGATGCAAACACATCAACTTTATAAAACTTAGTGAAAGTGTGAACCGAGGCCCAAGTGGCCGCCTTGCACACCTGTGACACCGAGGCCTGGTGTCCAAAAGCCCAGGAAGTGCTAACAGCCCGAGTAGAATGAGCCGTGACTGGAAAAGGGGGAACCTTGCCCCGAACAGAATACGCATGGGTCACGGTTTTTCTAATCCAATGAGAAATCGTAGCCGACGAGGCTGCCAATCACTTGCAGTACAAACAAGGCATCAGCTTTTCGAAAAGAAGCTGTAGCAGCCAAGTACCCTCGTAAGGCCCTCACCACGTCCAAAGCATGCAACTCAAACTCCTTTGGGTGCGATGGGCGAGGGCACAATGAAGGCAGAATAATATCTTCATTAATGTGAAAAGAAGAGACCACCTTTGGAAGGAAGGAAGGAGAGGGTCGCAAGACTGCCTTATCCTTATGCATGACTAAGTAGGGAGACTTGCACGATAGTGCTGCTAATTCCGACACCCGTCTGGCGGAAGTGATGGCAACTAAAAAGGTCACCTTCTGCGACAGCAGTTGTAAGGAAAATCTCCCTGATATTCTCATAAGGTGGTTTCTGAAGAACAGAAAGCACCAAATTCAGATCACACGGAGCCATCGGAGTCCTCACCCGAGGCGCCACATGTCGCACACCTTGTACAGAGGTACGAATCAACGAGTGCGAAGCTAAAGGTCTCTGAAAGAGAATCGCCAGAGCCGATATCTGGCCCTTGAGAGTACTCAAAGCCAGTTTTTTGTTCAGGCCCTGTTGCAAAAAAGTCAGGACCCTGGACACGACATAAGAGC
This sequence comes from Glandirana rugosa, assembly GCA_018402905.1. Taxonomy (NCBI): domain Eukaryota; kingdom Metazoa; phylum Chordata; class Amphibia; order Anura; family Ranidae; genus Glandirana; species Glandirana rugosa. Next base: position 171,960 of record BLSH010117422.1, on the reverse strand, counting down.
GAGGGTTATGACCCTCCGCCTCGCACCAAGCTATGCAAGCCTTCCAGGTGCGGTGATAAATCTTGCGAGAAGTACACTTGCGAGCTTTTAACAAAGTAGGGATTACGAAGTCGGCGACTCCCCTGTCCCTTAGCACCTGGGACTCAATAGCCAAGCCGTCAAAGCCAGTGAGGGTAAAGCAGGGTGCAAGATGGGCCCGAGACAGAAGATCGTCTCGCAGCGGGAGCCGCCAAGGGGCGACTGCCACCATTTGCACCACGTCGGAGTACCAAGTGCGCCGAGGCCAATCTGGAGCCACCAGGATAATTGGTATCCCCTCTGCCACTATCCTGCGTATCAATCGCGGAAGCAGTCTTATCGGAGGGAAGGCGTACAGAAGACGATAACGGCTCCAGGGGGCCACCAGAGCGTCCGTGGCCACTGCCAACGGATCCTTCGTTCTGGACACAAAGGTCTCCACCTTGTGATTGAAAAGAGACGCCATGAGATCCACGTCCGGCGTCCCCCATCTGCGGCAAATTTGCTTGAACACCTCCGGGTGAAGGGACCACTCTCCCTGGTCCAGTGTCTGGCGACTGAGAAAGTATGCCTGCCAGTTCTCCACCCCTGGAATATAAATGGCTGAGATCGCCGGAATGTGAAGTTCCGCCCAACGCAGTATCAGAGCTGCCTCCGCTGCAGCTGCTGAACTCCTTGTGCCGCCCTGATGGTTCACATACGCCACTGCTGTGGCATTGTCCGATTGAATTTGAATCGGACGACCCTGCACTCTCACTGTCCAGTGGAAAAGGCACAATCTGATTGCCCTCAGCTCCAGAACGTTGATGGGGAGGCGGGCTTCCTGTGCCAACCAACAACCCTGGGCAGACAGATGCCCCAGGATCCCTCCCCAGCCCAAAAGACTGGCATCCGTGGTGATGATCACCCACTGAAGAGGCAGGAACGTCTTCCCCTGAGTTAGGGCCGAGTCCCGAAGCCACCAGGTCAGAGACGCCCTGGTCTGGGAGCTCAGACGGATCAGAAGGTCCAATGACCGAGGGGACCTGTCCAACCGAGCCAGAATCACTCGCTGAAGGAGACGAGTGTGACTCTGGGCGAAAGGTATCGCCTCGAACGACGAGACCACGAGTCCCAGCACCCGCATACAGAACCGTAATGAAGATTGACGGTGCGATAAAAGGGTGCGCACTGCTGAATGCAGACACAGCAACTTGGCCGGAGGGAGAAAAACCTTTGCCTGCTCTGTGTCCAGAATTAGACCCAGATACTCCAGGCGATGGGATGGAGACACAGATGACTTCTGTAGGTTCAGTAACCAGCTGAAGTCCAGCAGTGAGGTCATTGTGATACCCACATTCTCCTCCAGAGCCGAGGCGGACTCCGCCCGCAGGAGCAGATCGTCCAGGTATGCCACTACCGCAATGCCTCTCTGTCGTAGCAACGCCAACACCGGGGCTAGCAATTTTGTACTCGAGGTGCTGAGGCCAGGCCGAAGGGGAGTGCCACAAATTGAAAATGGAGCTCTCCCACCACAAAGCGCAGGAAGCGCTGATGGCGTGGATGAATGGGTACATGGAGGTACGCATCCCTGATGTCCAGGGACGCCAAAAATTCCCCCTGATGAAGGGCGGCCACGACCGAGCGGACAGATCTGGAATTTCCACGCCCTGACATACCGGTCCAGGGCCTTTAGGTCCAGTATGGGCCGAACACCCCCCCCTTTTTTGGGAACCACGAAAAGATTTGAGTAGAACCCTCGAAACCTCTCTTCTGGGGGGCACTGGTACGATCACCCCCTGGTTTGAGAGCGCTTGTACAGCCCCAAGGAGGGCCTCCCAGCGTTCCTGCGGGAGCCCCAAATTTGATGGGAAGAACCTGTCTGGGGGTAGCGATATGAACTCTATCCTGTACCCGGTGGACACCACTTCCTGGACCCAGCGGTCAGAAATGTGAGCCAGCCACCGGTCTGCGAACCCCAGAAGACGTCCCCCCACCCGAAACCCGGTTGGGGGCAACCCATCAGGCTGTCCTCCGCCTTTTCGGTTTTGCGCTGCCACTGCCGTCTTCCGGCCCCCATGTTCGCGAGAGTTTGGTCCCCCACTAGCATGGTCACGGGGGGTCTTCTCTCCAAAGCTCCCAAGA
>BLSH010117422.1:145669-160305 GCA_018402905.1 Glandirana rugosa | reverse complement strand
ACGTGTTGCACCTTATGCAACTCCTTCCTCGCACAATTGCAACGCAAATTTTTGCTCACCGAGGAGAGGCACTCAAAAAGAGAGACTGTGCTGTCATTGCTGAGGCCAGAGCTGGCTGCATAGCAAAACCTGCTACCTGAAAGATAGCCTTAGACACCATTTCCGTGCGACGATCCGCCGCATCCTTAAAAGACGAACCCTCCACAGGAAGGGTGGTAGCCTTATTTAGACGGGCCACCGGTGGGTCCACCGAAGGGGAAGCCCACCGCTTAAGGAAGGCATCCTCAAAGGGATAGCGCACCGCAAAACGCTTAGGCAAGGTGAAGGAATTTTTGGGGGAACCCCATTCCTTAAAAACAGCCCGCTCAAAAAATTGATCATAGGGAAAAGCCCTAGGAGACTTAGGAGGCCTCATAGACCCACAGACATAAGTGGAAGTCTGCGCCTCCTCTGACTGATCAAGGCACAGGGCCTGGCGAATGTCAGCAATTAGCGCCGCTACAATTGCCCTGTCGCGCGCCACTGAGGCCCCCTGGTCCTCTTCAGTATCAGAGAGGACCAATTCGCCTTCAGAGAGTTCCACGGGGATCCCCGTGACACCCGAAGCGACTTCATGATCTGAATCCTCGCCTGAGGAGACATGGGGGCCAAGCGCTTAGCTGGGGGGGGGGGGGGCTCCGGGCCCCGAGCAGTAACCACCTTTGGAATGAATTCCACAAAAAGAGCCCGCAAAAGGTCCAAAGTGACCGCAGGGGCTTGTGCGGAGCGCTGCTCTGTCGGTTCAAAATCAGAGGACGCTGCAGGGTCCATAGCCGCCGCGTCGCCGTCCCCAGACATAGGCCTGAATGGGACGCCCCCCGCACGTAAACACCACCACCACCTGAGACCACCCAGAGAGCCTGGGAGGACAAGCCCACCTATGCCAACACCCCAAGGAGCCAGCCAAACCTGCTGCTTCTAGCCCTGTAGCCTGTCAGCGCTGAGAAAAAGCGCGCCTGGGGACTGTACCACACGAGCAGCTGCCGCCTCTCTGAGGAGAAAGCGCGCGCAGTTACAGAGTGCAGTACCACAAACGGCCACCGGGGAAAAAATGGCGCTCGCGCAGCACGAGCCAACCGCCGCAAAATGGCGTCGGTTAAAAAGGTAAAGCGAACGAATGTTCCCCAGTGGGAACACCAGTACAGGCCCCAGGGCCCTCTACATCACGAACGCGGCAGACCGGGGGGGGGGGGGGAGGGGGGCAACATAATTACTAGGTGCCCCCTGGCAGGGAAAAGCTACTGGCCAAGGCCACTGAAAAGGCAAAAGCCTGACACTGGGCACAAGTGGCAACAGCCACAGGTCGCCCGCACGGAACGGGCCCTGAGTGACGTTGCCCTGTCATTTTAGGGTAGGTCGTCAGGAGGTGGCCGGGCAGGGCAAAGCTTTGGATTCGTGATATCCGCTCTATGCCGAGGCCAGCTACTTGATAGAAGTCTTCATCTTTTTCTTAGAAAAAATTCACATGCAGAAAAACGCAGGTCCCATGAGGGAACCCAGTCAACTCCTTGCACTAGGCAAACAAAACTGGATGCTATTGGCCAGCAGGGGGTTTTATAGGCTCAGGTGAGGACGGCCCCCATGGGAGGGGCCAGCCTATCCCTGATGCTTTTGCATCTGTTTTGCCTAGTCACTCCTGATAGGACAACATAAAACCCACGTGTCATTTAAGAGCTGCGTCTGTCAGTGAACGTAAGAGAAAAAAGGATGCACATTTCGTTTGGGTACTGCATTGCATGACCACGCAATTACCAGTTAAAGCGACGCAGTGCCAAATTGAAAAAAGTGCTCTGGTCCTAAAGCTGCAAATCTTTCCGGGGCTGAAGTGGTTAATGTATTTGATAATTTTATACCTCCCAGACTGTATACTCTAGAGGGGTTATTTTTAATATTCTCAATCATTTGATTTTATACTTTATATACAGTCATGGCCGAAATTGTTGGCACCCCAGAAATTTTTCCAGAAAATGAATTATTTCTCACAGAAAAGTATTGCAGTAATACGTTTTGCTATACACGTGTTTATTCCCTTTGTGTGTATTGGAACAAAACAAAAAAAAGGGAGGGAAAAAAGCAGCAAATTGGACATAGTGTCACACAAAACTCCAAAAATGGGCTGGACAAAATTGGCACCCTTTCACAATTGTGGATAAATAAGATTGTTTCAAGCATGTGATGCTCCTTTAAACTCACCCGGGCAAGTAACAGGTGTGGGCAATATAAAAATCACACCTGAAAGCAGATAAAAAGGAGAGACGTTCACTTAGTCTTTGCATTGTGTGTCTGTGTGTGCCACACTAAGCATGGACAACAGAAAGGAGGAGGAGAGAACTGAGGACTTAAGAACCAAAATTGTGGAAAAATAATCTTAAGGTTACAAGTCCACCTCCAGAGATGTAGATTTGCCCCTTTGTCCACAGTGCGCAACATCAAGAAGTTTGCAACCTATGCCACTGTAGCTAATCTCTCTGGGCGTGGAAGAGAAAACTGGAGTTAAACTTACCGGTAACTTTTTCTAGGAGTCTTCCAGGACAGCCTCTGAGATATAGGGCTCCTCCCTCCAGGACAGGAAACACATTCACCTGATCTTTAAAAGGCAGTCCTCCAGGCCTCCTCCCTCAGTCCTCACAAGAACCTGCCAGAAGGCACTGAAAGACATAACACACTTGGTATAACATTAGTACGTATCATCTGTACCAAACAAGATTAGGGTGGGAAACCCAGGCTGTCCTGGAAGACTCCTAGAAAAAGAGTTACCGGTAAGTCTAACTCTGGTTTTCTCCTCTCGTCTTCCAGGACTGCCTCTGAGAGGAGCAAGAAAACTTACATTGCTAGGGCGGGCCCATTGCCTGGAGGACCCCTCGTCCGAATGCCTGTTCCTTCTCTGAAAACAGATCCAGACGGTAGTGCCTAGCAAAAGTGGAGTAGCTGGACCATGTTGCCGCCCTGCAGATGTGCGGAGTGGCACCGGCCCTCTCAGCCCATGTGGTCGACATAGCTCTAGTTGAGTGTGCTTTGACTAAAGGCGCCTGCTTCCCTGCTAATCTGTATGCCTCCACAATTGTCAATCTAATCCATCTTGCGATGCAGGACTTGGATGCTTTACACCCCTTACGCATCCCTGAAAAATTTACAAATAAAGATTCGGACTTCCTAAAGTCCCTACAAATCTCTAAATACCTTAGAAGAGTCCTTCTTACGTCCAATAAACTTAAACTCCTCCCCCCCGCCCCCCCCCGACTTCTAAGGAAAAGAAAGTGGGCAGAACAATGTCCTGCGTTCTATTAAAGGTGGTAGCAACCTTTGGGAGGAACTCAGGGTCGGTTCTTAGCACCACCCGGTCCTCGAAAATTAACAAAAATGGCTCTCACCCCGAGAGTGCCTGCAACTCACTCACCCTCCTGGCTGAGGTGATCGCTATCAAAAATGCCTGGACCTTGCGAGGGCCTTAAAGAAGTTCTTAACGAATAGACCTTGCTGAAGCGAGGTCTGCAGAAAAACACCTAAAGCCACGGCCTGTACCTTTAGCGTACCTACAGAAAGGCCCAATTCTACGCCTGCCTGAAAGAAATCTAGGATCTGCGGAATACCTGGACGCTCATGCCCCTCTTCTGCTAACCAGGCGTTAAAGCTCTTCCAGACCTTGGTGTAAATGGCTCTGGTGACGGGTTTACGACAGTCCAGCAAGGTACGGACTACTCTCTCCGAGAACCTCCGATTTCTTAGCAGCTGTTCCTCAGATACCACGCTGTCAATCTGAGGGACTCCACCCCAGGGTGGAGAACTGGTCCCTAGGAGATCAGGTCCGGTCTCACCGGGAGTGACATTGGTGGACCTACCGCTAGATATTTGATGCTGGCAAACCAAGGCCTTCTTGGCCAGAAAGGTGCCACCAGAATTAGATGTCTTTTCGCTTCAAAATTTTTGCAGTACTGCCGCCACCAGTCTCACAGGCGGGAAGGCATAAGAGGTTGTATCATCACGTGCAAGTGAGGGCATCTATTCCTACGGCCCGACCCTGAGGATACAGGAAAAAAAACTGGGTGACCTTGTCTGAGGCGAAGAGGTCTACCTCCGGACATCCCCACCTTTGAACTATCTGTTCAAACAACTCCCTGTTGAGGGACCATTCGTCCTGCCTTATGCGCTGATGACTGAGAAAGTCCGCCAAGGAATTTTGAGTGCCCTTCAGATGGGCTGCCGACAACGAGGCCAGATTTCGCTCGGCCCAGGCGAAGAACTCGCTCGCTATCTTCTGTAGAGGACTTCTTGTTCCCCCGTTTGTTCACATATGCAAAAGCCGCCGCATTGTCTGTCCGAATCTGAAGGTGCTGCCCCCTTACCTGCGTCTGGAAGGCTAGAAGAGCCCTCTGAATTGCCAAGAGCTCCCTCTGATTTGAGGATCTCTTGGTCTCCTCTGGAGACGAAGACCCCCGTTGCACAGTCGCTGTCCTTGTCACTACCTGAGCCACTGGTCTGATCCACCACAGACCCTGGCACAGATTGCGCTGGGATCTCCATCACCATAATGACCTCCTGACCCTGGCTGGTAGGGGCATAAAGTGGTCCAAAATCTGTTGGTCGCCTTTCCAACAGGCTAACAGGTGATTCTGAAGCGGACGTTGAAGACATCTCACCTAGGGGACTGCCGGGAAAAAGGAAGTCAGACCTACTACTCCCATGACTTCCCTGATCCGGGCTTCCCGACTGGTCTGAAGTTGTATCACCGCCTGACCCACCTTCTCGATCTTTTCTGGCGAGAGGAAAATCTTCCCCACCTTGGACGAGATTGTGTAGCCCAGATAACGCACCTCCTGAGAAGGAACAAGCTGAGACTTGTCCCGGTTGATAAGCCACCCAAGGGCCTGTAGGAACACCTGCAAGTCCTTCGTCAACTGCTGTGCTGACCGAGCAATAAACAGGAGGTCGTCCAAATAGGGGGTCACCGTTATGGCTCTGATGCGTAGTGGGGCTAGAGCCTCTGCCAGTACCTTTGTAAATAGGATGCTAGCCCGAAAGGGAGTGCCGAAATTGAAAATGACAAATCTCTGAATTTATCCTGACAGCCAACCGGAGGTACTTCTGAAAATCCTGGTGGATCGGAATATGAAGGTACATCCCGTAGATCCACCGTTGCCATATAATAATCCGGGAACAGGAGATTCGACACCTTAAAGATCGACTCCACCCTGAACCGCTTGTACCTCAGGTATCTGTTCAGAGGGCGGAGATTGAAGATCAGTCTGAATTTGCCCGAAAGCTTCCTGACCATGAAAACGTGGGAAAAAAAAAAAAACCACACCCTGCTGGCACTCCTCCTCTGGTACCTGTATGATGACCTTTTGGTCTGCCAACTCGCCCAAAAGCAGGTACAGAGCGTTGGCCTTCTCCCGGTCTTGGGGGAGCTGGGTGATGAGAAAACTGGTCGTGGGGTTTGACTTGAACTCCAGCCTTTGTCGTCCTCCATTGTGGAAGGAAGTCCCCCAGTCTCCCACCGGGACGCAGGAGTCACTTGGACTTTGGGGTGGTTTGAGGAGGATTAAATAAGAGTCCTCCTCTACCCTGCCCCTTGTGACCTGTCCAGTGCTTCTTAGGGTGACCCTCCTTATTGGGTCTGCTGTCTGAAGCCCCGAAAGGGCCGCTTGCCCTCTTCCTCCTCTCTGGGAAGGCCTTTTTTCTATCCTGAGTCCGTTCCAGAGCCTCCTGCAATCCAGCCCCAAAAAGGTGGTCTCCCGAGAAAGGCAAGCCGCAGAGCTTAAGCTTAGAGGCCATGTCCCCCGACCATGCTTTCAGCCACACTGCTCGTCTGGCTGTGTTTACCAACGCCGCTGACCTAGCTGCCAGTTATACTGCCTCCTCTGAAGAGTCTGCCAGAAACCCCACTGCCTTAAATAGCAGTGGGAAAGATTTGAGCAGCTGCTGTCTAGAAGTACCTGCAGCAATATGGGACTATAGCTTTGTCAGCCAGCACTCTAAATTTCTGGCGACGAAGGTTGCTGCCAAGACTGGCTTAAGACCAATTGCTGCTGCATCCCAGGCCCTCTTCAGCAGCACGTCCCCTTTCCTGTCCATAGGGTCCTTAAGTGACCCATGATCATCAAATGCTAAGTCCGTCTTCTTAGAGATCTTGGCTAATGACGCATCCAATTTTGGCACCTTGTTCCAGGGATGATCAGAACTTTTATCAAAAGGAAACCTGCGCGTAAGGTTTCCCGAAAAGAAAGGCCTTCTTTCTGGATGGTCCCACTCCAGAAAAATCGTTTCTATCAAGATTTATGAACTGGGAATACTCTGGCCTTCTGCGCACTAGACCCTAGGTATAAGCGGTCGTGCTTAGAAAGATGTACCGTTTCCTCCTTGATCCCTAGATTATCATAAATAGCCTTAAGCAAATCCCCCACATCGTCCAGCGATAACTTATATCTGGACCCCTTGAAGGAACCATCCTCATCCTCTGGCTCAGATTCAGAGTCTGCCTGAGAGGCTGTGAGTGATCTGGAGTCCCTTTCCTCACTGTCCTCTAAACTTGGTCCGGACAGCGAAGGCATACTAGCCATTCTAGACAGAGGGACCGAGGACCCCTGTACCCTGTCCAGCATCCCCTTAAAAGACTGGAGAGTGGACGCGATCTCATCCTTAACCGATTCTAGAACGTTGCTGCATGAAACAGCCGTGTCTTGACTAAGCTACTAAAACAGTCAGCGCACAGAAGCTTCTCCCAGCTTGGGGCCATCTTTGCTCCACACACTGCGCATTTTCTTCTGGGCTGCTGGGCCTTCTCGTCCTGACCTCTAGAATCAGATGGAGAAAAAAAACACCATCATCATAACTCCATCAAAACACCACTGTGCTGGGTAAATAATAGAGTGCCACCACCTGTAGTGAAGAGAAGACCCCATACACTGCTCTTCCTCCTACTCTACCTCCCCCCAGTGTAAAAAACGTGGACCCTCGTTCCAACGCTTACCTGGGAGGTGCCGGTGCCCGCTGGACCGGGGTCCACAGCCTGAGATGCAGCTGCCTCCATCGGTCCAAGTGATCCCCTTGTACGGTTTATACAGGCTCCCGAGTGCCTGTAATGTCCACCACCGCGCCTTCCAGGAGACAGGAAGCACTCTCCAGGCGTCCTCTGTTGACCTCACCCGGCTGGAAGTTGCCTCACTTCCTGCCTTTGGAGTGCAGTAGCCCCGCCTCTCATGCATGCTTCCTCCTTCCTCCCACTCGGGAGAGCGTGAATCGCCTCGCACCCCGCCAACGAACATTTGACACGCTCGTTCCAGGTGCACACCGCCAATGAACGCCTGAGACGCCCGTTCGTGCTGTAATGGTTCCAGACCTTCACCGAGGCTCAGCTCTCTCCGAGCTTCTGACGGTGGGGGACCCACTACCTCTCTCCTCCCTGCAGTTCTGGACGGAGGGGTGCGCAGACCAAAATGGTACGCCAGGTCTCCTCTCAGAATAGCCCTGAGACATAGAGCTCCCAAAAAAAACTTCCCACCATGCTTCCTTCCCGTCCGGCAGGAAACACAAAACTGAGGGAGGAGGCCTGGAGGGACTGCCTTTTAAAGATCAGGTGAATGTGCTTCCTGTCCCGGAGGGAGGAGCCCTCTATCTCAGAGGCTGTCCTGGAAGGCGAGAGGAGAAAAATTGATGAAAGGTTGCAACGCAGGATAGTGGATAAGCAGCCCCAAACACGTTCCAAAGAAATTCAAGCTGTCCTGCAGGCTCAGGGAGCATCAGTGTCAGCGCAAACTATCCGTCGACATTTAAATGAAACGCTATGGCAGGAGACCCAGTAGGACCCCACTGCTGACAGACATAAAAAAGCAAGACAACAGTTTGCCAAAATGTACTTGAGTAAGCCAAAATCCTTCTGGGAAAACGTCTTGTGGACAGATGAGACCAAGATAGAGCTTTTTGGTGAAACAAATTCTACTGTTTACCGAAAACGGAATAAGGCCTACAAAGAAAAGAACAGTACCTACAGTGAAATATGGTGGAGGTTTCAATTATGTTTTGGGGTTGCTTTGCTGCCTCTGGCACTGGGTGCCTTGAATGTGTGCAAGGCATCATGAAATCTGAGGATTACCAAAGGATTTTGGGTCGCACTGTAGAGTCCAGTGTCAGAAAGCTGGGTTTGCGTCCGAGATCTTGGGTCTGCCAGCAGGACAATGACCCCAAACATACATCAAAAAGCACCCAGAAATGGATGGCAACAAAGCGCTGCAGAGTTCTGAAATGGCCAGCAATGAGTCCAGATCTAAATCCCATTGAACACCTGTGGAGAGATCTTAAAATTGCTGTTGGGAAAAGGCACCCTTCCAATAAGAGACCTAGAGCAGTTTGCAAAGGAAGAGTGGCCCAAAAGTCCAGATGAGAAGTGTAAGAAGCTTATTGATGGTTATAGGAATCGACTGATTTCAGTTATTTTTTTCCCCAAGGGTGTGCAGCCAAATATTAAGTTAAGGGTGCCAATAGTTTTGTCAAACCCATTTTTGGAGTTGTGTGACATTCTGTCCAATCTGTTTTTCTTCCTCCCTTTTTTTGTTTTGTTCCAATACACACAAAGGGAATAAACACGTCTATAGCAAAACGTGTTACTGCAATACTTTTCTGTGAGAAATAAAGGTATTTAATTATAACTTACCGTAAAATCCTTTTCTCTGAGTTCACTGACAGAGGCAGCCTTCTTAAGACACGTAGGTTATGCTCATATCACTAGGAGTAGACTAGGCAAAAACAAACAAAAGCATAGGTTGGCCCCTCCCAGGGGGCCGTTCTCACCTTAGCATATAATCCCCCTGCTCTGCATAGCACATCAGTTCGTAACAAGCCGTACAAACAACACAGAGGGGTGGGTGCTGCGTCTGTCAGTGAACTCAGAGAAAAGACGGTAAGTTATAATAAAATCCCTTTTACTCTTCCGTTCACTGACAGACGCAGCGTTCTTATGACACGTGGGGATGTCCCAAAGCTGTGCCAATCAAGAGCGGTGGGCAAACTAACAACTGTACCCAACAGAAAACCTCTCAGGCGGCGCTAACCGCGCCTTATACTGCCGCTTGTAATACTTTGTGGCCAAAAGCAGCATCCGAAGATGCTGAAACATCAATTTTGTAAAACTTAGTAAACGTGTGCACTGAGGCCCAAGTAGCCGCTTTGCACACCTGAGACACCGAGGCCTGGTGTCTAAACGCCCAGGAAGTACTAACTGCCCTGGTGGAATGAGCCGTGACTGGAAAGGGGGGAACCTTGCACCGAATCTCATATACATAAGTCACGGTCTTCCTTATCCAATGAGAAATGGTAGCTGACGAGGCCGACATGCCTTTGTGCGACCCTTCCGTCAGCACAAACAACGAATCAGACTTCCGAAAAAAATCTGTAGAAAACAAATACACCCGCAAAGCCCTCACCACATGCAAAGAATGCAGTTCAACTTCTTTGGGATGCGACGGGTGCGGGCACAATGAGGGAAGAACAATATCCTCATTTAAATGAAAAGAAACCACCTTCAGAAGAAACGAAGGGGAAGGTCGCAAAACCGTCTTGTCCTTATGAAGGACCAAGTAAAGGGACTTGCAGGATAATGCTGCCAACTCACGACACCCGCCTAGCGGATGTGACAGCCACCAGAAAAGCCACTTTCTGCGACAACAGTCGCAAGGGAATATCCCTGATCTTTTCATATGGTGGTTTCTGCAGCACAGAAAGCACCAGATTCAAATCCCACGGTGCCAGAGGCGACCGTATCCGAGGAGCCACATGGCGTACCCCCTGTACAAATGTACGGATCAAAGAATGAGATGCCAAGGGCCGAAATTTGACCCTTAAGTGTACTTAACGCCAGGTTCTTGTCCAGTCCTTGCTGCAAAAAAAGTCAGTACTCTGGACACCATATAAGAGCGGGGGGTTCCAACCCCCTGCCTCGCACCAGGCAATATAAGCCTTCCAGGTCGTATGATAAATCTTACGCGAGGTACCTTTACGTGCTTCAATCATAGTAGGGATCACGGAGTCCGTGACACCCCTATCCCTCAACACCTGGGACTCAATAGCCAAGCCGTCAAAGCCAGCGAGGGTAAAGCAGGGTGCAAGATGGGCCCGAGACAGTAGGTCTTTGCGAAGTGTAAGACGCCACGGAACATCTGTCACCATCCGTACTACGTCTGCGTACCAAAGGCGCTACCAGGATTGTCGGGATTCCCTCTGCTTCTATCCTGTGCAGTAACCTCGGTAGAAGCTTTAGAGAAGGAAAGATGTACAGTAGCCAATACCGACCCGACCCCAGGGCGCTACCAGAGCATCCGAGGCGACCGCCAGCGGATCTTTTGTTCTGCACACAAAGGTCTGTACCTTGTAATTGAACTTGGAGGCCATGAGGTCCACCTCTGGAGTGCCCCACTTGAGGCAAATCTGGCGGAACACTTCTGGATGTAGGGACCATTCCCCTTGATCCAGAGTCCGGCGGCTGAGAAAGTCCGCCTGCCAATTTTCCACGCCTGGGATGTAGATTGCAGAGAGCTAGCACATGAAGTTCTGCCCACCGAAGGATCAGAGCCGCCTCCACGGCTGCTGCTGAGCTTCTTGTTCCGCCCTGATGGTTCACATATGCCACGGCCGTGGCATTGTCTGACTGAACCCGGACAGGGAGGCCTCGCAGCCTTTCTGACCAATGGGACAGACAAAGCCTGATCGCCCTCAGTTCCAGTACATTTATTGGAAGACAAGCTTCCTGCACTGACCAATGACCCTGGGCAGAGAACTGACCCAGGACCCCCCCCCCCCCCAGCCCAATAGGCTGGCATCCATCATTACTATCGACCAATTGAGGGGGAGAAAACATTTCCCCAACTTTAGGGCCGGAGCCCGAATCCACCAAATCAAGGATCCACGGGACTGATGATCCAACCTGATCAGTCTGTCTAGGGATAGAGGAGATTTGTCCCATTGCGACAAAATTGCCTTCTGCCAGAGCCGAGTGTGACTCTGGGTGTAAGGTATCGCTTCGAAAGTCGACACCATGAGCCCCAACACTCGCATACAGAACCGTAAGGAGGACCACTGGCGTGATAACAGGGTTCGCACTGCTGCCTGAAGTGTCAGGAGCTTGCTTGGGTGGTAAAAACACCCTTGCCTGAACAGTGTCCAGAATCAGACCCAGGTATTCCAGCCGGCAGGATGGAGTCAATGATGACTTCTGCAGGTTGATCAGCCAACCGAACTCCTCTAACGTGGACACCTTAATTGTCACGTTCTCCTCCAGAGCTGTAGCAGACTCTGCTCTCAGGAGTAAATCGTCGAGGTATCTACTACCGCAATACCTCTATCTCAGCAGCGCCAGCATCGGGCCCCCACCTTGGTGAACACTCGGGGAGAAGAAGCCAACACGAAGGGAAGTGCCACAAACTGGTAATGCAGGTCCCCCACTGCAAAGCGTATAAAACGCTGGTGACTGACAAACTGGCACATGGAGATACGCGTCCCTGATATCCAGGGACGCCATGAACTCCCCTTGGTGCAGGGCGGCCACGACTGAGCGGATGGACTCCATCCTGAATCTCTTCATCTTTACGAAGCAGTTTAATGCCTTCAGGTCCAGAACTGGCCTGAAACCGCCCTTTTTGGGCACCACGAAGAGGTTTGAGTATAACCCGCAAAATCTTTCCCCCATGGGTATGGGTACAATCACTCCCTGTTCGGTAAGCGCCCGAACGGCGCCTAGAAGCGCCTCCTGACGCCCCTGAGGGAGTCTCAAGTTTGAAGGGAAGAACCTTTCTGGGGGCAGAGAGATGAATTCTATCCTTTACCCGGAGGACACCACCTCCAGTACCCACCGATCGGTGATGCAGGCAGTCCATCTGTCTGCGAATCCCAGCAACCGGCCCCCCACCCGTGAGTCGGGCGGGGGCAACCCATCATGCGGAGGTTGATTTATCCTTCACTTTTTCGGACTTATGCTGCCAAGGCTTTTTACTGTGCCCAGCGGTAGCCCTACCGGACTTGAAGCCCTTACCCGCTGAGCCGGGTGTCCGAAATAACTTCTTCTGACCTGAAGAAACAGGGCCCTGCCTACGGCGAAAATCCCGCCGCTTCGGCTCTGGAAGGAAAGTACTCTTCCCTCCCGTGAAATCCTTAATGATTTCATCCAACTGTGGGCCAAACAGACGCCCTCCCTGAAAGGGAAGATCTGCAAGAGCTTTCTTTGAAGCCTGATCACCCGACCAAGAGCGGAGGCACAGCACCCGCCTGATAATTGCAAAAACAGACATTTTTGACAATAAGGGAAGGTGGTCCAAGGCAGCATGGCATATGTAGCGGAGACCCTCTTCCAAATGTTGCACCCGCTGCACCTCAGCCTGTGCACACACAAGTTAAACCAGTGTGCAGCATGCTCGTGAAGAGATTGTGCCGCCATCGCAGTCGCTAGCGCCGGCCGCATGGCTGATCCAGCCAACAAGAACAGTGCTTTGGATAGTGCCTCCATGCGGCGATCGGGCGCCTCCTTAAAAGACGGCGACCCCTCCAAGGGAATGGTCGTTGCCTTATTCAGACAGGCCACTGGGGGGTCCACCGTTGGGGACGCCCATCTCTTAGTAAAGCTATCCTCAAAGGGGTAGCGAACAGCAAAGCCCTTAGGAAAAGAAAAGGAATTTGGTGGCCGTAGCCATTCCTTGAACACCGCCTGTACAAACACCTGATCATATGGGTAAGCCCTAGGGGACCTAGGGGGTTTAAGTGGTCCACAAACATATGTGGACTCATGCGACTCCCGTTTGGTGAAGCCACATGGAGTCGCGGATATCAGTGATCAGGGCGTCCACTATTGCCTTATCACGCGAAAAAGGAGCCTCCTGATCACATTCACCGTCTCTGAGGGCAGTTCGCCCTCTGATAGGACCACAGGTGTGACCACCGAGGTGCTTTCTGGATCCGAATCCTCCCCTGAGGACTGAGGGGGGGGGTGGGCGTTTCTTGGGGCCCCCCAGAACAGGGTCCCCCGCCCGGGGAAAGAATTCCCCAAATACCGCCCTCAGCTGTTCCAAGGACACCAAGGTTCCTGGAGTGGATTGTTGATCCGCAGGTACCCCTGCCATCCCAGCCTTCTGGCACCCCCACTGTGTGACCACCACCTCTACCCCACCAATCAGCCAGGGAGACCCGGGAGGATTGCACCCACCGCTACCAGCACCCAGGGAGAGCCAGCTATACTTGCTGTTTACGAAGCCTCAGCACTGTGACCGGAATGAGCAATGCCAAACAACCCACTGCACTTCAAGAGCCTGCATCACCGAGCGTCAGCCACGTTGTCCAAGTGAAACCGGAAGTAAAACTTCCGTTTTTTTTAAAACACTTCCTATGACACGTGTGTAGTACCAAAAACAACCACTGGGGGCCGCCAGAGGACAGGCTGAAAACCACATGGTTACCAAACAAATGGATGCTGCCATTTAACACAAACAGAGCTTTACAGGAAAATGGTGCGGTCTTGCGGCGAACCGCTTAATGCAGTGCTCTGAATGGTCAGTGCAAGGCACGGTGATCCACACCGAATGGCGGCAAACCACGAAACGCAATGCTCCGAACGGTCAGTGCAAGGCGTGGTACTGCGGGGGGCGGGAGATCATCCTCGAAGGGGTACCACCACCCAGTGTGTCCCCCTAACAGACCCCCACCGGCAGGCTACCCCAGAAGCTGCCCAGGTGCCCACTCTCCACGCCCCTAGGGCGGAAGAGGGGTCCACTCACCAGTCCGACGGTTGCAGCGGGTAGAGCAGGCTGGAAACCACATGGTTCTCAAACAATGGACGCTGCCATTACACACGTGCGGTCGGCCACGAACGAGCGGTGCTCCAAAATCCAATGGTGACGACCCACCTAACACATTGCTCCGGACGGTCAGTGCAGATTCAAACGGTTAGTGCAAAGGTGCCTGCGGGGGATTGAGGGGGAGGGGGAGTGGGGGGGAAGGCCTCTAACAGACCCCCACCGGCTGACCACCACAGAGCTGCCCACTCTCCATGCCTCTAGGGCGGAAGAGGGGTTCACTCACCAATCCGACAGGCGCAGCGGGTAGCCACCCGGAGCAGACCTACCTCCCCGCAAGAAGGCATGCTGCTGGCCAGGTGAACCAGTCACTGGGCTCTAGTGGGTTTTAGCCACTGGCCGCCCGCACGGAACGGGCGCTATGCAGTGGGCCCCCCTAAGGGGGTTCGCATAGTGTTGGCCGGCCTGGGGAAAGATTAGGATTCGAGATATCCTCTATACCACCAGCCAGCTTCTTGATAGCAGTCTTCCTTAGATGAATCTTCAGGAGACCGCTGCTCCCATAGGGAACCAGGTCTACTCCTTGCACTAGGCAATTAAAAACTGATGTACTATGCAGAGCAGGGGAATTATATGCTAAGGTGAGGACGGCCCCCTGGGAGGGGCCAACCTATGCTTTTGTTTGTTTTTGCCTAGTCTACTCCTAGTGATATGAGCATAACCCACGTGTCATAAGAAGGCTGCGTCTGTCAGTGAACAGGCAAGTGACTGTCTGCGTCGGAAGAATACTGTGCACCCAATACGAGTATAGTGATCCTCATCTGATCCGTT
>BLSH010117422.1:56522-68459 GCA_018402905.1 Glandirana rugosa | reverse complement strand
GTTCCCCATTCCAAACGGGGTTCCTGGAGGTGACCATGTCCTGTACTTAATTGCATAAGGGTTACCCCTGTGTTTGGTACAACGTCGCACGACCGCGCAATTGTCAGTTAAAGCGACGCAGCGCCGAATCGCAAAAAGGGCTCCGGTCCTAAAGCTGGAAATCCTTCCGAGGCTGAAGTGGTTAAGACACTGAAAAGAAATTTGCAATAAAAAAAAAAAAAAAAAAAAACCCCACACAACTTCTAGTGGAGGTCGAGCCAAAATATTTGTTCTATATAAAGTGGGGAAGGAGTCCGATCCTCGTCATGTTTTGTGTCCCCATTGGGAATACGTTAATTCATGTCCTGTACCAGTGGAGGTCCTTGGGGCAAACCTTACCCCTTGACGCCAACGTAACGCAAATACGCGCCCTTCGGCTTCAAGGAGTTGTACTGTAAAAAAAAAAAAAAAAAAACCCCCACACACTTTACATATTACCTAAATTATACACCACACATTTTTTAAGGTTACTATCCGATTAATCGAAACAACCAGCCAACTAATCGATTATGAAAATAATCGTTAGTTGCAGCCCTAAACAAATATATATATATATATATATATATATATATATATATATATATATATATAATGTTTGGGGGTTTTAAGTAATTTTCTAGCAAAAAAATACAGATTTTAACTTGTAAGCAACACGTTTCAGAAAAAGGCTTAGATGTGAAGGGGTTAAAAAGTTCAACAAAAGACTTTCAGCATGGTGGGAAAGGAATATCACCTTTATTATCAGGTATTTATTTTATGTGCACTTGTTGTCTTGTGGTGATTTTCCCCTCTTCCTGTGAAGGCCTGGTGAACACACATGCAATACATCTAAAAAGCAACCCATTCTTCCTGCACTGCACCTAAATGCATGCCTTCTCCATTTGACCTTTTTCTGACTCCCATGTACTCAAGTCCATACAATCACGGAAACTCGTGAAATTTGTCACAGCACACTTTCAAGATGAGTCATGTGACAAACAAAAAAAAAAAAAGGGGGGGGGGGAGAAGTACTTGGTAGTCAGTCAATCCATTGGTTCAAGCTAGTAGTAATCAGCATGTATTCAGTGTTCTCCATTTTTTTTTTTGTCTAGTTGGGGAGATTTTGAATCACCATCTGTCCTAAAGGTGAGACAGGAGGCAAGGGCAGGCACCTACAAACTGAGGGTTAAAGGGCAAGTTCACCTTTACTTAGAAACAAGGAAGAGTGATGGCAGATATAAAAAAAAAAAAAACTACACAAAAAACAACACGACGTGGTTTGAGTCTGTGCCCCATTTTTAATTTTGTCTGCGTATAGAACGATGTTTGTCCAAAGAATGTTTGAATCCACTTACTGTTGACTACCTCTGCTGGAAGGCTATTAATAAAGCATAAACTACTATTTTGGTTAAATACTTTCCAATATTCCTTTTGAAAGTTCTTCCAGCTAGATTGAGGTCAGGTCTCAGCATTCTTGATCTTCGCTTCCTATTGAAAATACTGCCCTCTTGAACCCTATTTCACCCCCTTTAAAGCTTTTAATCATGTCTCCCCATTCCTAACTAGCATTATACCATCCAGTGCAGCAAGGAAATGTTGTCCAATTCTTTTACTTTAAAGTTAAAAGCAGTTGTATTGTCTGCTTTGTGATTTTTAGCTACAGGTAAGCCTATAATAAGGCTTGCCTGTAGGTAAAATATCTCCTAAACTAGTACGGTTTAGGAGATATTCCCCTGGCATGCAGCCGCTGACTTCAGTGGCACAAGCTCTGAAGGTCCGACGGATCATGCCGGAACTTCAGAGCTCCTTGGCAGAAAGGATGACTCACTTGCGCAGAAAGTGACGTCATCACGGCTCCGCCCACTCAGCGCCGGAGCACGCGAACCCGAAGAAACGCTGGGACATGTCAGCTCCCTCAGCGGTGTGTGGGCATGGCCACGAGGGCCTCGTAAGGTAAGCATTTCATAATGTGCTAGTATGCGAATCATACTAGCACATTATGGCTTTGTCTTGCAGGGTCATTTTTTTTATCAGCAGTTTACTACCTCTTTAAAGTGACATTAAAGGTTTGTTATACTTACCTGCTCTGTGCAGTGGTTTTGCACAGAGCAGCCCTGATCTGTTTTTTGGGTCCCCCGCAAGTGCTCCTGGCTCCTCTTCAGCCAGTGCCCCCAACAGCAAGCCGCTGGCTCTGGGGGCACTAGTGCGTGCTTGCTCCCGAGCCCCATTCTATGCATCCATAAGACACAGGCGTGGCCAATGGCTCCCAGTGCGGTCTCAGCCAATGAGGAACGTGAGACGCTCAGATGAGTATTTGGGGGGGGCGCGCCTACACAAAGGTGTTTTCTTTTTTAATGCATTAAGGTAAAAAAAAACCTTGGGTAAGTGTTTATTTTTTGCATTATTACATTGGTCCAGCTTACACCAAGTACACATGATCTATGGGGTGGCTGTGTATGCTGCAAATCACTGAAGTAGCTGCAGCTACATAGTGAACACAAGGGGTTGGATGGCTCTGCATGGCTGCCATTCACGAGGTGCAGAGGGGTAGTGTTAATTGAAAAATCAGGGCTTTTTGGGTGATCATGCTAAGTGAGCAGAGCAAAAAAAAAAAAAAAAAAAAAAAAAAAAAAAAAACACAACACACAAAACACCTTTTGACTAAGGGCCGGTTCACACAGGGGCGATTTTGCTAGGCAATTTGAAAGCAACTTCAGCGCGACTTGAGGCGACTTACAACGCGACTTCATGCCAGGCGACTTTGCTGTGGCCAACCAGAGAAGGGAGGGGGGTTGCCCTAAAATAAATTCTATTCTTTTTACTGTGAAGTCGCTTATGTTTAGATGTGAGGTGACGTCCATTGAATTCTATGGGCACAAGTCGGATAGAAGTCGCCTCCAAGTAGTACAGGAAGCTCTTCTGAAGTCACCTTGAAGTCGGTGCGACTTCAGTAGTGTACATAAAGACAGCTCCCATTCACTTCAATGGGATTTCTTGTGTCACGCGACCTGGGGCAACTTAAGTCGGATCGCAAGTCGCCCGTGTGAACCGGGCCTAAAGCATCAACTTATATTGGCTGTACTATTTTTGCTGTCGCTTTGCTAGAGCAGTGACATCAACACATGATACAATGTATGCTGATCATCAAGCAAACGGATGGTTTACATATATCCATGTCACTGGGAATATTAAACAGTCATGGCTGCAGGTAGAAACCTGGCAAAAGAGAAGCTATGCAGTGTAGCTTGTGGATTCATGTGATGACCTCTGCTAGCTGAAAAGAACAGCAAAGCCCATAGGACGGGAGGGAAAACATCATAGTGTATGCCAAACCAATCCAAAACAAACAGCTCATACACAGTTCTCACACAAACTTGCTTCAGGGAAATTCATGCAATTTTTCAGGTGGGAGAACATTTATACAGATGGTTTTGCAACCATCTGCTTTGCTGCCAACTGTCCCTGGCAGTCCCATGTTGACGGTTTGTCCCAGGAGATTTTTGTGCCTGGAAAGGTCCCTGGATTTCACCAACAGACCATGCCATAAAGTCCATCTTTCAGCATGTTACATTCAAGCTACGTTTGAGCTTTTACAGCAAGTTAGCATTCACTGGTGGTAAGAAGCATTAAACGAAAAAATTGAAATGTATTTAATTTGCATGTCAAGTGAAAGTAATGCTCTCCCATTCTAAAAAGGATAAACTGTAATAAATCCGCTCAGTAACAGTGCTAATGAAATGTTGCCACGTTGGCATGTACTGTATAGGGAAACTTTAGTTTTGGGTAGAGTGAGGAAGTGTTAGAAGAACAAGTTCTTGTTGATGTCTGTGTCCTGACGTTTATTTGTGCAGGTGATCAGAGTCAGCACAACCAAAAATGATGGAAAAGCCAACATTTTACAACTGTCCCATAACAGGAATAAAGGGGGCATATCCCAATGGAGACAACTGTCTATGAGGAGATCTCCATCTCAATTTGTAGAGGATATACACTCACATCTTGTTCCATCTTCTAGAAAGTGAAGGAAATTCTCTTCACTTTCTCCCCGAAAGACATCAAGGGCAGTGAAAGAAAATTCCTCCAAAGGAAATCCCTCTTGGATGGCAGTCATCAAGAACAGGTGTCAGCATTGGAAGATTTCCACTCCAACTGTAAAATTTTGGATTTCTCATCAATCGAAGAATGGTCACTAGGACAAATTGAGAAGGAAATCTTTCCAGCATGATCAGATGGCAATGAAACAAACTAAACTAGATTTTCAGTAGCTCACACCTATTGCTAAAAATGCTAGTTTTATTTGGTAGGCTGAACATAGACCTTCATGGTAGGGTCACCAAATATTTTAATGAAAACTGCAGATTTAAAAAAAAAAAAAAAAAAAGTGAAAATTACTTTTCAAAACGCAATAAAAATGATGACATTTTAGTAACACATTAACTACCCTGCTTCCCAGCTGCTAGAAGAAAAACACACTTAAATGATAAGCTGGGCAGGGTGAATGCATTCAAGGAAAATCCTAAAAAAGGGACTTTAAACCCTGGATCACAATGGTGCAGCTTTGAAATCATGCTACTTCTACGTGATTTCAAAGCCGCAGATCAGTGAGATTTGCACCATCGAATTCATTGTGGCTTGCGACTTCATTCAACAGAAGTCTATAGAAATCGCAACAAAATCAGAAGAAAAAAAAAAGTGCAGGAAGCTTTCGTAATCGCTGCAAAATGAGCCACGGGTAATATGAACAGTTTAGTTCCATTGACGGCAGTGGTATGCGACTTGCCATGCGATTTACGCCAAATCGCAATGGTGTAAACTAGGACTAAATCCTTACTTACAGAACATAGGATCCTCCTTATCACATGCAGAAAACTGCATTCCTCAAGATGTCACCAACCTGGGGAATGCATACAATACAAATGATGCACTAATATTAAGTCTCAGGCATGAAAAGCACCAAAATTAAATCTCAGGCAAGAAAACCACAACACAATTAGGTTAGCTAATCTTCAGGTGCTTAAATGGTAGGAACAATGGAAGGCCTGTGCATTCTTATGGGTTACATGGCAGGTGGGAGAAAAGCAAATACACTGGGCAGTGTAGGCTCAGACACAAGGGTAAATAGCAAGCATAATAAAACTCCTTAATTTAAAAAAAAAAAAAGTGCAACAGCTTGGAAGTGTATGGTGGCGTAGTGTAAGCTCCCCTGATGAACTAGAAGGAGCAGCTAAAACTGTAGTTAACAGCTGGAGAAGCACACATTGCCCAGACCTGATAAGGAATGAAAAGCAGAAATCTTAGAGGAGATCCATCCTTTAACAGAATTCTTTGGATTCAGTTACACCTCTGTCATTTAGGTGACAATCATACTGGGCATGGATGAATTGAACGGTGTCTGAATTTGACTGTCACTGCGCAAGTGGAGCCAATTGTTGCAGATTGTTAAAAAGAAAAAAAATGTGCATAAAAATGTTATTTTACCTTTTCAGGTGTTTGGAGGAGAGCCCTTTATCAAACTCTACATTTTTACATTCCAGCAATACAGATGACAAAAACTGCAAATGCCAGATTGCTGAGACAGATGGGAAATCCAGATTAATGGTCAGAAATTCAGTTAGTGGGTTACAGATGCACACTGGCATGCCCATCTCAGTGCATATTAACACCAAATTGGACAAGGTCAAATTCACAATTAGGTATATATATGCAACTCCCTTTAACACCACCAACACTATCAAAGCAAGGGCAGACCCATCTCTTGAAAACGAAGAGACCCCCATTGGCACCCATTTAGAACCAATCCCGACTCTACACATTTTGAGTGTCAGGATGAAAATTTTCTGTATTTGCCAATTGCTTCAGTAAGGCGACTGCTAAGCCCCAAATCCATCAGGTTGAAAAACACTTCAATTGATACCGTAGGTGAGAAATATCCAATCACTCACCAACCAAACCTATCCAAACCAACTACAAAGCTAGCATTGCACACACTTTTGTGCACAAATTTTCAACACCAACGTATAAGCCTCAAAATGCTCATGCATCTAAAAACAGTAAAAATAAGTTTTGTAAGCAATCCACCACTACAAGTAAACTATATAGATGGAAATGTCCCACCTCTAACCCCACCCTACCGTGCATGACTGGCTGCTTAGGGTCTTCATCAATGGGCTCCAGCTCAGCAATGAATCACACAGACGCTGAGCATAGCTGCTGAGAAGCTCAGACTCCACCTTCATGTTACTCCCTCACCCATTGGCTCAGCTGGTATGTACCTCTGCCTACTGAAAATAAACTCACTTCACTGCAATACATGTTCCAGCAAACGGAGCAAAACAACATCACTTCACAGCTTGCAAAAGACAGCGTTGAATGCCAAGGTTTCAGGAGCCTCACTGCATCTATGAGCAAAAGTCCAAGGAAGGAAGATGCCAAGTGAGGTGACTGCAGCTTACACCCATTACATCAGTGCTGTAATATAACTGGCTTAACTGCCCCTAAATTGCACACCAAAGATCCTGCCTTGCAGCTTGGGTTATTGATGAACTCATTCCACAACATGCCATGGCCCACTAAGCTGGTCTAACCTGTCACTCTGGTACTAGCCAAAGCCAAAATGCAGGGCTAAGGGGAAGAGCACTTGCAGCTTTGCAAATATGCCCAGAATTCAGACACATAAGAGTCATAATAAAAATCACCTGTTTTGATTAGGGGCCCTCTGCTACATTTAAGCCCCCCCCCCCACCAGCTTTTTCATTCGAGTGGAACTCCGACATGTTTGTTTACATTTTGGAAAGCTAAGGCTAGCCGTAGACGGTTTTAATTTTGGGCCTTTGTTAGCCCTGCAAGCATTGCCTGGTTCAGTTTAGAAAACAACCAACTTAGCCAAATGGAAAACTATTGGCTGAACAGTGAACTCATTCACAAGGTGATCTCTACATATCCATTTGATTGTGCTGCCAGCCTCTCTCATTGCTCATCTGCTGGGTATAATTTGCCAATAAAGTGTGAATTAGATTGGGCCAGCATGGTTTCCTCTTTCTTCCTGCACATGAAACCAACACGTGGAACTCCATTTAATTTTTGTGTAGGGGGTGGGGGTGTAGCATCTCTGCCAGACTTGTCCACACAGAAAATATTCCCGCAACATCCTCTGCCTGTTCTAAATGTGTAGATAAGGAATATGCTATGCTGATAGGAGACAAAAATCTCCTGCTGCTCTAAGATGGTCTAAGCAGGCTCTGGGTAGAGAAACGGGCACCATTGTATTCCTTAAACTCCTCCAGGCAAAAATTTGAATTGCCAATGCAGTGGGGCACTGCATGGGTTAACTGCTCACTTTTGTCTAGGACAGGGATATGCAATTAGCGGACCTCCAGCTGTTTCAAAACTACAAGTCCCATCATGCCTGTGCCTCTGGGTGTCCTGCTTGTGGCTGTCAGAGTCTTGCTATGCCTCATGGGACTTGTAGTTCTACAACAGCTGGAGGTCCACTAACTGCACATCCCTGGTCTAGGAGATTGTAAAGCGGAGATCTACCTACCT
This sequence comes from Glandirana rugosa, assembly GCA_018402905.1. Lineage (NCBI taxonomy): Eukaryota > Metazoa > Chordata > Amphibia > Anura > Ranidae > Glandirana > Glandirana rugosa. Next base: position 60,899 of record BLSH010117422.1, on the reverse strand, counting down.
AATCGGCCGCTCTTCCGTGCACATGACCAGTCCCCACCGCTCCAGCACCACCCCCCCCAAGCTGTCTTGTGAATGGATGGCTTATATCATAACACTATAGACTGGCTCAGGACGTGACAAGGGCAAAACAGTCAACCGCTGGACATGGGGGAGCACGGTTTTCCGGAGGATTGAAGGATCAGGTAAGTATAGCTTTTCCTTAAACCCTTGGGCAAAATGAGCAATTAAACCCATGCAGTGCAGGCACAGCCCCACTGCGTGGAAAAATACAAGTTGTGCCAAAGTTCTTCAACTACTTGTGGAAGAAAAGAAGAAAAAATGACTTGTAAAACAACCTTCATGTATGTAGCTCGTCTATGTATTTAGCCATTTGTCTAGAGTTTTTCATTTAGGAGTTAAAGTGGATCTAAATACTAGTTGTCATTCTCTGCATTAAAATAAAAACACATAACCACACCTCTTACTACCTGACCTGTTCCCCTACCTAAGGCTGGATTCACACCTGGGCATAGCGTTTTCAGGCAGAAAGACATGCGTTTTGTACCGGTCAAAAGGTCACCAATGTAAAAAGGTAGAAAAACCACCCAAATCAAGCTACAAAAATACCTTCAGAACTTTGAGCTTCAGGCATTTGGAGTGGAGATGTGAACACTCTCCACAGAGAATTGTTGATTTTTTTTTTCCCCCCTCAAGCATTTTGTAGCTTGAGGCTTCAAGCTACAAAACCCTCAGGTGTGAATGGGGCCTAACACTTACCCAAGTTCTGTATCGATCCAGCGCTGCACTGTGCGTCTATGGACACAGAGCCCGGTGTGGGAGAGAGCAAACATAGCAAGCGGCTTGCTTTGAGGGAACACAGAGGGAAGCGGAGCGCAGAGGACCCCAGAAGAGGCGGTAATGGGTCACACTAATACCTTTGCACAGAGCAGGTAAGTAAAACTTAATTTCAATTAAAAAAAAAAAAATTAAAAGGTTTACAATCCTAATAGCCTGCACATTTGTAGATTCTTTCTACGACATTTGCACTTGCTACAGCAGAACAGAAAGCAGTAAAGACGGTCAAAGTGCAGTAAGCCACCAGATTAGAGTTCAGAGGTGATTTCTTCAGTTCAAAGCTTTATTTTCTTCTGGTAGTAGTCCTTTAATCTGCATAGAGTTTGTACGCTCTTTGGGGGGGGGGGGGTGCTACATTGTTCTTCCACAGGAATAATCTGCATGTCTGGACCGCAGTCTAATATACATTGTAATGAGGTGGCTACCACTGCCTTGCTGTGCACCATGAAAATACCATTTCACAGGGTAAATATGTGGTTAGCAGTAGCACTCATGCCTTACAGCTCTGGTTCATGTGTTTGAATCTTGAAAGACACCATCAGCCTGGAGTTTAAATGTTTTCACTGGGTTTGTATGGGTTACTTCCAGGAGCTCTGGTTTCCGCCGACTAACCAAAAACGTACAGGTAGCTTAATTGGCTCCCTCCCAAATCACCTGTGTCAGAAAGATTAGGTTGTAAGCTCTTTTAGGTTAGGATTCAAATGGAATTTTTGATTAATATAGCCACCCTAAATACATTTAAAATGGTTTATGAAATATTTCTAACTAGTATATTTTGCCTGAAGTCTTTATACTGAATTACCATGTCAGACTTATTTCAGGTACTTTTATAGCACCGTCAATTTTATGCAGTGCTTTACATATACATTGTACATTCACAGCAGTCCCTACCCTCAAGGAGCTTACAATCTAAGGTCCCTAACTCATATTCATATGGGCCAATTTAATCAGGAGCCAATTAGCCTACCAGTATGTCTTTGGAGTGTGGGAGGAAACCGGAGTACCCGGAGGAAACCGGAGGAAACCCACGCAGGCACAGGGAGAACATGCAAACTTCAGGCAGATCATTTAGTGGTTGGGATTCGAACCAGCGACCCTTTTTGTGGCTAGGCAAAAGTGGAAGTTACTACACCACTGTGCCACCCTACTCCAAGGGAGGCTTGCCTTGGTAGTTCATGGGCAGGAAGGTGGTATTTGAGACTTTAAGGCCTCATACACACGGGCGTATCTTTAAAAATAAACAAAATGTCGGGCCCGACGTCAAGGAAAAAAAAAAAAAAAAAAAAAAAAAAAAAAAAAAAAAAAAAAATCGGCGTTTTTCGGCGTTATGCATCGGCGTCAGTGAGCGTCGGCGTCAATAGGAGTTTTTTTTTAAAAATCATCCCTCTGCTATTTTTCAACCTAAAAACGTTGGCGTCAAAAAACGCCGGTACAATATTAGTTGGCATTTGTTGGTGTTAGTTGGCGTTTTGTGGCGTCGGCATCAAAAAATGCCAAAACGTTACAGCCTCAGAACGCGATGGCCGTGGGTTCTACTTTCAGCTCACTAATGCTGACGCCATCTACAGCTCAAAAACGCCAACGTTTTTATGGGGCCATTGACTAACATGGAGAGCTGCAAAAAACGCTGGCGTCAAAAAAAATAAACTGCTGCATATATAAAGCATATGCACATACCTTCAAGTAGCATCTAATGGCCTGCTTTGATGGCTGAATGCCAGGTCAATCTGATCAGTAACATTACTTCTTGAAGTTCTGAAGACAAACCTCAAACTGCAGCCTGAAAACTCCTATTGGCCAACGAGCCAGCCCAACAGACTGACTGGCCAATAGGAATGTGCAGGGTTAAGGAGATACCAGCAGGCTCCAACACTACCTGGAAGTGTGAGCTTTTCTAAATGGCTTGGCATTCAGCTGGAAGGGCAGGGTCTTAAGAGGCTGCAGGAGGTATTTGTACCCTATATACTATTTTTTTCCCCCTTTGTGATGACAATCTCTTTAAATGAACCTCTGCAGACAAAAATATGGAAGAAGCCACTCAAAATGCTGATCTTTGCTTTACTATCAAGGATGACAGTGATCTAGAACAAACAGTCACTCCAAGTGAGGTCATTGACATGTTACATAGCCAAGCAAGGGGATTAGGATAGAAGCAAGAAGCCTGCACCTTACGCTTGGTTCAGATACAAGTGTGTCTGGAAAACCCCTAAAATTATGCGCTCTCTCGACATGCACAGAAATGCTTTGCTGGCACCCCGCACACCAGCAACCACATGCATTTTTGCCACAGCACCATGCAGTTCAGTGTGGCAAGATTTTGCAGTCTTCTTTCCTCGCGTTTCTCATGGGTAGGGCCGCCCATTGAAATGAAAATGAATGGGTTGCCCCTTGGCATGCTGTGTGTAGATCTGAACCAAACTTTAAAAGCCAGATTGACATTAGCAGATTCCTTGCAGGTTCGCGTTAAAGGGAAATGGAAACAAGCGTGCCATATACTCTACATTCAAAGAAGGAGGGGGAGACTAGGGCAGGGGTAGCAAGTCATGCCCCTTACGGTTTCGATATTTTTTTTTTTTTTTTTTTTTTTTTTAGGTTTTGGTTTCCAGCGCATTTTACTTTTTTTTTCCAATGTAGCATTTACCTTGAGTTCCCGTGTATAAAAAGCAGGGTGGATAAAAACCAATGATTTAAAAAAAAAAAAAAAATATATATATATATATATATATATATATATATCAGTTTTTGATTTAAGATTTTTTTTTTTTTATTTAAATCGATTTATTGGACTTTTATCAAATTTATTTTAATAAAATGCTTTTAATTAAAACTCTATCCAAAGATGGTTTTCTATTTAGGATACATTAATAATTTAGTTTATTCAGCATGAAATTGAGCTTAGTTATATAGCATGAGGCTGTATATCCACTTCAATACCATGCACTTAGAACACTTCCCTACCAGACCAATTTTCAGCTTTCAGTGCTGTTGTGATTTGAATGAGAATTGCGCGGTCGTGCGACGTTGTACCCAAAGTTTTTATCATTTTGTTCCCACAAATAGAGCTTTCTTTTGGTGGTATTTGATCACCCCTGCGGGTTTTATTTTTTGCGCTATAGAAAAAAAAAAGACTGAAGATTTTGAAAAAAAAAAAACATTTTTCTTTGTTTCTGTCACAAAAAAGTTTGTATAAAGTACATTTTCTGCTACACTGACGGGCACTGATGTGGCTACACTGACGGGCACTGATGTGGCTACACTGACGGGCACTGATGAGGCAGTACAGATTGGCACTGATGGGGCACATATACAGCACTGATGGGCGGCACTGATACGTGGCACTGATGGACACTCCTAGGCAGCACTGGGCACAGGTGGGCACTGATAGGTGACACAGGTGGGCACAGGTGCAACAAGCACTGTTAGGGATGGCACTGGCAGGCATCATACATGGGCACAGTGCCATCCCTACAGTGCACAATAATGCCCTTACCTGGTGGTCTAGTGGGGGCTCCCTGGTGGTCCTGGGACATGAAATATGTTTGA
>BLSH010117422.1:1303-20783 GCA_018402905.1 Glandirana rugosa | reverse complement strand
GTTAGTAAACCAGAAGGGTTTTTCACACCAGTGTTGTATCATTATTTCAGTCTCCGTATTGATCTTGGTAGTCCCGGGGGCCACGTTCTTTAATACTTCCCGGGGTGACCGGTCCCGGGTGGGAGAAGGGTGACTAGGACCCCGGGAAATGAGGATAGCATAATAATGTCAGGGCGTCCCCCTGGGAAAGTGATTAAGACGTCGAATGGTAAAGTGAAATAAAGAAAATGTTAAAATAAAAATAATAAAAAATGTTAATAAATTCCTCGGGACAACCCACCGAAACTACTCTATAGTCCCCAGATTTGTTTGGAGTCGGGAGTTAGCTATTCCTGTCCATTCATTCTGTGCAGCTGAGGCTACACAGATGGAGATTGAGGGCTGAGGTTTGTTTAGACCCCTGATATCTCATCAAAGCCACCCAACAGGGCTCCTTAAATAATTGTAAAAAATAATAAAAATAAAATTGTAAAAGAAATAAAGTGAAATGGTAAGCTGCAGAATTAGTGAAAGGGTCCCCCTGCGGGACTGTAATAATACGATAGGAGTAAAGGGCCCCAGGATCAGTGGGAAGAGGGTGGGCCCTGGCCAGTGGGGCCCTTCATAATTTCTTGCACCGGGGGCCCTGATGGTTCTAGTTATGCCTCTGACTTTATTACTATGTTGTGACCACACTTTTTGGGAAGACCAAATGATTGATTGACTGTATTATCTTTTAGTGTGTACTCCTCATTATTTGAGAATTCCCCTGAAGAAGGGAATATCCCAATCCTGAAACGTGTCGGGCTGACAATGAGAAGTACCTACAAGCTGCAAGATTTTTACTGTATCAATGCTTTTATTATCACATTTCTTTGCTAAATGTTAGTTGTATCTGTCATTTTTAGACATTGTCATAATAAAATTGTTTATCTTTTTATCAATTGTTGCATTCAATGGTGCTTTAAAAGTCCCGAGTAACTTGGGGTTACATATTTGTTTTTTCTAGTTATGCCTCTGGGCACCGCCATCTTGACTAAGGGAAACCAACAGTAAAGCCTTGCAGCTGCACAGCCGGTTTCCTACTGCGCATGTGCGAAGTGCACTGCACTTTGTGAATGGGTCGGCTGTGGGCGAAGGGGGGGAAGGGGGGCGAACTTGAACATGGTGAACTGAGCTGGAAGTGGGAGCAGGTACTTGTCTAAACCAGGTACCCGCTCCTCCCCCAAAAAGGAGACAAATGTGGCAGTGGAGGGGTGGAGGAGGCAGACAAATGGAGCTTCCCCTTTTGGGTGGAGCTTCACTTTAAACCCTAACCCATAACATTAATATTAACTCCCAACCCTAATCATAAACCCTAACACTAATATTAACACCTAACCCTAAACCCTAACCCTAATATTAACCCCATAATAAATAAATTAACCCCTAACCCATAACCTTTTAAAAGAAAATAATAAATAAATAATAATACATAAATAAAAGCGGATGAAAAAGCTGAAAAACATATCAACAAATTATGAAACAGATGATAATTTTCTTCTCATAGCTAAAAACGCTTTAAAAACGCTGTACACAAACGCTCAAACACGCACATACAAACACTCGAACAAACGCCCGGAAAAAAAACGCTCAAAAACGCAATGCTCAATTGTGAATGCAGCTTTAGTAGCTGATTTGATCACTTACTGAGCGTTCACACCCATGTGTTTATTCTGTGTTTTAGTGCAGCTGTAAAATGCAGATCAACGGAAGAACATCTGAAAAACAATAATTTCCAGTGTGTTTTATTCATACCTTAACGCTGCGCATGCATGTAAACAGACACAAAATTGTATGTCAACAGACATCAGCGTGCGTTACAACGAAAATGGATGGAAATGTACATTCATTTTCCATACATTTTAACGCAAGTCAAGTGGGTCAGGGAAGCACACAGAGGCCTGTAGCAGTAGGACAGGTATAGGGAGGCGACAGGAGCAGCATTTCTCTCCAGAAGCCACTGAATTTCTGCATGAGGGAGAAGAGGAGAAGCGGGCATTTAGCGGCTACAAGCAACAATCAGATCCTCTACATGCCGCCGCCCTCCTATCCAGGTGCACAGGGGGCCGCCCTCCTATCCAGGTGTACAGGGGGCCGCACGGGCCCTGGAGCATGGAGCCAGGTCGCAATTGCAACCCCTGATATGAACACACAGCCCTTTATTCTAGGATGGCAAGGCCCATTCCCTTATCCAAGCTAAAAAACTGGAAACTGCATTGTGAACTCTTTCCTGTGAAGATCAGAAGTTAAGGGAAGCAGGACTGAGGGAGCAGTAGCCAGTAGCAATGCCGGGACAAGATCATTCAGGGCCCAAGATCATCCAGTGCCCCACACACACACACACACCCTTTGATTATGTGCAAGATTATGAGGAGGAGGGGGAGCGAGAGCACAGCCCACACTTCCTTCCGGCTCTCTCCTTGCTGCTTCCAGCCCTGGGCTGAGAGAAGTAGTGATGCCTCTGCTCCTGTCAGCCTTTTTAGTAGAAAGAACTTGTGGCGCCCCCATTCCTACAATACAGGAATGGGGGGCAACCGTCCTTCTGCCCACCCCTGGTCCTGGCCCTGGCCAGTAACATTGAAAGTTGTAAACTTCAAATGCTGGGGTAGGGATTTTTGCGAATAGTTTATAGGCAGGTAGTAGTTAAAGTGGTTGTCAACTCGTGACAACCCCCCCATCCTGTGTTTTATAAGATGGACGAAGGCCCGAACCCTAGAGTTGCCTAGATTTTTGCTGTTCTGCTGGTTCAGTTCTGGGCGTTTCAGTTTGGCCAGACCTGTTCCCTGCCACCACCAGAGTCTAGGTGTTCAGTGATGTGCTGAAGTCAGAATTCCTACTGCCCAGGAGGATTGCTGGGGCTTGCAGTTCCTCCTGAACACACCACCCATGCACTCTACTAAAGATGGACTCTTTACTATGCAGGTATGCTGGGGCAGCCACAAGCCTGAACTAGGGACTAGGAATGTTAGGGAAATGTTTCCATTTTATTCTGGTCTGTCGTCTGTCTTTGTCATCATGTTAATTTATTCAAGTAAAACTTTTGAAACTTTGCCTGGTCTGAAGTTACTAAAGGGGTGTAATGCAAGTAACTGGCACGCACATAGTCTACAGATCAGGTCACTACACACATTGGGGTATGACGATAACAATACAAGAGTTAATACAGTGTGAAGACACAAGTGGTTACTAAGGGTAATTAAAGTGGTTGTTAAGCCACTAACTGATCATTATATCATCCATGGGTGTCCGCAGGTAGGGGCAAGGGGAGGCAATTGCCCCCCCTGGAATCAGGGATTGGGTCGGGGGTTCCCCACTAGGTCCTTATTCTCTTGAGCCATGTATGCAGTTTCTGACAGTCTCTTGGGCTATGTATGCAGTGTCTGATCGTCTCTTGTGCCATTCCCACAGTCTCTAACCGTCTCCTGTACTATGTCTGCAGTCTCTGACCATCTCATGTACCATGTCCGCAGTCTCTGACCGTCTCCTGTACCATGTCTGCAGTCTCTGACTGTCTCCTGTAACATGTTTGCAGTCTCCTACTGTCTCCTGTACTATGTCCGCAGTCTCTGACCGTCTCCTCTACCATGTCTGCAGTCTCTGACTGTCTCCTGTAACATGTCTGCAGTCTCCTACTGTCTCCTGTACTATGTCCGCAGTCTCTGACCGTCTCCTGTACCATGTCTGCAGTCTCTGACTGTCTCCTGTACTATGTCTGCAGTCTCTGACTGTCTCCTGTACCATGTCTGCAGTCTCTGACCATCTACTGTACCATGTCCACAGTCTCTGACCATCTCCTGTATTATGTCTGCAGTCTCTGACCATCTCTTGTGCCATGTCTACAGTCTCTGACCATGATAATGTGATAATGACATTGTCGAAAAGGGGCAGAGCATGGGTGACCTTAAAATGATGGCCACCCCCCCCCCCCCAAAAAAGTTCTGCGGACGCCCATGATATCATCCCCTCTGTCACATAAAAAGCTGCATCCTGTGCTCGATGGGACTGGAGGAGGAAGAGGATGTGGGATGGAGGAGATGGAACTAGAGTAGGAGTATGTGGGATGGAGGAGATGGGATTGCAGGGGGAGAACATGGGATGGAGGAGATGGAACTAGAGTAGGAGTATGTGGGATGGAGGAGATGGGACTGCAGGAGGAGAATATGGGATGGAAGAGATGGGACTGGAGGAGGAGGAGGATGAGGGATGGAGGAGATGGGACTGGAGGAGGAGGATGTGGGATCTCCAGGATATGTCTCTCATGTGACCCTTGCTTGCTGCCCAACGAGGAGAAAAACATGGAGGATGTGATGACCAACTGCACTTCATCCATTCCCTACCCCCTGACTACAAGTTTCCTGGGGGATGATTATTTTATTGTGGTTAATGCAAAAAATGCCGATGATTTAATACACTTTAAAGCCCAACTATACTTTCCATTTAAATCAGCTAAAAAACATTAAGGCTGGGTTCAAACTGTTGCGAATTGGATGCAGGACCTGCATTCAATTCGCATAGCAGGAGATTGTGACCGGCTCTCTATGGAGCCGGTTCACACATCCTCAAAGCGGCTCTGGTGCGAATTGAACAGGAGCCCTGTGTGTCTTTTTATCTGTTTCAGGTCCGAATTCAGCCAAAAATTGGGACCTGAAGCGGTGAATGGGGGCACACCAGACTCCTGCTGTGAGCCAGAGCATGCTGCAGTGTGAACCCAGAGTTTACAAAACAAGGAAAGACAAGTGTCACACTTGCAGTGCATTTCATTGTTAATGACACCCCAAACACAGCAAGCAGGACACATGGTTTAGCAAGCGAAAAAAGAGCAGTTAAAAAATGCTTGGGCTACCTTGTCATGCTTGAATTGATTGGACTGCTCAATGCACATGCACACATGCTCAGCGCACTATAGTAGTGTTATTGGGGGCTAATAGCTATACAAACAGTTATTGTATATGTGACAATCCAATATAAGCTTATTTGCAAAATCTCCTTGTTGTGAGTGCTGCTTTTCTGCTGGTCATCTCTTTCCACATCTTCCTGAATAACTCCTTCTCCTCTGCTGTCTACTTTTCACTTCTAAGGACTACATATCCCATGGTACTTTGCTGCCTGCACTCAGTGATTCCTGTACTGACTCCACCTTCTGAAACTCCTCCTCTCAGCACTGCTGTCATTCAGAAGGGAGGCTCTGTGAAAAGTGTAATACAGCAGTGCTCGTACCTCCCAACTGTCCCAGATTCTGCAGGACTGCCTTGGGATTTCAACAAAATCCCAGCATCCCACTGAAACCCAGAGTCTAGTGGTGGGACAAGCTCCAGTATAGTAACTTAAAGTGGTTGTCAACTCGTGACAACCACTTTAACCTACAGATAAGCCCTTACAAAAGCTTACCTGTAGGTGCCTTGCATATCTCCTAAACCTGCACGGTTCATGAGATATGCAGTGTATGTGCTGTGCCGACGTCATGTCGGCACATGCGCAGTGAAGAAGCGGCCTCCGTGCCGTTACTCCACTGCGACCGTGCCGTGACTGGCGGCTCCCACGCGCATGCGTGGGACTGACGTCACACGACTCCGGCCACTCACAGCGCCGGAGATGGCGGCCTCGGGAAGGAAGAGGGGAGGAAGATGGACGCGGCCTGGAGCGGGGACATTGCTGGATGCCGCAGGCTTAGTTTGCAGGTAAGTGGCACATAATGGGCTACTATGTGATGCATAGTAGCCCATTATGCTTCTAATTTACAGGGGACTATTGAGGAAGTAAACCCCATCTGGGTTTACTTCCTCTTTAATTGGAAACCCCACAGAAATGGAAACTGGAAGTGACGTTACGCTACTGCCATGTTGCTACACCCGCACTCGTCCCCACTAAGGATACAGAGAGAAGGCGGCAAACGGAGACCTTTTTACACCCACTGGAGTTTTTAATTTCACACTTATTTTTAACGGTAATTGGAGCTTACATAGGGAAATACAGGAATTAGAAATGCGTCTCACTGTTTTGATGTTAAATTTTAAAAGCAGCGGTGTTCTGTGACATTTTCTAAGCTGTGAGATCACCAGGCTTGGCGCTGCTTTTAAAATTTAACATCAAAACAGTTTCATGTATTTGTATATACTGTATTTCCGTATTTAAGCTCCGTTTACTGTTAAAAATAAGTGTGACATTAAAAACTCCAGTGGGTGTAAAAAGATGTCCGCTTGCCGTCTTCTCTCTGTATCCTTAGTGCGGACGAGTGCTGGTGTAGCAACATGGCGATGATGGAATGTCACTTTCGGTTTTTCATTTCTGTGGGGCTTCAATTTATGACGCTACACCGGCACTTGGCTCCACTAATTTATCTAGTAGGGCATCATACCTCCCAACTTTTGGAGATGGGAAGGAGGGACACCTATTAGCAAAAGTATGTAGGCATAGGACACACCCCTTGCCACGCCCCGTTAACCACTTGCCGACTGCAGTCTGACGGCGACAGAGTGGGTCGTTATCGCAAACCGCCGTCATACGACGGCAGCTGCGATAACTAGAGCTGTGAGCGCGCAAGCTAGTGCTGTGTCCAGGGGGGTCCAGGGAACGGGTGCGGCAGACTCGATCGCCGCCGGCTACCCACGATGGCCCCTCCGCAGTGAAAGAACGGAGGTCCGTGTATGTAAACACTGATCTCCGTTCTGTTGAAGGGGAAAGGCGATGATCACAGGCTTCCTCTATATGGAAGCCGTGATCATCCCCTTTCCCCAGCCAGGGCAGCCCACACACAGTTAGAACACGCCCAGGGAACACAGTTAACCCTTAGAGCACCCCCTGCAGGTTAACCCCTTCACTGCCAATGGCATTTACACAGTAATCAGTGCATTTTTATAGCACTGATCGCTGTATAAATGCCAATGGTCCCAAAAAAGTGTCAAAATGGTCCGATATATCCGCTGCAATATCGCAGTACCGCTAAAAATCACAGATCGCCGCCATTACTAGTAAAGAATAAAAAAAATTATAAACCCCAGAAATGAATTCTCATCGTCTGTAAACGCAGCAACTTTTGCGCAAACCAATCAATAAACGCTGAATGCGATCTTTTTTACCAAAAATATGAGGAAGAATATAAATCGGCCAAAACCAAATTGTCAGTTAAAGCGACGCAGTGCCGAATCGCAAAAAGTGCTCTGCTCCTAAAGTGGGAAATCCTTCCGGGGCTGAAGTGGTTAAAGGAGAATTATGCAAAAAAAAAAAAAAAAAAAAAAGATTAGTTAAATTCACAATTACTTTTTTTTAAACACTACTATTCCTTACAAATGCAGCCATTTAGAAATTGGAAGAAAGGTTTAGCACTGTGAAATTTTTTGAAAGATAAACAGTGCATTTTATATACAACTATATAGATAAGACCAAAATGAAGGCCAAATGAGGAGGAAAGAGGGACAGACCTTCAATTCAGGGACAGGTGGGAGCTATGGGGGCATGCTAGTGTCAGGCACCCAGGGCACATGCCCCGAAACTCCTGAGGGGTGCCCTGGGTCCTAGATACTGCAATTGTCCATCCTGCTGCAGCCATCCTCTCTCCCCACCTGCTGCTTTTAAAAACAATAAACATCAGAGCCAAAGGAAGATTCCCCTAGGCTCCTCAAGCACAACAGGAAAAGGAGCCCAGGAGCCAGGAGGGACGCCCCCTTGCATTGTGCCGCACTGTATCTGAGGTCTGTAATACACAAATACCTAGAACGGAGGGGGTGCAGGTAATACAGATTTGTGCTGGGGCTCTAGGATTTATGCTGGGAGGAGAATTTGGGGGGTTAGTGGAATAAGAAGATTTGTGCGGGGGGCAATTTTGGAGGTGAGAGGATTTGCGCTAGAAGGGGGGGGGGGTTGGACTGGGAGGGGAGATTGGTGAGGGTAATTGGTTTTGCGTTAGAAGGAAGAAAGGGGGGGGGATTTGTGCTATAAAGGGGAGCGTTTTTTTGCTGGGAGGAGGGTTAGAAGGAGGATTTTTGCTAGAAAGGAGGAGAGGGTCTTGGCTGGGAGTGGTGATTGGGGGGGGGGGATGCTGGGAAGAGGGATTTGTGCTGGGAAGAGGGATACGGCAGAGGGATTTGTGCTTAGAAGGAGGGGGAATGGGGGGGTGGTGGAACAGGATTTGTTCTGGGAGCAGTGGAAGAGGATTTGTGAGGGAACAATGAGGATTATATATTTACTTCATGAGCTGCCCTATGTGCGTCTGTTGCCCGAAAAGGAGCTTATGCTCTTTTTTTGGGCAACAAATGTACCTTGCTCTTAAATCTTGCGTTTTGCCGATATCGCGATGCGCAATGGTCGCAGCAAATTTACCCTCTCTATTTGTCCTAGTGATGAAAGAAAATCCCAAATTTTGGGTTGTCACCAGAAGAGAAATAGAGGGAAATCTTGTAATATGGAAGATAGTGTTGATGACCCTGGTGACAACCAGAGATTTCCTCACTTTGGAGGGATTTCCTCTCACTTTCTGTTTTGGCTCTGGGACAGGAAGTGAAGGGAAATCTCCCCAACGGGGGAGAGTTAAAAAAAAAAAGCCCCAAAATGTCCTGGCTCCACTCCAGACCCCACTGCACATAGCAGCCATGAAGCCCTATGCTGCCATTGTAGCAGTCTGTACAACATACACTGTAATACACAGCCCAGAGTGAGTATCCATCATAATGCATGCATTGGCAAGCACTCATTGGTAAGTGTGACACTTCTTTCAAGATCTCGCTACTTATTTCCCTGGGCTGTCTAGTAGTTTGTGGATCTGTGACCTTTGGTGTATACCTAGGGGACCATACCCAAACCCCACTGTGTCGGGATGTAATGTTTGCTACAGGCCTTGGATCCCACAATTAGGCATTTACCTTGGCATATAGCGCAACAAGAGTAGTTATCCACAGGGTGCTATACAGGTCTGTGGTTGTGGTCCATTTCTATTATTTCCAGACCCTGAAGAACCCTTCAAAGATATGCCCACCAAGACAGGCAAAACCTGGACCTCTAGAAGGCCAACTAGTGTGGATAGGGTAAGGCAGGGTTTCTCTGTATGTTGGCACTGGTTTGCAGTTTTAATTACACAATCCACAGTAAATAGCACACTATATGGTTGTACAGGCAGAGGATTAGGGAGTTATTCACCTATGGTAACCCTTGCTATTTTTTCTGCAATGTTTCTTGGTACAAGAAATTAAAATTTGGTAGTTTGTCTCCTCCTATCTAGAATTATCATTTACAGATCAGAGGTTATTCCACCAATTCCACCAGGGCTGTTGTTTCTCTTGGTTGTTTTAGCAGGAATCATCTCTATGCCAGATTTGCAAGGCCACCACCTGGTCCTCTTTTCACACGTTCTGTAAGTTCTACCAGGTGGATGTTCAGGCCTTGGCTATTGCGAGCTTTGGCTGCAAGGTACTGTACGTCAAGCTGTTATCTGAATATTTTCATATTCTTTAACCCTTTTGTTTTTTAGTGGGTTGTTGGCAGTTCTGTTTTGCTATGTTGTTTTTCACCACATCGTTTATTACTAGGGGTCAGCCCATGTTCTATGAAGACAAGTCCTGAGTTTTGTACTGTACAATTAAGATAATAGTAATTTTGACTTACCTGTAAATTCCTTATCTTGGAGTACATTAGAGGACACAGATCCGTCCTCTCTATGTCTTGATTGCTCCTTATTGCTAAAACTGGAATCTCATGGAGTGGGTGGCGTTATACAAGTGTGCACTAGTTTTATGCCAGTGTCCACTTACCTGAAGGTAGCCTGCATATAACCCAGGGTCTATGAATGCTAGTCCTGTGTCCTGTACTGTACTTCTAGAAGGAATTTACAGGTAAGTCAAGTCGGAATGACTGAAGATGGCTGGGATCACTGCTCGCCAAAGCTGCTGTCTACACATTGTTGAAGCCGTTCACTAGACAGCAGTGGTGAGGCAGGTGCAGAATGACCTCGGCCTTCAATCTATCGAAATGAGGCAAATGTTAAGATCTTATTGCAGAAAGGGCATAGCATACTGCCCTTACTGCAATAAAAAGCCTTCCTGCCAGCAGCAACCCATCCATTAGGGGCGCACAGGCACCACCCCCCCATTCATGCATTAGGCCTGCTGATCTACATAGCAGGGCACCAGACTATGGATTCCAATGGGGGGGGGGGGGTTGAAGCACCTGATTAGAACCAGAGGCTCTAATACGCTTCAAAAAAGGGTGGGCTCGGGGAGCAGAGCTCTGCGCCCTGATCCCACCCAGTTGTGTGACACTAGTGAATGAATAATCGCTATCGCCACACTGATCCTCCTCAATCAACCAATCAGGACCCGTCACCCGATCAGGTGAAAGGACAGGTGATCCTATTGGACACCTAGGAGAAGGAAGGAGGAGCCGGGTTACATAGAAGACACAGGAGCCCACCCACCGCCCGTAGAAGCCTGCTGCCCACCAGAGTCCGCAACCTGCCAGCTGCCCGCAGGCAACCGATGGGGTGCCGCCAACCGACCAACGGGGGGGGGTTGTTTGCCCCCCCCAAAAAAAAAAAAAAAACAGCTGCCACTGCTTCTTGCTACCATTTTTTTTTGTAGGGTAAGTTCTACTGGCCACTTGTGGTATGAATTTTCAACTGATCTGAGCGCAAGATGCGACATTTAAAAGCGAAAAAGGTGAATTTTTCCTTGAGAATCGGTTTGTCTTTCTGATGGTTTGTGGAAGTGATGTAGCTTATTTTTCACAGCTGTCACCATGACCCAATGGTCCACTCTCTGCAATCATTCAGACTTAGAACATCTATCAATTGCCTGGTGAGTACGATCTTCTGTCCCGTTGAAAAGTAATTTCTTCCAATACCAACCAGTTTATTGGCCATTCTCCAATTTTTCTTTCCACAAGTAAACATCAGTCTCTATGTTGCCAGCCTTAGTTTACAAAGTCATTTTATATTATGTATCACATAACAGGGATATAAAAAGCTTTGTGAAAGTTTTGTCTGAGCATTGTGAGTGGTCAGTAACACTTGCCGAGATCTTCCAAAAGGTTGGATACTCTCTAGGATGTATGAATTTCACTGCAAGCATTTGAGCTGTAACAACATCTGAGTTGCATTATAAAATCTCAGTGGAAATGTAGCTGGTAACTACAGACAGAGTAGAGGGGTACCTGATCCTGGATCCACGAGGATAGTGGACTCAACTACTACTGTATGTTTTGGTGTATGTTAACATACTCTGTCCAACCTGTTGCACTTACAGTACATGCCTTGCTGTAGGTTACATACTTTAAATTCCTGCATACAGTACACTATGCCTTATTAGAACATGCTCTGAGCTCTGAAATCTGTATGACAGGTACTCTGTAAGCCATGCTGTATGTTATAATATGAAGCATTACACTCTGAATGCTGTGCTATACATTAACATTTTGTGGACCACATTACATACTACAGATAGCTGCACTTAGTTTGCTTTGTTGTACATTACATTACACCCAACTCTGTATATGTTGCATGCTGCACTCCAGGGAAAAGAAAAATCCTGTCTTTCAGTAGGCCTCTCCCACACTGCAAGGGTTAAATGCTCATATATGCCTAGGGTCAAAGGACTTTTAGTTACCTAATTTTACTTGCCCGCAGGCTTCCTTCACACAAGGTGTCCACCCCACAGCCTCTTCTCTAAGGCCAGCAGTTGTCTAATGTCATCAAGTGAGTGATCAGTTTAACCTTTAATTTTGCATTAACCACTTGCCGCCTGCCCACAGTACATTTACTGCGGGCGGGCAGCTGGATCACGTACATGTACCATGTGATAAGCTGTAGCCAATCACGGATCACTAGTAATTACAACCGTTATGAGTGACAGTTCAAATCATTGTAACATCAATCAAAGGGTAAAAAAAAATCCCTGATAACCCCCCCCCATTACATACCCTATTAGGGATAGGGTTAGGGGCCTCCACCAAAGGTCAGGAGGTGTGGCTTACCCCCACCCAAGTGTGTCCCGCCTACTCTAGCTAAATTGGGGTATGACCCAAGTCAGGGAATGAATCAATTCGGGGAAATCGATGTAAATGTAAATACAAATTGTATAAAAGAAAAAGAATTGTTAAAAATAGAAAAAAAAATGTTAATAAAAACAGATTTTTTTTTTAGTTTTTATTTAACTTACTGTCATTAGTCAGTCAGTGTCCCTGATCACCGCCACATCAGTTATATGATGACACTGTACTGTATTGGTAACAGTATGTAAAATAAAATTGTGAAAAAAAAACTAATTTTATTAAATTTCTTAATTTTCAAAAAAATTGTGACAAAAAAATTACAACTTCAAAAAAAAACTGCCATGTCCCTTACTAAATAACTTAGACTGTCTATGTTCCAAAAAGGGGTCATTTGGGGGGTATATGTACTGCACCGTTAAGGGCCTCAAGAAATGAGCTGATTCTGAGTCTGTCAGTACATCAGGATTGATCAATTTTCAAAGATATATAGCATAGTTTGTAGACACTATAACTTTCATACAAACCAATAAATATACACTTTTTTTTTACCAAAGACATGTAGCAGAATACATTTTGGCCAAAATTGATGAAGAAATGTAATTTTTCCATTTTTTTATATAGGATATGTTCTATAACAGAAAGTAGAAAATATCTTTCTTTTTCAAATTGTTTAAATATAATAAAAAATAAAAACCCAGTGGTGATCAAATACCACCAAAAGAAATCTCTATTTGTGTGAAAAACATTATATAAATTTCCTTTACAATACAACGCAATTGTCCGTTAAAGTAGCGCAGTGCTGAATAGCAAAAAATGGCTTGGTCATGAAGGGAGTAAATGGAGGTCAAGTGGTTAAAGTCCTGTGAATCAGGGTCCAGAAGGTAAAAAAACAAATGGATTACCCTATTTTGCCCATACATGTAAGCCCAGACTGGTACTGGCAATTGTGGAGTATGTCAGCAGAGCTGAGATGCACAGCAGTCTGTCTGTGTCTAGGGGCTTGCAACAGGCCCTGTACAGTTGTAAACATTCGGATGTGCGTGAAAAGATCCGTATAGCTGCTCCTGTCATTGACTTTCTTTTTTTTTCAAATAATGATTTTTATTGCTTTTCATCAAAAGTAAACACTTAGCACAGAAAAGTACAGGAAACACAAGTACAATGTTCACAATAGGCATCCACATGAGTGTAGAAAATATGTAACAAGCATTCCGATTAATACTAGAGGATGTACCAGGGTCAGCAAAATACGTAGCAGCAACTAGAGAACAATGCAGCTTATAATAATTTTTTTAATAATGAGATATTGTAACTTATATCAATACACGGAAAGTAAAGAAACAGAAAGGAAAAGAAGAGGAAAGAAGAAAAAATATGTCATTACCATAGCTGGTTTAGTGGTTCAAGGCGGGTCGTCCTGGAGGTGCCACAGCTCCCAAACTCGATTGTGAGCTTCCAATCTACACTGTAATTTGGCAGTCATTTTCTCCATCAGCTCCACATCTTTGATTCTAGCGTATTAGGCCTCCTGAGAGGGGGGAGATCGCCGTTTCCAATTGAGAGCAATGAGACACTGTGCAGTCGTAAGGACATGACGGAGCAGCTTCCTGTGAGCTTTGGGAATATTTTGCAGAGGGAGGCCTAACAGGAGGGATTTCGGTGTCATGGGGATAGTTGCTCCAAAGAGACTATCCAATTGTTGATGGACCGAATGCCAAAACGTGGCAATCAATGGGCAGCTCCAAAATATGTGAAGAAGGGTACCCTTGTCCCCCAGGCAACGCCAGCATCAGTCTGAGTAGGGTAGATGGAGTGAAGTACATCTGGAGTCATGTACCAGAAATAAAGGATTTTATAAGCATTTTCTTTATACAAAGTACAGAGGGAGCTTTTAGCAGCCTGAGACCAAATCACCTGCCAATCCTCTATAGATATCTCGGCTCCTAACACCCTCTCCCAGTGGAGCATGTAAGAATATTTACCTTGGATTTGGACGGGGTAAGCATTCAATAGTGTGTAAATATCAGAGATCATTCCCCTCCGTGTTGTACCTTCTAAAATAATTCGCTCGAAAGGGGAAGGAGCGGAGAATTGCAGATTGGGGGTTATAGATAGGGCATAATGATGGCTCTGTAGGTATCCATAAAACACCTGGCGGGGTAGATCAAACTTATCTTGTAGTTTAGCAAATGGTAGCAGTTTACGAGAACTAAGGTCCACCAAGTGACCAAAGTGGTTCCTCGATGCCCAGGGAGAGGACATGGAGTAAGTAAGGCTGGTGGGCATCTCGGAGATGTACAGGAAGGAGGTCATCAATGACTTTTCGGAGGAGAGGGTATGTTGACGGGATAGCGTGCGCCAAAGCATCCTGAGGTGGGAAACAGTTCGACTAGGGGCTACCTCCGCATTCGCATTCCAAAGTAAGCTGTTAGGGTATATTGGGGCTAACCACAACTTCTCAATTTCTGTCCATTTATTAAAAGAACATTGGGTAAACCAAGAAGCAATAGCTCGAAGTTGGGTCGCTTGATAGTATTTTATAAAACTGGGGAATGCCAAACCCCCGTCAGTGCGCAACGCCATGAGCACAGAGCGTGGGATCCTATGACGGTTACAGTTCCATACGTATTGTAACAGATCGGCCTGCAAATTTTTTAGGTGTGCGTAGGGAACTGGTATGAGCAACGTTTAAAAGAGATACAAAAGCTTGGGGAGTATAGATATCTTCCAAGAAGGATATATGATGTTTTTTCCATTGTTGCACCAGTATCCTAATTTCTAATTTGTTAATATGGGGGAGGGGTTCTCCTGATATAAAGAGGCAAAGGTCGGGGTAATAAAAACACCTAAATACTTCAAAGCTGTGGATTGCCACGCATATGGCATATGTGGCCGTTAAGTGTTTAAATTCCTCCGCGGGGATATTAACAGGGAATGCCCTGGATTTGGAAGCATTGATTTTATATGCTGAGAGGGCACTAAACCGATCAAGTTCAGCATGCAGATTTGGTTGGGAGATCCTAGGTTGGGTCAGGGTGATGATGATATCTTCTGCAAACAGTGACATTTTAAATTCCCTCCCTCGGACCGATATGCCCCGAATGTCCGAACACCTACGGATAGTTGCTGCCAGAGGTTCAACACATAATGCAAAAAGTAAGGGGGAGAGCGGGCAGCCCTGCCGTGTACTGTTGGTGACAGAAAAGGGGGGTAGAAAGGGCATAAGGGGTTTTCACCTGGGATGTTGGATTATTATAGAGATGATGGATCGCTTGCAAGAAAGGCCCCTTAAATCCCATATGACGTAAGGTAGCAAAGAGCAAAGGCCAACCAAGGTGGTCAAAAGCCTTTTCTGCATCCAGGCTGAGTAGTATGAGTTCTCGGCCAGGCTGAGTTCTCGGTTCGCGAGATCAATCAGATCTGTAATTTTCCTAGTATTGTCTCCGGTCTGGCGGAAGGGGACAAAACCTACCTGGTCCTTATGGATCAGGGATGGGAGTATCGTATTGAGGCAGGTAGAAAGGAGTTTGATAAAAATTTTAAGGTTGGAGTTCAAAAGAGCTATGGGCCTGTAGCTAGCACAGAGGGAAGGATCTTTGTCTGGCTTTGGAATCACAGTGATGAAAGATCTCTGTGTATCCAAGGGGACAGGGGTGTCCTGAAGGAAAGCATTGAAGAGTTTACACATATGGGAAACCAGCAGGGGAAGAAAGGTCCTATAATAATATTCATAGGGAAAACCATCAGGTACAGGAGCCTTATGGGCAGGTAGTAATTTGATGGTGAGTTCAATTTCCTCCTCAGACGGCCTTAGACAATCTATCTTTGATATGCTGTGGGGATGTCACATGGGTGCGATCATGCAGTTTTCTAGCTGATAAAGAATGGGCCTTGTTACCTTTAATATAGTTGTTTCAACCTAATCAGAGCTTTCTCAACTTTACCCAGTGCCAAGTCTTTAAGAGTCGTGCATAGGCAAATTATCTTTTTAAGTAAAGGCAGGGATGGTGCAGTTTGCAGTCGGCATTCTAGAGCCCTAAGCTCTCTTTCACTGCGTAATTTGACAGCCCAAGCATCCTTTTTCATAGCTGAAGAAACTTCTATGCAGTGACCCCGTATGACAGCCTTATGGGCCTCCCACAGGACAGAGAGAGAGACATCGGGAGAGTCATTATCAGCAAAATAGAGTTTCAGAGCGGATTCCAACTCAGTTTTAGCAGGGAGATGTTGGAGAAGGTAGTTTTTTTAATTGCCAGTGACAGGGTTTGCAGTTAGGGGTGCTTAGAGATAGTGTAAGCAGAATAGGGGCATGATCAGACCAGGAAATTGGGAGTATATTTGCAGATTGAATGACCCTAAGTGTAGGGTTGTTGACAAAAAAATAATCTATGTAAGAGTGTGTTTGACGAGGGGCTGAGAGGAAAGTGTACTGTCGATCCCCAGGATGGAAAACCCGCCAGGCATCAAAAAGAGGATAGCGTCTGGTAAGTTGACGAAAAAGCTGGGAATCCCTAAGGATCCGAGGCTGTGCATTTCAGTGTTCCATCACATGGCATGACATCGAGAGCAGCGGAGTGGGATTAATTTGAAATCTTTCCCTATGATCAAATATTTGTGATCGGATCGAAAGAGGCGGGAGCAGACTCTGGACAGAAAACAAATTTGTCAGACATTCGGAGCATATAGAGCACAAAAAGTAACTGCCTGCGTCTGCCCTGAACCTCGTAGAATAATAAAGTGACCCTGTGGATCTATATAAGATTCAGAACAAATAAACGGGGAATCACGTTTAAAAAGTATAGTAACCCCTGCCTTTTTATGGGGATTAGACGCCTGATAAGCGCTAGGGAAGTATTTGGATGCGAATGCGAAGGAGCCACCCCTGTCAAAGTGTTTCCTGGACTAGGGTGACATCAGTCCCCGACTGCCTAAACTCCTCAAGTACCAGACGCCTCTTCCTATTAGAGTTTAGGCCATGAACATTGAGCGATAGGACCTTAGCCCTGGTGGTGGACAGAAATAAAAAGAACAGGACTGCTCTTAGATTGTAAGCTCTAACGAGCAGGGCCCTCTGATTCCTCTTGCACCAAATTGTGATGTACCTGTACTATCTGCCTTCATTTTGTAAAGCGATGCACAAACTGTTGGCACTATATAAATATATATATATATATAGTAGGGTGATCATATTGCGGGGAGGACTTATTCTCCAGGAGGACAACCAGAAATGCGGAAGCGACCACTTGATAAACCAGGGTAAAGAAAAAGGGATAGAGATGTCTAGAAAAGAAGTAAAAAATGAGCACAATAGAAAACAACAGTACAGTGTACATTGTAAACCAACAACTGGAAACCTAACTGGGTCTGAGATTGCAAGAGTACTTACAGTATCTCACAAAAATGAGTACACCCCTCACATTTTTGTAAATATTTTATTATATATTTTCATGTGACAACACTGATGAAATTACACTTTGCTACAATGTAAAGTAGTGAGTGTACAGCTTGTATAACAGTGTAAATTTGCTGTCCCCTCAAAATAACTCAACACACAGCCATTAATGTCTAAACCGCTGGCAACAAAAGTGAGTATACCCCTGAGTAAATGTCCAAATGGGCCCAATTAACCATTTTCCTTCCCCGGTGTCATGTGACTCATTAGTGTTACAAGGTCTCAGGTGTGAATGGGGAGCAGGTGTGTTAAATTTGGTGCTATCGCTCTCACTCTCTCATACTGGTCACTGGAAGTTCAACATGGCACCTCATGGCAAAGAACTCTCTGAGGAACTGAAAAAAAGTTGTTGCTCTACATAAATATGGCCTAGGCTATAATAAGATTGCCAAGACCCTGAAACTGAGCTGCAGCACAGTGGCCAAGACCATGCAGCGGTTTAACAGGACAGGTTCCACTAAGAACAGGCCTCACCATGGTCGGCCAAAGAAGTTGAGTGCATGTGCTCAGCGTCATATCCAGAGGCTGTCTTTAGGCAATAGACGTATGAGTGCTGCCAGCATTGCTACAGAGGTTGAAGGGGTGGGGGTCAGCCTGTCGGTGCTCAGACCATACGCCGCACACTGCATCAAATTGGTCTCCATGGCTGTCGCCCCAAAGATGATGTGCAAGAAAGCCCGCAAACAGTTTGCTGAAGACTAAGAACATGGATTACTGGAACTATATCCTGTGGTCTGATGAGACCAAAATAAACATATTTTTTTTCAGATGGTGTCAAGCGTGTGTGGCGGCAACCAGGTGAGGAGTGCAAAGACAAGTGTGTCTTGCCTACAGTCAAGCATGGTGGTGGGAGTGTCATGGTCTGGGGCTGCATGAGTGCTGCCGGCACTGGGGAGCTACAGTTCATTGAGGGAACCATGAGTGCCAGCATGTACTGTGACATACTGAAGCAGAGCACAATCCCCTCCCTTTGGAGATTGGGCCGCAGGGCAGTATTCCAACATGATAACAACCCCAAACACACCTCCAAGATGACCACTGCCTTGCTAAAGAAGCTGAGGGTAAAGGTGATAAACTGACCAAGCATGTCTCCAGACATAAAGCCTATTGAGCATCTGTGGGGCATCCTCAAACAAAAGGTCGAGGAGCACAAGGTCTCTAACATCCACCAGCTCCGTGATGTCGCCATGGAGGAGTGGAAGAGAACTCCAGTGGCATCCTGTGAAGCTTTGGTGAACTCCATGCTCAAAAGGGTTAAGGCAGTGCTGGAAAAAAATGGTGGCCACACAAAATATTGACACATTGGGCTCAATTTGGACATTTTCACTTAGGGGTGTGCTCACTTTTGTTGCCAATGGTTTAGACATTAATGGCTGTGTTGAGTTATTTTGAGGGGACAGCAAATTTACACTGTTATACAAGCTGTAGACTTACTGCTTTACATTGTAGCAAAGTGGCATTTCTTCAGTGTTGTCACATGAAAAGATATAATAAATATTTACAAAAATGCGAGGGGTGTACTCACTTTTGTGAGATACTGTATATGACTACCTGACCACAGTTGGGGACAGGGAGACACAGAGGCGATCACCATTAATTATCAGTGAGACGGGGCTGATGATAGTAAAGTCAACCTCTCTCGAGTATCTCTCAAACCAGCCCATCATGTGATTAGGAAAAAGTAAGTAAACTTAAGGAACAGTAGGGAGCTAATATAACTGCATCAAGTAGGGCAGAACCACTAGAAACAAGCAAATGTCAAAGGGAACATTAAAAAATTAACATCAGAAGCCAGAGTCTCTCATCCATTCTTGTGTTCAGTAGACTTGTGAGGGGTGTCTGGGCCCCTAGGGCATTTAGTTGGAGAGACCTTCTGCCATACTATAGGTGGTGGAGGTGGCGTAGAAACAAGGTCCCATTCAGGGAGCTAAGGAACAGGTATCTCCAGGACGTCACAGAAAACGGGAAGATCTTCTGGGTAACACAGCACTGTGGTTTTACCCTGATGTTTTGCGGTTAGGCTGAAAGGGAAAC
>BLSH010117396.1:523557-533861 GCA_018402905.1 Glandirana rugosa | reverse complement strand
TGCTATCTATACAGCAACCTACATCTTTTCTTCCACATCCTGGGGAGTCTGATATGCATTTTAATGCTTGAATTCTTAAGTTTAAGGCCTCATACACACGGGCGTTTTGCACGCCGGCGTTTGTAGGCGTTTTTTGCAGCTCTCCATGTTATTCAATGGCCTTCTAAAAACGCCAGCGTTAGTGAGCAGTAGAGGGCATCGGCGTTAGTGAGCTGTTTTTAGAACGCGGGACCATCGTGTTCTGTAGCTGTAGCGTTTTGGTGTTTTTTTTACGCCAATTGGCAAAACGCTCACTAACGCTTGCTAACGCCCGCTAACGCCGTACCGGCGTTAACAAGCGTTTTTTGACGCTGGCGTTTTTAGGTTGAAAAATAGCAGAGGACTGATTTTTTTTTTAAAAACGCCTATTGACGCCGACGCTCACTAACGCTCGCTAACGCCGATGCAAAACGCCGCAAAAAACTCCGATTTTTTTTAAAAAACGTCGGACCTGGCGTTTTGCTTATTTATTATAAAACGCCCGTGTGTATGAGGCCTAAGAATGAAATACTTGCTTCTAATCAGAGGGACCTACCTACGTCTAAGAAATGTGCTTTACTTTTTCACTGCCTGAGATCAGAAAGACTACATATATTTGATGTTCTACCAGAAGCTGACACTTTCACTGCATTAACTGCATCAATACCTGGCACGAAAACCCCCTTCCTGTCCAGGCCATTTTTCAGCTTTCAGCGCTATCACACTTTGAATGACAATTACTCAGTCATGCAGCTCTATACCCATATGAAATTTGCGTCCTTTTTTTCACACAAATAGAGCTTTCTTTTGGTGGTATTTAATCACTAGGGTTTTTTTTATTTTTTGTGATATAAATAAAAAAAGATTGAAAATTTTGTGAAAAAATGCCTTTTTCTTTGTTTCTGTCATAAAATTTTGCATTTAGTAATTTTTCTTTGTAAATTTTGACCAAAATGTATACTGCTACTTATCTTTGGTAAAAAATAACCAAAATAAGTGTATATTATTTGGTCCTTGTGTAAGTTATAGAGTATACTAGCTATGGTGCCAATCACTGAAAATTGATCACACCTGATGTACTGACAGCCTATCTCATTTCTTGAGACTCTGAGTGCCCGTTCACACAGGGGCGACTTGCGATCCGACTTGAGTCGCCCCAAGTCGCTTGACATTTGAAATCCCATTGAAATGAATGGGAGTCGTCTTAATATACACGACTGAAGTCGCTCCGACTTCAAGGCGACTTCTGAAAAGGTTCCTGTACTACTTCTAGGCGACTTCTATCCGACTTGTGACCATAGGATTCAATAATAGTCGCCTCCAAGTCGGATCCCCATCTACATGGAAGCGACTTTACAGTTAAAAGAATAGAATTTATTTTTAGGCAGCTCCCTCCCTCCCTTCTCTGATTGGTCAAGGCAAAGTCGCCTGGCAAAAGTCGTGTTGTAAAGTCGCCTGAGGTCCTTGAAGTCGCGCTGAAAGTCGCGCTGAAAGTCGTGCTGAAATCGACTAGCGAAGTCGCGCCGAAGTCGGGTCGCCCCTATGTGAATGCAGGCTAAAGCCTCGTACACACGGAACGACTCAAGTCGCCTGACAAGTTGTCCCCATGCAGTGCAATGGAACCGTTCTAATAGGAGCGACCTAGGTCGCTCCGACTTAGAAAAAGGTTCCTGCACTATTTTCGGGGGGACCTCAGCGCGACTTGCATTGACTTCTATATAAAGAAGTCTCCTTGCAAGCCGCGCTGAGCTAGCCTCGAGCAGGGCGACTTGCTTTGCCCTGCAAGTGGCGCTGCTCCAGTGTGAACCGGCTCTAAAGCCTCGTACACACGGTTCGACGGTCGTATAAAACAGGTCGTACTAACGACCGTCTTATATGTAATCGATCGTTCGTATGCGCGATTTGAACAGCTGAACATACGACGGTCGTACAAGGGGAGTTGTATGAGCAGACTAGAAAACTTGGTCGTACCAACAAGCTCTCATACGACCGTTGTATCGTGTGTACAGAGCAGTTGGTACAACAAGTTGTATTGTGCAAAACACGCATGCTTCGAAGTCAGGAACGGCCGGATGCTAATTACATGCACCTGAACGTTCTTCTGCGGTCGTACGATCGTGTAGTGCAGTCAGTATGCTAGATACAACAGCCAACATACGATTTGCGACGATCATACGTACGATCGTCAGCCCGTGTGTACGAGGCTTAACAAGCCAGGAAAGTACAAATACCCCCCAAATTACCCCTTTTTGGAAAGTAGACATTCCAAGGTATTTAGTAAGAGGCATGGTGAATTTTTTGAAGTTGTAATTTTTTCCCACCATTCTTTGCAAAATTAAGATTTTGTTTTTTGTTTTTTTTTTTCACAAAATTGTCATTGTAACAGGTTATTTCTCACACACAGCATATGCATACCACAAATGACACCCCAAAACACATTCTACTACTCCTCCTGAGTATGGCGATATCACATGTCTAAGGCTGGATTCACACCATTGCGGTGCGAATTCCAGCCTCTCTGCTGCCGGGAAGGGACGGAGCCGCCGTTCAGCGGCTCCTGTCCGTTCCCACAGCGCAGCAGCTGCGGGGGGAGAGATGGGGGAGGAGCCGCGAGCAGGGGAAAATATCCCTGTTCAGTGCGGAGTGCATCTCCGTGTTAGATGCGCTCCCACTGGACTCAACGGGCTGGGAATTCGCTCCGCATTGCACAAAAAACGTGTGCGTTTTTTGTGCAATGTGGAGTGCGAATGCACCGCACATATGTGAACTGGACACATTGAAAACAATGTGTTTTCAAGTGTCCTGCGAATTGGATGCGGTTTAAGCCGCATCCAATTCGCATAGGTGTGAACCCAGCCTGAGACTTTTTCACAGCCTGGCCACATACAGAGGCTCAACATTCAGGGAGCGCCATCAGGTATTCTAGGGATATAAATTACACATCTAATGTCATGAAGACCTATCACATTTTGAAGGCCCTGGAGTACCAGGACAATGGAATTTCCCACAAAATGACCCCCTTCTGGAAAGCAAACACCCCAATGTATAATCTACGAGGCATAATGAGTCTTTTGAACATGTCATTTTTTCTCCAGTAGTTTTCGGAAAATGTGGGGAAAAAATGAAAACGCATTTTTTTTATACAAAGTTGTCAATTTATATAGTATTTTCAATACATAGCATGTACATAGCAAAAATGACACCCAAAATACATTCTACTACTTCCCCTGAGTATGGAGATACCACATGCGTAAGACTTTTACACAGCCTGGCCACATACAGAGGCCCAACAACCTGAAGTAGCACCTTCAGGCGTTCCACGAGCACAAATTACACATCTCTTTCTCAGCCTCCTACCTATTACACTTTTGAAGGTCCTGGAGCACCAGGACAATGGAATTGCCCACAAAATTACCTCATTCTGGAAAGCAAACACCCCAATGTATAAACTATGATTCATAATGAGTCTTTTGAACATGTCATTTTTTTTCCCACATTTTCCAAAAACTACTGGAAAAAAATGACACGTTCAAAAGACTCATTATGCATCATTATTTATACACAAAGTTGTCCATTTATATGATATTTTCAACACATAGCATGTACCTAGCAAAAATGACACCCCAAAATACATTCTACTACTCCCCACGAGTATGGCGATACCACATGTGTAAGACTTTTACAGGTGATGTTTACTCATGGGTGTGACGGTCACTGACAGGTGATTGGCGATGGTCACTGATGGGTGACTGGTGGTGGTCACTGATGGGTGACTGGCGGTGGTCACTGATGGGTGCCGGGTGATTGGTGGTGGTCACTGATGGGTGACTGGCGGTGGTCACTGATGGGTGCCGCGTGTCTGGCGGTTGTCACTGATGGGTGATGGGTGTATGGAGGTGGTCACTGATGGGTGATCGGTGTCTGGCAGTGATCACTAATGTGTGACGGATGACTGGTGGTGGTCACTGATGGATGACGGGTAACTGGTGGTGGTCACTGATGGGTGACTGGTGGTGGTCACTGATGGATGACGAGTGACTGGCTGTGGTCACTGATGGGTGACGGGTGTCTGGTGGTGGTCACTGATGGGTGACAGGTATCTGGTGGTGGTCACTGATGGGTGACTGGTGGAGGTTACTGATGGGTGACAGGTGACTGGCGGTGGTCACTGATGGGTGCCGGGTGACTGGTGGTGGTCACTGATGGGTGACTGGCGGTGGTCACTGATGGGTGCCGCGTGTCTGTCGGTGGTCACTGATGGGTGTCTGGAGGTGGTCACTGATGGGTGACCGGTGTCTGGCAGTAATCACTAATTTGTGACAGGTGACTGGCGATGGTCACAGATGCGTGATGTGACAGGTGACTGGCGGTGGTCACTGATGGGTGACGGGTGACTGGCGGTGGTCACTGATGGGTGACATGCCACGATCACTAATGGGTGGCACGCCACGGTCACTGACGGGTGACACGCCACGGTCACTGACGAGTGACACGCCACGGTCACTGACGAGTGATGGGTGATACGCCACAGTCACTGATGGGTGACATGCCACGGCCACTGATGGGTGACGGGTGACACGCCACGGTCACTGACGGGTGACGGGTGACACGCCACGGTCACTGACAGGTGACAGGCCACAGTCACTGATGGGTGACAGGCCATGGTCAGTGATGGGTGACGGGTGATAAGCCACGGTCGCTGACTGGTGATGGGTGACACACCACGGTCACTGACGGGTGACAGGCCACGATCACTGACGGCAGTCTGATGACAGGTGCACTTTATGATGACAGGTACACTTTATGGGGGCAGATGGGGTGACTGTTGGGTGACAGGTGCATTGGGGGGGCAGGGGGGATGTGACAGTGTGTGCTTTTACTGTACAGATCAGTAACTCACTGATCCCAGCTCAGCTAACAGTGAGTTACTGCTCTGTTTACATTGGATGTGATCGGCTGTGAAGTAGATCACAGCCGATCACAAGGTAACAGCCGCCGGCCGGTGGCTGATGCCAGTTTCGGGGACAGGCAGTGTTCCCTGGGAACACGCCGCCACCAACACGCACGTGCAGCGCGCACCCGATCGCACGCATGCGCCGTGTGAATGCGGGAAGTGCCGTTTGTGATCAGCCATGACTTCGTCACGGCCGATCACATGGTACACAGCCATGGCCAATGGCTGTTCACCCCCGTCGGGGATGCGGTGTGTCCTAGGGACAAGCCGCCACCGACAGAGCCAGGATGCGCGCGCCCGATCGTGTGCAATCCCAGCTTAAAGGGACGACGTCATATGACGTCGTCCCAGAACGAGAGCCTCACCGTGCCGCCGTCATTTGACGGTGGGCGGTAGGCAAGCGGTTAAAGAACATATTTGTGCCTAAAGTAAACATGTTTGCGGAATGAATTAAACTGTAGATGATAGGATGGGAAATCTTTAGTAAAATTTATAGTTGGTTGTAACCTGTGGATTCAGAATCTGACTATGAAAAGCCACACATTCAGGTCTAATACAAAGGTGTAAACCTAAACAAAGTTGTCCTTGTAAGACTACAAAGGACTTAGAGGTTAAATGCAGAGGAACGGGCAGTATAAATTGACAGAAATAGAGATAAGGATAAAAGTTTTCCTTTAAGGCCTCATACACACGGGCGTATCTAAAAAAATAAACAAAACGTCGGGTCCGGCGTCAAGGAAAAAAAGTTGACGTTTTTCGGCGTTATGCATTGGCGTTTTTGAGCGTTAGTGAGCGTCGGCGTCAATAGGCGTTTTTTTAAAAAAATCATCCCTCTGCTATTTTTCAACCTAAAAACGTCGGCGTCAAAAAACGCCGGAAAACGCCGGTACAATATTAGGTGGCGTCTGTTGGCATTTGTTGGCATTTGTTGGCATATTGTGGCGTCGGCGTCAAAAAACGTCAAAACGTTACAGCCTCAGAACGCGATGGCCATGGGTTCTACTTTCTGCTCACTAACGCCGACGCCACCTACAGCTCAAAAACGCCGACGTTTTTATGGGGCCATTGATTAACATGGAGAGCTGCAAAAAACGCCAGAAAACGCCGGCGTCAAAAAACGTCCGTGTGTATGAGGCCTTATAGTTAATCACATTAAAATACAGAATAATGATATTGATGTGAAATATAAAATTGGTTACACCATATAGCCCAAGGGGTTCAAAGGGCTCCTGGGCAACGGAGATGCAACACCCTACATGTGCATACATTAAGGACAACACAAACATGGACATTAACAAAGAGGGGCGTCCAGACGCACAGGGGGGGGGGGGTGTGGAAAGGAGTGGGACAGTAAGGTCAATTGGGTAATTAATAATCCAGGGTACTCTGGTAGTGTAAATGCCAAACTGTGCTTCGCCCTGGTGGAAATCCTATACTGGGTGGAGGCTGCCCGAGTCCAATGGTGGAACCTGGGTGATGACTGAGTGTTAACTGGGGTCCATCCACAAGGTCCGGTGGAAATCGCCTGGGATGAGGCTGGATGGGATGGAAGGACTAACACCAAATAGGGCTGAGGATGAGTATCAAGGAGGGCCTCAGCTGCCTGGGGAAGGCTTGAATGCTGTTAAGTCAGTGGTTCTCAGCTCCTGTCCTCGGGACCCACTAACAGGCCAGGTTTGCAGGATAACTGAAATACATCACAGGTGATATCATTTGCTGCTCAGTGATTGCAGTATTCTAGTCTGCATCTCCCCAAGGTAAGACATAAAATCTGGCCTGTTGGTGGGTCCTGAGGACAGGAGTTGAGAACCACTGTGTTAAGTGCAATGGGGGGAGGCAACGTCTGTGGCGTGTGTACGCTTGGTGGTCAGATATGACAGATCAAATATGCGGACAGTTAAGTGCCGGTTACTTTACCAAGTCCATGCGTGCTACCACAGTCTTCCTCTCAGACAGGATGGAATGTAATCGGTAGTCGCCTTGCCATCCGGTGTTCAGGGACCGCAGAGCTCTGTCACATCCAGATGGTTCCATGAGGCCAGATGTCCTGTACAGCGCCGCTGCTGGGGCGGTAATGGGTCCGGGATGCTGTGTGCGCTGCAAGCCTCACTCTGACTCATGGCCAGCCTATCACCAGGGCTTTCCTCCCTGCCTCAGTGCGGTCATGTGACGCCCGTGACGTCAACGCGTTTCGCTAACGTGTAGCGTAGCTTCGTCTGACGGTTCACAATACAATGCAATTCTAATTCTAAAAAGGTGCAACAAGAGATTTGTCTAAACTGCAATGAAGAGCTGCACATATGCAGAAAAAATACTGCTTCAAGTTTGATTCAAACTATGCTGCATGCCCTGCAAATAAAATCTCAATGTCTTAAAGAGCAGTTCCAGCTCCCATGATAAATTAAAAGTCAGCAGCTACAAATATTGCAGCTGCTGACTCTTAATATATGGACACTTACCTGTCTAGGGAGCATGCAATGTCGGCACCCCAGTCAATCCTCGGATCGGCTGTCGGGTGCCGCCGCTGCCATTCCTGGTAAGGGAACCCGGCAGTAAAGCCTTTCGGCTTCACAGCCGGTTCCCTACTGCGTATGTGCGAAGCACACTGCACTGTCCAATTGGTCAGGCAGCGGAGGAAGGAGGGGGCCGAACTTCCGGAAGACCAGTCCCCTGCCCCGTCTCCCAGAAGGGGGGGAACAATAGCTGTCAAAAACAGGTACCAGTTCCCCCCTCCCCCCTGAAAGGTCCCAAAGGAGGGAGGAGAGGGATAAGCGGAAGCTCTACTTTTGAGGGGAACTCCACTTTAAATGCCGCAAAATAGGACACTTAAAAAAATCTGCCCTACTTCTGCTAGGCAGGTATGTTAAGTTACTGTTGTGGAGGTTACTGTTTTAAGTGAAGATAAATGGGATGTTTCCATTCCAGACATACTTTTGTGGAATGTAAATATTACTACTGCTTCTGCTAACAAGGGCTACTGCATTATCCTGATGCTTGATACAAGATCTTCTGCCTTCCTACCTCCCAGGATAATTTTAACAGAAGTACTTTGCAAATAAACCACTAACTGCACCTGGTTAGTAACTACCGGTTAGTTATCTTAGATACCTCATTACTGTGCTTGGTTGCTTGCAAGTGACTGTACAATGTAGAGCAACTAGTGTGCAGGCTAAATTCTATACTGTAAAGAAAGGCATCGCTATGCTGTACAGGAATCTTTTTAGCTGCACTGAATCCTTAGTTAACGGATGGTATTATCACAATAGTTCTAGTCAACCTATGCTACGAATGTTCAATTTTATCTCCCTGTGACAATCAGATGTGAAACCAGAGTGTAGAAGAAGCTGTTTCCAAAGAATTTAAGACACAAGCTTACCTTGCATGCCCAGTAAAATAGAGTTATAGGATATTCTACAAAGCAAATGGCCAGCCTCAGAAAATAATTTGTAGAAACTCCACAATCAGAATCCTCCTCGCTGTTTTTCCAGTTGGGCAAACTAGTGGAGAAGAAGGCAGCCTTCTTCTGGCACAAGGAGGGATTTGCCAGATATATACAGGAAGACATCAACCCCTTTGGGTTACGCATCCAGATCTTTCCACTTTTGGAGGATCTGAATGAACCGTTTAAGAACAAATGGGAGGGGATCCTGCAGACGTGCACTAAGAATATGATGCATTTACTAATTGAGGAATATCAGAACCGAATTACACAAATTGATAAGGAAATATCTGCAATATATGTTAAACTTGAACCTTTTAAAAGCCTCTCTAGCTTTAAGGATCAGGAAGAGAAAATAAAACGTCGCTTAGATCGTATGACACATGTAACGCTTGCAACAAAAGAGAAAAAATTCTGGAGGGACAAAAGGGCCTTCCAGGAGAAAAAAGCATATTGATGGCAACAACAGGGCAGCAAATCTAGGGGCCTTGCTGGCACTCAACTGGGCCCTCAGTAAAAGGGACGATATCCCCCATACACAGAAATGTTTTTTGGGTAGAGTTCTTGATTTTTGTATTTCACACAATTATTTTTGGTATTCTGGTTTCTTTTTCACACAGCAAATTGGCGTTGCTATGGGGGCTAAGTTTGCCCCCAGCATCGCCAATTTGTTTATGGCGGAGTGGGAGGACAAAATGATATACAATGAGAACAGGCCTCAATTATTATTTTACAGAAGATTTATTGATGACCTACTGTTGATTTGGAAAGGTTCTAAGGAATCTGTAGAAAACTTCCTACAATATCTGAACTCTAACCAAAAGAACATCAAACTAGAACACCAGCTCAGTGACACTAATATTCATTCCCTAGACGTCGAAATTGAAATACGGGGGAGGAAACTGGAGACTAAAGCGTATTTCAAACCGACGGACAGGAATTGTTACTTACCGGTGAACAGTGGCCACCACCCGGCTTGGATCAGGAACATTCCGAAGGGGCAGGTCACTAGAATTAGACACAACTGTAGTCAGGTGGATGATTTCAGAGTACAAGCAGGGATGTTAAAATCCAGATTCCTGGAGAAAGGCTATCAGGAGGATTTCTTAGATAAGGTGCTGAGGGAGGTTGAGAATATCCCGAGGGAGGAGTGCTTAAAAGATAAGGATATTGAGGAAAAGGGGGACCATAATAAGTGGAGTTTTATCTCCAACTTCCACTGTCAATACAGAGAAATAGAAGAAATCTATCGTAAACATTGGCATATTTTGAAATTAGACAGAGACCTTGGACCACATTTGCCTGAACGCCCTAATTTTATTTATAGGAAAGCACCCACATTTGGAGATCGTATTGTAAAAAAGATTATAGATGCTCCAGGAATGGTTAAACTAAATATTGAGCAAAAGGGTTTCTTTTCTTGCCGAAATTGCAAAGCATGCAAAACGGTTAATATACTCAACAGGGGTCGTATTACATTCTCAAACTGGGAAGGACGGAGTTTTGACATTGAGGAATTTATCACCTGTAACTCTAGTTATGTTGTCTACCTACTATGGTGCCCTTGTGGGTTAACCTATATAGGGGTGTTCCCGTGGTATCATCCATCTGTTGTATTGATCTCAATGTCCACTATTTAAGGAGTTACAGTTTTGAGGCAGGAAGGGTCAAACTCTTACATTATGCTGGGGACAACTCATATAATTGGCAAAACGTACGAAACGTTAAAGCCGTTCTTTTCTTTGGGAAAACGAGTTATAAATCAAATTGGTAAGGACCTCGTAGATATTAGAAAAAATGTTATGCTAGAGGTTTACACCCACGAAAGGATATTTATTTTAATCCCGCAAGTCCGTTTACACCAGGTTCCAGAGACAGATTAAAGTTTTATAC
>BLSH010117396.1:493100-522932 GCA_018402905.1 Glandirana rugosa | reverse complement strand
GGATCCTCTTCTGGCATCTGTACTATCACAGCAGCGATAATCAACGGGAGTGGATGTATCCCAGGAATATTGTGACTACACATACGAGATTGCCAAACACGAAAGTGTGAGGCCAAAGCATTCGGTGAGTGCGTTTCCTAGTGGGAGATATCAAGGATTGTATGGTGTATAGTACCTGCTGATATGAAGATCCGAAGGGATTTATATATGTGAATCTAAGGAGTTTTCATATATGCTTACTTAAATGACTTTCAATGAACTGTTTTCAAGCGCTACTATATGTTACAATCTCAGTCGACAGTCTTGTAATATTATTGGTCTCACGTACATATTTGTTTAATGTAGCAGCTAAACCGATTATTTAGATACATATTAATTATATGAACAACATCAATTAAGCGCGGATAAGGTGATCTCTTGTGGGAGAGGGCATTAGCGAGAGGATTGTCTGTGTGGTGCAATAAGTATTTTAACCAACCACAAGTTGATTAACCTTCTTTATCATCATTGAATTCCTCACTTTCTTCTTCTTCTTCTTTTCAAGACAGAAAACATAACAATAAATACAAAAAAAAACGAAAAGGACACGGTCAGGTGACCATTCAGAACAAAAGAAAGAACGGAGCACGGAATCCACCCCTCTGCAACAGTCTTCGATTCTTTCAGCTTTTCGAACTTTGGGTAAAGGTAATGCACCGGGTGTTCCTTCTATTCAACTCACTAATCATATTTCTGGGGGTGGTCCTATTACTACTGCCACAGGTGTCTCCACTTCTGCCACTTCGTCTATCTCACAATCTGTCACATCCACGCCTTCTTTTTCTCCCTTCAACCCAGACAACACGTTGAACACTTAACATTGCCAGTCACTTCTACTGGGCACTCTCATGATCGACTAAGCATTGTTAACCTATCTGGTGCTGTCTTCTCAGATGCTGAGATGGACTTATTGTCCCTTGGTCTCAGTTTCTGTCCTGAGGCAGCACTGGATAAGTTTGAACTAATTAAGGATTTGCACCTTTTTGCGAGAAAGGTGTTGTTGCAGAGCTACCATGTAAGCGGATCCTCTTCGGGACCACCTGCCAAAGGTGTCCCTGAAGAGGACATTGATGTACTCCTCTCTTTAATGGAAGAGCAGGACCCAGACCTTATTGATATGGTGGATATAAAATCTTTATTAGATGATCACATCACTACAGATATGACCCCTACAACACATAATAAGGTACCTAGTCTTAAGAAGAAATCAGATAAGTTTCCCCAACTCTCCAATAACATCAACTTGGCAGCCTTTGTGGCAGCAACAACCAGGGATATTAAGAGATTAAAAACAAAAAAAGTCAGATCTGATGGAGATGCTGAGATGGCCATTGAGTCTCTAAAGAATAGAAAGGACATTACAATTAAACCATC
Organism: Glandirana rugosa; assembly: GCA_018402905.1. NCBI lineage: Eukaryota > Metazoa > Chordata > Amphibia > Anura > Ranidae > Glandirana > Glandirana rugosa. Next base: position 521,519 of record BLSH010117396.1, on the reverse strand, counting down.
CGATAAAGGGGACAACATTGTCATCATGTCTAATGATCAATATCGCTCTATGTGTATGAAGATTCTACAAAATGATATATGGTACAAACCTATTTGAAAACAACTCATTGAACGTTATTACATCAAGTTTTTTGAACTAGTTGATGCAGCATTTGCCCAATCTGTAATTAATAAAGATACTTGGGAGTTCATTCGAACTCCCTTTCCAAAAACTCCCACTTTCTATAGTTTACCTAAGATTCACAAAAACAAGTTGGACCCTCCTGGCCGTCCCATCATCTCCGGTAATGAATCTGCCACAGAAAATGTGAGCAAATTCATAGATATGCATCTGAGACCACATGTGATTAGTTTACCCTCCTATGTGAGGGACACCATCCATCTGCTTCAGCAGATCGAAGGTATGATCCTGACACCTAACGCCATCTTAGTGGCAATTGATGTCGAGGCGTTATACTGCTCCATTCCCCATCACTTGGGAATCGCAGCAGTTCGACACATCCTCTCGCAGTCACATAAGGATGACGTTAAATTACATGACTTCATATTGGAGGCCTTGGAATTTATCCTAACACATAACACGTTTTGGGAATAAAGGAGTACCGCGCTCATTCAGCAGCTACCATACCCATAGAGATGGGAAATCTCTTGTGTGTATATTTAGTCTCTCTGGGATATAAAGTAACCTCAGAGATGGTTATGCTGCATTAATAAATCATAGCGCTTTAACAAACTATAATCCTGTCTTTTGGACCACATAGAATGTTACTGTGCTAAGGTTTGTTTAAACATATAAACCGTAAATAATATTTCAAATTGACTCAATGTTCATAAGTAAGTCCTATGAATAAAGAAACTTCTTTGGTGATATTAGGAGAGATGTTGCAGTAAACCAAAGTGTTTTTCGGAAAGAAGTTTTTCTATCTTCAAATTGCTTTACATCCACTTGTTTCCCCACTCACCAGATACATCTGACCACAAAGGGTCAAAAAAGCATTCTAGATATTCTTTAGGCTTACAAAACACCAGATAGATTCATTGCTTCACCCTGGATATCTTCCGCTAAGAGCCCCATTGGTACCCCACTTACCAGATCACAATGTAGTACAGAGCGACTCACAGTGGGGATGATCGTACCAGAGGAATGGTGTGAGATGTTCACTTCTCCAAGACACTTCCTATCGTCTTTAGGATGACTCCAAAACCGAGGAAGGGAAGGGAGGGAAAGGAACTTCCAATAGTGAAGCCAGTTTTTTATTGGTATAAATTTAAAACTATAAAACAGGTAAAAACAAAAACCAAAACAAAACAAAACAAAATACGACCGCCCGTTTGCGGGTGGGCGCATGCAATTGGGTTTGGAAAAAATAAATGAATGAATGGAGCAGGGGACGCCAAGCAGCGCTCCACCTGCGTTCCTCAGACCGGAAGTGATGTACACGTCCCTTGCCACCCTACGCGGCGTTTCGTCGACTGCTCGTCAACGTCATCAGGGGTCAAAGGGTTATGCACATCACTTCCTTTAAGTATACTTCCACTCTGAGTGTGTTGTTGCCACAGCTGATATTCATAAATCAATATACCCGTGTTTTAAATACAACGTTTAGGTGACTATTAGATTAGACTCCCTCTAGTGGAGAGATATAATTAGTGCACTTACTAAGTGGTGGCACCTATACAACATGTGTCATGCTTCCTCCCCAGAGAGCCCTAATGGGAAGAGCGCATGCCACTGGTGCCATATAAAGAACAAATGTGCGTTTTGTGAAAATGAATGTGAAAATTAATGTGTCTGATTACTCTTAAATGAATGAATGCATAGGATTGCACTAAAAATGAAAATTATAAATAAATTAAATATGAATGTTAAAATTATGAAAAATTATGAAATTATAAAATTAAGTTTAAAATCAAGATAAAGATAGAAATAGGCATTAAAAATTTTCCAAAAAGCAATTCAAGTCAATATCGGAGTTTATACCAGCAGGTCTTAACGTATCTAATTTCTAGATCCAGGCCGTTTGATTCCTTGATAGTTCCCGGACCATGTTGCCCCCTCGCCAATGGGGTTGTATCCGGTCTATACCAAAGAAGGAAGCCAGCCCTGGATCTCGATCGTGGTGCAATCTGAAATGATTGGATAATGTATGGTTCGGGAACCCCTTTTTTATATTATTCAGATGTTCAGCTACTCTCGTGCTTAAGCACCTCGTGGTTCGCCCCACGTATTGAAGCCCACATGGGCACATAATCATGTAGGTCACATGGGTAGATTTACAAGAGATGAATTTATCTATCGCAAAGCTGTCACCTGTGCTCTGCGATCGAAATGTGTTCACTTTTTTCTTTTGGAATTTTGTGGTCTTGCAAGCTTTGCAGAGTTTGCAGTAATAGAAACCCTGAAGGTCTAGAAAGGAGGGATTGCGTTCAGGTGGATTAGTAACATTAGGGCAAATCCTATTCCGTAGGTTTTTTGATCTTCGATAAATAAATTTCAGATTTCTGGGCAACAGCTGCGAAAAAACATTATCCTGTAATAGTACAGGCCAATGCTTTTTTACTATTCTTTCCATTGCCTGAAAATTTTGTCCAAAAGTGGTAATGAAAGGGAGAGAGTCATGATTTGGTCTTTCAGGTCTTGGTGGAGTGTCTAGTAGTCTAATTCTATCTAGACGCCCGACATGTTCTTGTGAATTCCTAAGTTCAGTTTCTTGGTATCCTTTTTCTATAAACCTATTGACAAGGATGTTTGATTGATATTGGTAGTCTTCCATCTTATCACAATTTCTTCTTATCCTTGTTAGTTGTCCTTTAGGGATTCCTCTCAGCCATGTAGGATGATGGCAGCTGATTGCAGGAATGAAGCTGTTGCTATCACTGCTCTTAAAATGAGTTTGCGTCGTGATGCAGTTTCCTGTTTTCACCAACATCAAATCCAAGAAATTTATTTCATTAAGATTCCAATTTGCTGTAAATTTTAAACCATATTTGTTCCGATTCATATGTGATAAGAAAGATTCCAACTCATCGACACTGCCCTCCCACAGCATGACTATATCGTCGATGTATCGTTTGTAAAAGGTCAGCTGTGGGTGGCGATTTCCTAAAATGTCTTCTTGTTCCCACTGATTGAGCAAAATATTGGCAACACTGGGGGCATATTTAGCCCCCATTGCCACGCCCTTAATTTGTTGAAAAAAAGAACCATTATGCCAAAAGTAATTATTCGGCATGGCCAAAGCCAGTGCTTCGATGATACATTTGGTTTGTTCTTCTTTTAATTGGGTGAGCTTCACAAGAGCTTTCTCAGTGGTTGCAAGAACATCCAGATGCCTTAAGTTGGTATAGAGAGATTCGATATCAATTGTCACGATCCAGGTGTTGTTATTGATTTTAATTTTCCGTAATAAATTGATGAGATGTTTGCTATCCCGTAAATATGATCGTCCTGCTTGGATGATTGGTTGTAAGAAACCATCAATGTACTCACCCACCCGGGAGAAAACCGAATCGATGCCACTAACGATTGGTCTTCTGGGGGGGTGAGTACTATTTTTATGAATCTTGGGCAGTTGATAGATTACCGGAATTCTTGGGGCTTCAATTTGGAGGTATCTGGCCTCCTTTTTAGTAACAACGCCCCTTTTCTGGGCCCTTTTTACCAATCTCTTCAACATGGTCTTTAGTTTATTGGTGGGGTTTCCATTCAATTTTTTATAAGTAGTAAGGTCGTTAACCAACCTTTCTCGTTCTTTGTTATAATCTTCTTTGTTAAGAATAACGACACCTCCCCCTTTATCGGCGGCCCTTATCACGATGTTTTTCTTTTTTTCTAAGGCACGAATGCCATTCTTGATGTTCATATATTTCTTCTTATTTTTGGTTGGTTTCAAATGTCTCATATCTTTTAGAAACAATGATCTAAAGACTTCCAAAAAGTGATTATTTGTTTTCTTCGGATTAAATGTGGATTGGTTTCTTAATCCACTGTCTTGAAATTCACTTATCTCTCTTTTTTGATCCGATGGTTTGTTATGAAAGAATCTTTTTATATTTAATTTTCTAATAAATTTTTCTGTATCCACAAATGCTTCAAATCTGTTAATGTCCCTCACGGGAGCATATTTTAGACCTAGTTGTAATGTGGTCAGTTCATTAGGAGTAAGGATCTCCTTACTTAAATTAAATATTCCTACATCTGTTATTCCCTTTTTCTTTTTCTTTTTCTGTCCACCTCATCTTCCTCTTCTTCTCTTCTTCCGTTGTTCTGATAACTGTAGGTTCCTTGAGTTTGTTCCTGATAGACCTGAGGGGGTTTCTAGATTTCATAGTGTCCTTCTTCCCTCTGTTGAACTCCTCCTCTCCCATATCCTCGTATTCCCCGAAAACCCCGGCGGGGGCCTCTCCATCCTCCCCTCGGGGGATCTCCATGTCCCCTTCTTGGAAAACCCCTTTGTGCAGTGCCGTTTTCTTTTGACGGCTCCCACTTCCTCCAGGTACAGGGCGTAGCGATGGGCACTTGTTGTGCCCCATCCTACGCCAATCTGTACCTGGGGGACTGGGAGAGAACCCTACTATCCAACAAAATGCTCACCTCTTTAACAAGTTATATCTCTGCCTGGTTTCGCTACATTGACGATATTCTCATCTTCTGGGGAGGCCCCCTGGAAGCCTTACAGGCTTTCATTGGAGCAATTAATAAAAACAACTTTTAATCTTCTATTCACTATGTCTTTCGATCCAACTCAAATAACATTTTTAGATTTAACTATTTACAAAAAAGATGATGACAGTCTGTCCAGCAACCTTTTCAGGAAGCCAACAGCTGGCAATACAATTTTGCATGCGTCTAGTGCCCATCCTCAGGCGTTAGTTAAATCTATTCCATATAGCCAATACTTAAGACTACGAAGAAACTGCTCCGAGAGAGAATTCTTCCTAAGAGAAGCAAATGCCCTCAAGGTGAGACTTCTAGCAAGAGGTTACTCACATAAGTGTTTAAAAAGAGCCTTTAAGAGAGCTTACAAGCAGGATAGACATGCTTTATTATTTCCACCCCCGAAGCAGGTTAAACCACCAATTACACGTCTTATTACACGCTATAACACGCAGCATCAGACAATACGTCAGATATTGGGGAGACACTGGCATCTGCTTTTAGTAGACCCAGTGCTACGCCAATGCGTACCGGAAACTCCAGCAATAACATATAGAAAAGCAAGATCAGTCAAAGATCACTTAGTGGCTAGTGAGTTTACAGACACGTTTAGGGGAGACCCATGCAAACGGCATGGTACATTCACCTGCGGGGGGTGTGCATATTGTAAATATATGAACACCTCCTCCAAAATTTTACTACCAAATGGCTCCTATTTCAAACCTAAACACTTTGCTAATTGTAAGACTGCGGGAGTGGTTTATTTACTAACCTGCGAGTGTGGCGGCTTCTATGTTGGTAAGACTAAGTTGGAATTCTGGCGACGGGCCTACCGTCACGTCTCCACCATGAAAGCCGCCCACCCTGACTTCCCACTTGGAAGGCATGTAAAAACGATGCATGGGGGTCGATGCCCAAGATTCAATTTTGTAATCTTGGATCGTATACACCCCAATGCTCGAGGGAGCGATTGGAACAAACTACTACTCCAATACGAAACACGCTGGATTGAAAGATTGGGAGCTATGGTACCCCCTGGTTTAAATACACAGCTTAGCTTCAGGCCCTTCCTAGAGGGATTCAATTCGGGTGGATGTGAAAACAAATAGATGTCAAATACAGGCACAGTGTTATACCTTTGCTTCTCTAGATATACTTTCCACCGACAATGGGCTCTCCATTCTTGGTGAGTTAAGACTATCTATAATATCCCATTGCCCTAGCTGGGGGTCATCATCAGTAGATGTTTTGGTGTGTGGTTAAGAAGGGATCCTTATATACCTGGAAATATTGGAAAATTGAATTTGTCAATGCAAAAAATAGATATAATCTGTAAGATTGCCAAATATTTTGAAATATTTGAATTGTACTAAATCATGATCTGTCCTTGTAATAATATGTATGTATGGATATCAAAGGGATTGTTGAAATATCCTAAAATATGTTTGGTAAATTCACAATATATGCAACCAGTGTAAGTTGTGACCTTTTTTTCTCGTTTTTGGTTCCTTGTCCCTTTTTCGTGTCCTCCTCCAGGTGGGGCCACTCAGATGGATCCTGGGCAGGGGTCTGCCTAGTGTTCCCACCCAACGCACAAAGGCCCACTCCCAGGTCATGGGAGTACTCTTTCCCCACCTGGGGTGGGCAGTGTCTGCTGGGTCGGACCGGGCTGGGTACCACGGTGCCCTTCTGTTTCCGACCACTTTGATGCGTCGGTGGGGGGGACGTGTGGGACCGGTCTTCCCCCTTTCCGTCCCCTCCCCGCTGGGTGATGTGGGGGTGTCGGTGGTGTGTGGGGGGGTCGGCCGCGCACGCATCCCTCGGGGACTCCTTTTAGGTCCCGGGGTGTCAGCTCTCCTGATTGGGACGGTTTCTTTTGATAGACAGTCTTCCTGCTTTTCCGGCTATGGCCCTGTATTGAGCTATATACCCAATATATTCTTTAGTTGATCTGTCATCTATACTTGTTTGCCACAAGATGGCGTGTATTTCTGGCCTTCTATTATGGTGCGCGCGCACCTATGAGTAGACGGATATCGTCGGCGCCGACGTCTGGCGTCACATCCGTTGACGCCTGACGTCATATTCGGCGGAGGTATACATGCGGTTGCATTTAAAAGGCGTGAGACGCCACTCTCACTCCATGCCACTCCATGGCGGGTTGTTGCTCCCTGAACAAGACCATGTCAGGCTAAATAGTGGGATTCCCCATACACGGTAAGCCGCTACGAACCTTTTAGGCAATTACTTGCGCCCAACAGCATAATCAATATTGAACCTGGCTTTTGGCCGGTTCTCTAATTTTACCACAATATACGTATTTAGTCCCTGGCCAACAAACCCTGTTCTCTCTTCTTTACAGAGATTCTGAATTGGGTCTTCTCTGTAGCTAGAGGCCCCTGTCTCTTTCGGGGTGCATTTCATCCGGGGATCAATTTCTGGGGAGTTCAGTGGGACACTGGCCGTCCCGTGACCCATTCCCAGGGCTATTCCATCTCTGGGTCGATCTCAATATCTACCCGCCCGGTGGCCTTGATTCATTGGGGTGGCCGCCCACTGGACGAGGGTTGAAGCACGGTATAACAAGGTAACCAAATAGATGTATAAACTTAGTTAGCAATATGCATGTTATCGATTATTCAATAATATGTAATATAACCTTTACCTGTATACATTTTACAGTGGAAGCTTGATCTTGTCTGTTTAAATGCCCCTGAAGAAGGGATTGGAATATCCTGAAACATGTCGGGCGACTAGGCAAGAATTATACATTACACAAGAGAATATATCCGTGGTGTAAAAAAATCCACTTCCATTGAATTATAAGTATTATATGGCTGTTTTTATGATGCCTTTTTGATATGTCTGTTTTCTACTTCAGTGTATTATCACAATAAAATATGTATTTTTATATACTATTGGATTTTATTATCTATGCCCTGAAAATCCCAACTTGCTTTGAAGGGGAAGTTGTTTCTATGTACAGAAACTAATTTGAGCCGTTCTATGACCTTACTATAGGATTAGAGATGAACTGCCCCTAGTTGATGGCTATATTGTCCATGGATCTCATGGATTACTAGTCCCAAAGGCAGCCATGCAAACCAATTTGATGCAGTGTGCGGCGTATGGCCTGAGCACTTACAGGCTGACCCCCCACCCCTTCAACCTCTGCAGCAATGCTGGCAGCACCCATATGTCTATTTCCCAAAGACAGCATCTGGATATGATGCTGAGCACATGCATTCAACCTCTTTGGTCGACTATAGCGAGGCCTGTTCTGAGTGGAACCTGTCCTGTTAAACCGCTGTATGGTCTTGGCCACCATGCTGCAGCTCAGTTTCAGGGTCTTGGCAATCTTCTTATAGTTTAAGCCATCTTTATTTAGAGCAACAATTCTTTTTTTTTTTAGATCCTCAGAGATCCTCAGAGAGTTCTATGCCATGAGGTGCCATGTTGAACTTCCAGTGATCAGTATGAGAGAGTGAGAGCGAAAACGCCAAATTTAACACAAAAAACAAGCTTAGGCGTACTGCAGCACAGTGGTACACAGAGTAAGCAAGTCAAATATAGGTTTATTAAAGTCTCTGAATCAGTCTCTGAGAACAACTGCTGAGTAAGACGGCTGCAGGCTCAAGGCTAGCACCTCCCTGCTCCACCTGACATCTGGAAGCGACGTCATCGGCTTCCCCCGAGTGCACACGCAGACTTGGAAGTGCTGGGAGCCACCAGCATAGCCGTGACCACAGGGACTCCATCATCAGCCACAGCTCATCCTCCCTACAGAGCGGATGAACCTTTTACTGAGACCAAGCTCTTATTCCTTTTAATCTTGTGAATGTTAAAGGTATTGCCATGCAATAAATGTACCCTGAATATTGCACTTAGATGGCGCTGCTCTCTTTTCTTTGACCAAATTTAACACGCCAGCTCCCCATTCACACCTGAGATCTTGTAACACTAATGAGTCACATGATACCGGGGAGGGAAAGTGGCTAACTGGGCCAAATTTGGACATTTTCACTTAGAGGTGTACTCACTTTTGTTTTGCCAGCGGATTAGACATTTATGGCTGTGTGTTTTTGAGGGGACAACAAATTTTCACTGTTATACAAGCTGTACACTCACTACTTTACATTGTAGCAAAGTGTCATTTCTTCAGTGTTGTCACACGAAAAGATATAATAAAATATTTACAAAAATGTGAGGGGTGTACTCACTTTTGTGAGATACTGTATTTATGTGTTAGACCAGGGGTGTCAAACTCCATTTCATCGAGGGCCGTATTAGCTGTATGGTTGCCCTAAAAGGGCCGGTTGTATCTTGGGTGCGATACGTAAAAAGTGCTATGTTCAAGAGAACGTTATGTGCAGAGTGCAGAACTGAGGTTTATGCTATGTACAGAGTGCAGGGTTCAGGAGTGTGTTGCAAACAAAGTTCAGTGGTGTGCAGTGTACAGAATGCAGGGTATAGGGGTGCGCTATGCACAATGTGCAACACCAACCCCCTCACCGAAGCATCCTTGCTTCCCTCTTCTACCTTGCCTGGCTCTACTACCTCCCTTTGTAGGCGGCTTTGTATCACCTTGCAGGGAGCGGAAGCAGAGGGTGAAAGTTGAAGGTGGCAAAATGGAGTTCTGCCACATTCCGGCTGCAAAACTGGGTGCCAGGGCCGCATTCGGCCCGCGGGCCTTGTGTTTGACATATGTGTGTTAGACTGTTCCAGTCAAAGTCCAGACCTAAATTCAATTGAGAATCTGTGGCAAGACCTGAAAATTGCTGTTCACAGACGCTCTCCATCCAATCTGACAGAGCTTGAGATATTTTGCAAAATTGGCAAAAATGTCACTCTCTAGATGTGCAAAGCTGGTAGAGACATCCCCAAAAAGACTTACAGCTGTAATTGCAGAAAAAGGTGTTTCTACAAAGTATTGATTGAGGGGGGCTGAATACAAATGCAGGCCACACTTTTCACATGTTTATTTTATTTTTTTTTTAATTTTGAAAACCATTTATCACTTTCCTTCCACTTCACAATTATGTGCCACTTTGTGTTGGTCTATCACATAAAATCCCAATAAAATACATTTAAGTTATTGATTGTAACTCGACAAAATGTGGAACATTTCAAGGGGTATGAATACTTTTTCAAGGCACTGCACACAAGCAAGGGAAGGCACAGCACAGTACTGCACATTAATCCCTACCACACGTGGCATTAACCCTTAGCAGGCTTAACATAAGTTCACCTCACCTTATTAGCACATGTCTGCATTAATACTACCTGATTTAACTTGATGCAATCTTTAATTGAGTGAGTAGATGAATATTAGCTTATTATATACTTAAGACAGGGTATATATAGTTCTGTTTGACTTTATTTGACTTGTGGCATGTCCCAGGAGGTCCCTGTCAAAACTAGGTACACACCGACTATTACCAAATCCAAGTAAGGTAGTGCTATAACAGTAATATTTATCCTCAAAATAATAAGGGAAAAAAATATGAATATAAATATATGAAAAACCCCATGTGATTTAACCACTTCAATACTGGGCACTTAAACCCCCTTCCTTCCCGGACCAATTTTCAGCTTTCATCGCTGTTGCAGTTTGAATGACAATTGCGCAGTCATGCAACACTGTACCCAAATGACATTTTTATCATTTTTTTCACACAAATAAAGCTTTCTTTTGGTGGTATTTAATCACCTCTAGGTTTTTTATTTTTTTCGTTTCTGTTATAAAATTTTGCAAATAAGTAATTTCTCTTCATAAATCTTGACCAAAAATGATACTGCTACATTTCTTTGGTAAAAATAACCCAAATCTAGGTTTATTTGGTGTTGGCGGTGTTGGTGGACAGACAGATGCTTTGGGGACAGACAGATGTTTTGGGGATTGTTTTATGGGGACACTGACATGTATGTGGACAGGGGTATCAGTGGTGCTTGGTGCACTGTGTGGGGGGCAATCTGTGAGAGCTCTCTGTATGAAATCATTTTCATACAGAGAGCCTGTCCCATAGTTGCATCTTCCCCCCCCCCCACGCACTGAGTTCTCACTGATCTTGGTGGGAGGGGAGGAGAACTGACACAGAGACACGTGTCTCTGTTTACTCTGTGATGGCTGTGATTGGACACAGCCGTCATGTGATCGGGAGGGCCAATCACGGAGCCCATATCCCGATCTGTGCTTGGATGGATCCTGTGATCATAATGATCACAGGATTGAGCCGCAGCGCCCCGTGGCCTCGCTGCGAGCAGCCATTCTGAAGGACGTAAATGAACGTCCAGTCAGAACAGCGTGGCTCCCACCCGGCCATATATATATACAGTGGCCGGGTAGGAGGTGGTTAATTTAACCACTTCAGCCCAGGAAGGATTTCACACTTTAGGACCAGAGCACTTTTTGCAATTCAGCACTCCGTCGCTTTAACTGACAATTGCGCGGTCGTGCGACGTTGTACCCAAACAAAATGTGCATCCTTTTTTTCCCACAAATAGAGCTTTCTTTTGGTGGTTTTGATCACCTCTGCGTCATTTCTGATTGTCGCTATAAACAAAAAAAGAGCAACAATTTTGCAAAAAAAACTATTTTTTTTACTTTTTTGCTAAAATACAAATCCCAAAAAAAATATAAAAAAACATTTTTTTCAGCAGTTTTGGCCGATTTATATTCTTCCTCATATTTTTGGTAAAAAAAAATCGCAATCGACTTTTATTGATTGGTTTGCGCAAAAGTTGCCACGTTTACGAATGATGAGAATTCATTTCTGGTGTTTTTATTTTTTATTTCTTTTTTACTAGTACTGGCGGCGATCTGCGATTTTTAGCAATACTGCGATATTGCAGCGGACATGTCGGACCATTTTGACACTTTTTTGGGACCAGTGACATTTATACAGCGATCAGTGCTATAAAAATGCACTGATTACTGTGTAAATGGCATTGGCAGTGAAGGGGTTAAGCTGGAGGGGGCGCTCTAAGGGTTAACTGTGTTCCCTGGGCGTGTTCTAACTGTATGTGGGCTAGCCTGGCTGGGGGAAGGGAGTGATCACGGCTTCCATATACAGGAAGCCTGTGATCACAGCCCTTCCCCCTCTAACAGATCGGAGATCCGTGTTTACTTACACGGACCTCCGTTCTTCCACTGCGGGGGGACCATCGCGCATAGCCGGTGGCAATCGAGCCCACCCTACCCGCTCCCTGCCCCCCCAACACAGTGAGCGCGCCTCCGGCGGCGCGCACGCTCACAATACTAGTTATCGCCGCCGCCGTCAGGTTGCGCCGGGCGGTCGGCAAGTGGTTAATGAAGTCCAAAAACAATTCTTCCTGTGCTCCAAATCTCCAAATTACCGCTATTACTACAATTGCCGAATTACCACGAATTTCCGAATTACCACGAATTTCCAAATTACCGCAATTGCCGGATTGCTGCGAATGTACGAATTACTGCAGTTGCCGAATTTCCACAAATTTCTGAATTTCCACATTACCGCAATTGCAGAATTACCGTGAATTACTGTGAATTTCTGAATTCTGAAAATTCAGAAATTCTAAATTCGGAATTCTTCCGAATTGAAGAATTTTGCAAAATTCAGTAAAAACGAAATTCGGAAATAAATGACTTGCACAAGTCTAATAGGCAGGCTAATTGCTCTTTTGTCTATGCACCATTTATCAATCATCAGCTCGGTCATCCACTCCTCCCCCTTCCGATAGTCAAACTGTTATCTCACAAGAAATGCTTAACCCGTTCCCTACCGAGTCAGGGAACCTCCATCGATCCGGGACGACATCATATGATCATCTTTCCCTTCTCGGCACTCCTGCGGGCCCCTGGGGGCCCGCAGTGCGGCGATCGCGGATCGATTGTGTCCCACGGACACAGCCCCCCCTTGATCGGGGTAAAGAGCCAATAAATTTGGCTCTTTACCACGTGGCCGGCTGTGTCCAATCACAACCGGTCACTACCGACCTCCACGTGCACGCCGCTCATGCGCGCCCCTGGGGGCGCGCAGCACGGCGATCGGGGCTGAGGCTTGTCCGTCGGACAAAGTCCAGCTCCGATCAGTGTAAAGAGCCAATAGAATTGGCTCTTTACCACGTGACCAGCTGTGTTAATCACAGCCGGTCATGTGATGTAAACAAACTGCGGTAACGAGCCATTACCGCGGTTCTCCCTGTCACACACTGATCGTGTGTGAGAGGGAGATTGCGGTAACTGTTCGTTACCGCCTACTGTACACCAATCACACTGATCACCCCCCAATAAAGAGGACCTGTCCCCACCCCATCAAAGTACCTGTCACAGCCCATCAGAGTACCTGTCACCTGTCCATCAAAGTACCCGAGTACCTGTCACCTGTCCATCAAAGTACCCAAGTACCTGTCACCAGATCATCAGAGTACCCAAGTACCTGTCACCTGCCCATCAGAGCACCCGACTACCTGTCACCTGCCCATTAGAGTACCCGAGTACCTGTCACCAGACCATCAGTGTACCAGAGTACCTTTCACCTGCCCATCTGAGTACCCAAGTACCTGTCACCAGCCCATCAGCATACCCGAGTACCTGTCACCTGCCCACCTGAGTACCCGAGTACCTGTCACCTGCCCCCCTGAGTACCCGAGTACCTGTCACCAGCCCATCAGAGTACCCGAGTACCTGTCACCTGCCCTTCAGATTACCCGAGTACCTGTCGCCAACCCATCTGAGTAACCGAGTACCTATCTGCAGCCCATCAGAGTACCCAAGTACCTTTTACCAGTCCATGAGATTACCCAAGTACCTGTCTCCAGCCCATCAAAGTACCCGAGTACCTATCTGCAGCCCATCAGAATACCCGAGTACCTATCTGCAGCCCATACCTCATAGAATATACCTCGGGTGTTTGCTTTCCAAAATGGGGTCATTTTGGGGGTAATTCCACTGTCCTGGTGCTCCAGGGCCTTCAAAAGTGTGATGGATATGAATGAAATTTTATATGTAATTTATGCTCCTAGAACGCCTGACGGTGCTCCCTGCATGTTGGACCTCTCTATGTGGCCAGGCTGTGTAAAAGTCTCACATATGTGGTATCGCCATATTCGGGATGAGTAGCAGAATATATTTTGGGGGGTAATTTTTGCTATGTACATGCTATGTGTTAGAAATATCTTATAAATTGACCACTTTGTGTAAAAATAAAAGTGTTTTAATTTTCTTTCCACGTTTTTCGAAGACTTGTGGAAAAAAATTAACGATTCAAAAGACTCATAATGCCTCATAGATTATACGTTGGGGTGTTTGCTTTCCAAAGTGGGGTCATTTTGTGGGTAATTCCATTGTCCTGGTGCTCCAGGGCCTTCAAAAGTATAATAGGTCGTTAGGAAATTAGATGTGAAAATTCTGCTCCTAGAATGCATGACGGTGCTCCCTTCACGTTGGACCTCTCCAAGTGGCCAGGCTGTGAAAAAGTCTCACACATGTGGTATTGCCATACTCGGGGCGAGTAGTAGAATGTATTTTGGGGTGTAATTGGAAGTATGCATATGCTGTGTGTGAGAAATAACTTGTTGTTGTGACAATTTTGTGCAAAAATAAATAAATAAATAAATAATTTCTTAATTTTCCCAAGAATTGTGGGAAAAAAGTGCAACTTCAAAAAACTTGCCATGCCTCTTACTAAATACCTTTTGAATGTCTACTTTTCAAAAGGGGGTCATTTGGGGGGTATTTGTACATTCCTGACATTTCAGGGCCTCAAGAAATGAGATAGTCCATCAGGTGTGATCAATTTTCAATGATTGGCACCATAGCTTGTAGACTCTATAACTTTCACACAGACCAAATAATATACACTTATATGGGTTATTTTTACCAAAGATAGGTAGCAGTATAGGTTTTGGTTCAAATTTATGAACAAAAATTACTTATTTGCAAAATTTTATCACAGAAACTAAAAAAAAAGTGGGTTTTTTTTCAAAATTTTTGCATTTTTTTCACTTATGTCGCAAAAAAATAAACCCAGAGGTTCTTAAATACCACCAGAAGAAAGCTCTATTTGTGTGAAAAAAATGATAAAAATTTTGTTTGGGTACAGTGTAGCATGAGAGAGTAATTGTCATTCAAAGTGTGAGAGCGCTGAAAGCTGAAAATTGGTCTGAGCAGGAAGGGGGTATAAACGTTCTGTATTGAAGAGGTTAAAAGGTAATTCCCCTGTTTTCTCTGTACCTCAGCCAGCCTCCAGCCTCAGGCCTTGGATTTGTTAATAGTGGGTGTGAATATAAAAAACATTCGAAATACCTTTTTTAGAAGTGATCACATGTCACATAACCTCCTTTTTCCTTTCCTGACACCAAACCATGGCAGCATACTAGTGCTAGAGCTCGGCCCCTTGACCACTCCCTCGGGACCAGTGAATAGCATTAAAAAAATGCATAGGTAGCCGCCCCCCCCCCCCCATTCTGTGTAAGAAGCTACATACCGAAACATACAAGGTGGGCCCGTATGCTGCCATGGTTTGGCGTCAGGAAAGGAAAATTACGGTAAGTATTTGATACAATTTTCCGTTTTCTTGACGCCAACATGGCAGCATACTAGTGATAAATAACTAGCTGACAGGGTGGGTTCTACTTGCCAAACCAATATTCTAATTAGGATGGGATAGAGGACTGAATAGTCCTTCCTACAAAGTTCACTGATGGCAAGGCACCCGGGTCTATTCCATAAAGTTTGAGTAGTTATGCTGGGATGACCATGATACCACTACAGATGGATACTATAGATGCTCCCGATAGGGTTGCCTATGAGGCTGCAACCGCTCTGGTAGAGTGCGCCGCTGCTGACGGAAGCTCGTGCCCCCTCGCCCTATATGCACAACCAAGCCTGCTGGAGTCCAGGCAGTAACCTTTTTTACTTGATGATTTCCAGCTGGAATGACAAAAGGCTGATCTGAAAGGAACAATTGTGGGCAGGTACTTCTTTCTGAAAACCTCCAGTTCGTGTAACTTTCCTGTGTGATGTTCTGGAAATTTAGGCAATTCCCAGATGTCTGTTAAATAGAGGGCTGTTGCTACCTTTGATACAAGATGGTCTACAAGTCAGGACTCTACTTTTATTGGAAAGAAAACAATATTTTTTTTGAAGCTCCAAGAGTTTGAATATCAGACAAACTTCCGCTTAAAGTTCTTGCAATAGATACTGTCTTGTAGGTAATGGCCCAAATCAAACACTGCTCTGTTGGAGCAAACAGTTGAACTGACAGGAGATCTAACAACACCAATCGATCCCACTGGGAAAGACTCTTTTCCTTGATGACTGAATCCTTACGACTTATGCCTAATGCCTTCAAAAGTCATGCAGACTGAAGGATTCTTGGCCCATATAAATTTGTTATTTCCGATATAGCCAACACTTGCAAGCTGAATGAGGATAGTCTAAGGCTCATGTCCAATCCGGCCTAGAGGAAGTATAGAACAGCTGTCATCGGAGAGGCAGTAGGATCAATGGCTCGCCCTACTGAGAAAACGCAAACTTGTTCCAGATTTAGGCATAGATGTTGTAAGTAGAGTGCCTTCTAGCACTCAACAAAGTAGAGATTGCTCTGGAGTGACTCTGAAGCAACCTGAGTTCCCCCCGCCTCACCTATTAGCGATCCTGCTTGCAGCCCGGTCTGCGTATTTGCATAGGGGAAATGTCTTCTGCATCCTGAAGTGAATGACCCAGGAAAACCGAGGGCATCGTGGCCAATATGGAGGATTGGCTATGACAACCATGTTCTCCCTTGATAGCTTCAAGAGGAATCTCATTACGAGAGATGTTCGGGGGAAAATATATATATGCTAGATTGCAGCCCCAAGGAGAGACCAGAATGTCTGCCCCCTGCGCCTTGGGGTGCGGAAACAAGGCCAGACATACTCAAAGTTTTTGATTACTGTGGGAAGTGAAGAGGTCTGTCTGTGGTAGGCCCCACCTGTGGACCAGCTCAGAGAAGACCTGGGACATAGACCCACTTGTGCTCCGGGAAGCTTGTATGATAGTTGGTCTGCCTATGTGTTCAAAAATCCGCTGGGAGGTAAACTGCTTCCTGAATTTGCTGGTGATCTTCTGTCCCAAATGTTATGGGTTTCACCTCTCTCAGTAGCATATTGCTGATAGGGAGAGCTCCTCTCTGGAGCTGAATATAGGAAACTTCTGCCCTGTTGCTCAACTGCAAAGAGACTGATCTTCCCTTGATTCTGTGTAGCAAGGCCAAAGTGCTAAAAAGGCTGTTTGAACTTCCAGCGCATTCGAGACTACCCTACTTGGCTGGGAATTTCCATTTGCCTAGGCCGACAGTCCCTCACAGTGTGCCTTCCAGGCTGTCTTGCCGACATGATTCGTAACAATGATCCAGTGTAACGGTTCAAAAGGGCCATTACTTCCTCAAGGTCTTTCCGTCACCATGGCCACTACTCATACTAAGTGACCCTGTTCTCAACTGAGCTTGATCCTTTTTCCTACCTTGCACTAAGAATCCTAGTTGAAACTTGCGCAGGCGCCCATGCACCCAAGGAATCATCGGTATACATGAAGACGTTGAGCTCAGAAGACTGAGGCACTGAGAAGCCATCAAACAAGCAAAGGTAGCTGTCCTCAAAATTATCTTCCTGACTGTCACCACTTTCTCAGATGGAAGCAAAACAGAGGAACTAGCAGAGCACCCCCAGGTACACTAGCTGTTGGGATGGAGAAAGCTGGCTTCTCTTTCCCCTATATTTTTATTTATTTATTTATTTTTCTGGAAGTTGATAACCCAGCCATGTCTCTGCAGGGTATATATGAAGACCTCTTGGTGCGACAGCAATTGTTCCAGTCCCCTAGATAGAAGAAGAATGATATACAGGTAGTGACGAACCTGGAGATCCTGTCCTGTCAGTGGAGCTGATACGGCACTGAGACCCTTGCCAACATTCTCAGAGATATTTATAGGCCACAAGGTAGGCTGTTAAAGTGGAGATGTGTCTAACTGATCACCAAAGTTACTTATTTTGGAAAGAAAAAGAAAGAAAAAATTTGGGATGTGAGGATAGGCATCCTGACGATCCAGCAGTAGCATCCAGCTAACTGGTTGTACTGTTTTAATGGACTCCATCTTAAAAATCTCTAAGAGGACCAAAAAAGGTTCAACCTCTTCTGATCTGCAACTGGACGTTAGCCACTGTCCCCTGTGAATTGCAAACAGGGTTGGGTAGAAAATCTGCAATCTTTCCTGTGAATGGGACCGGGACGATGACGCTCTGGTCAGGAGGAGTAGCAGTGAGAAATCCCCCGAAGTGACCATGAGTGCCTAATACCTTTTTCCAAGTATCTGTACAACATGCTGTCCAGAAACCCATGAAGCGCACCCTCTTGCTCCTATCTCAAGAGTCTGGGCATGTTCTGGTCAAAAGGGCTTAGTGGGTACCTGCAGTATACCCAAAGATTTTCACTTATGGGCCTTGTGAAAGGTTGCCTGAGTTCCTTTACATCTTCTACCTGGGACCCTGGCCTGACAGCTGGCCCTAGGCTCCCTGGACCTAGAGGAGTGGAACCTGCCTGGAGAATCATTTTCTTTTCCTTTTTGCCTCCGATCTTATGGGAGCAGTTCGGACTTGCCTCCTATCACTTATGATATGGCTGTTTTCAGTTTCCTACCAAACAGAGATCTTCTGCCATAAAGTGACGCACACCAATCTTGTTTTTAGGAAGCAAGATACAGCCCAGGGTCTCAAACATAGGCCCTCCCTAGCCGTGACAGAGTATAGCATTGCTATGGCCAGGCACCTGGTTGAGACTATTGATGCTTCTGTAATAAAGTTCACAGACATATTAATTTTGGCTAGGGTTCAAATGATATCAGCTTTATGTATTTCCTCTCCAACTGCTGTCTCTATCTCCCGGAACCAAAAACCTAAAGCACCAGTCACCAAGGTAAGGGCAACTGCCGGGTGCCTCCTTACTAGGCCACAGTTGCAGTTACTGTGGGCATGGATTTCAGTGATGCTATATCCAGTCTCTGACAAGCAGGGCTGGACTGGGACAAAAATTTGGCCCTGGACTTCATCCAGACTGGCCCACTTTAATTTTGCAAACACGCACAAAAACAGTACATAAACTATACGCAATTGTGCAAAAAAAATAAGTGGCATAACATAAGGAGTCTTCACTCACCTCCTATTATTTCCCTTATTCTCCTCTGTATTGTTCTCCTCCTTCTCACATCCCTGCGTGAAGGGGGAGGGCTAACATTATGCAGGCACAATGGTATAGCCCCATTGGCTGGAATTTCAGAAACGGGCATTGCTGCAAGCCAGCTGCCTTTCAGCCCCCCTTACATTAGAGTCCCCAGAGAGCCCCCTTACATCAGGGTCCCCAGGGAGCCCCCTAACTAGGGTTGCCACATCAGCCCTTTAATCCAGGACACATATGAATTACTCAGGTACTGTGGCTGATTTAATGCAGATGAGGCACCAAGTGAGTTTAATTACCACCTTAATCAGCCACAGAACCTGTGTAATTCATATGTGTCCTGGATTAAAGGGATGATGTGGCAACCCTACCCCTAACATCAGGGTCCCCAGAGAGCCCCCCTTACATCAGGGTCCCCAGAGAGCCCCCCTCTGGTTAGGAAGGAAACTGGGGATGACTGGCCTAAATATGGCAACTCAGAGTCACAAATTCTCAGCTATTGTACACACAGCTGCACACATGAATACAGTTGAAGTATTACTATGCAAATTCAAAGCTGTCTATAGATAAATTACCATGCATGCATAGTCTACATATAATTAAGGTATATTTCCAGTCAGCCAATTATTTTTATGTACAGTGTTTCAAGAATCCATGATGAGAAATGCATTTTATTGCCTGCAAGTTTGCTTTTATATGCTTAGGATTAGCGGGAGGCTTTCAAGGGCTTCAATATTATTCAGAGTGTCAGGAAATCAGATTATTGCATCCAGCTGCAGCTGCTTTGATTGAACTAAAAGTCTGATCCAATTTGGTTCAAATGGCAAATTGCTCCTCTATTTATCCTTGAAGCAAATGTAGTGATGAAGTCTTGTTTTCAGTAATATTTTAGTATGGTAGTGACAGAAGTGTTGCACCGTTTTCTTTTATATGATGTTTTCTTGGTACTTAACATGTTCCCATCTTTTGCAAACTGTTTAGAAGAGTATATATTTCTATGCACCCAAAGGCCACACTACAATAGTTGTATATGCATGTTCCTATATGGTAATCTCATTTTGAAAGCATTCATGCATGCCATTTAGTTAATAACTCAGCTCTTCAATCACAGTATGTTGTAGAAATGCATGGAGTACGCTGATGCAGCAATAATTTCACAGGAGATGAGGTCATTATTATCACACTGTATCCTAGTAAAGGTGTAGTGTATGCTTATTTCCAGCTTCTACATATTCTGTGCTTGGGGAAGAACTCTAGATTCTATAAGGGTGCCATGTGCCAATCAGTCTTGCTTAGGAGTAAGGATGGGCTGGGGCTTGTTCGCAACCGCACATGCCCGAACCCGCCAGGAAACTGACACTGCGCCCCGCTAATCACAGGTAGTGAGACATTTACCGATCCGGGGCAGCACAGATCGGGAAATGTCTCACTGCCTGTGATTAGCGCTGTGCAGTGTCAGCTTCCTGGTGGGTTCGGGCACATGTGGCTGCAAACACACCCGAGCCCATCCTTACTTAGGAGCAGTTGAACCCCAAGGATCCATATCTGGACACATTGTCAAACTGAATTCCAGACAGATGTGAAAGACACAATTGAATGCAGCTCTGTATTCATAAGTACATCAATAAATACATTTTCTAAAATGCAAGTAGTATTAGTATCTGAAATGACCTGTTATCAGCCACTCACAATCCTTTGTAGAGCAGATCTCAGGCTGGGACAGGAAGAGGTAGCACAAGGAACTAATTCATTTATGGAACATACTGATAGCAGGAGAGGGCAGAGTGACAGAAATGAGCTAATCAGCATGACACTTCTCCAGAGGCGGCTCTAGGCTCTGTGTGGCCTTAGGCCAATCTGAGACATGAGGCCCCACTCACGCCCATAATGGAAAAAATAATTAAAGTGATAAAAATGTATTGTATAAATTGCAAATATAAGAGTTTTAAATCCTATGAACTAAGAATTCACAGTTTATACAAATTGTCTCTAGCCAATTCTTCTTTAATCAAATATATATATATTGCAGACATGATACATTAGAGGGTCAGAGACTGCAGACGTGACACAGGAGACGGTCAGAGACTGCAGACATGATACATTAGAGGGTCAGAGACTGCAGACATGATACAAGGGATGGTCAGAGACTGCAGACATGGTACAGGAGATGGTCAGAGACTGCACACATGATACAAGGGATGGTCAGAGACTGCAGACATGATACATTAGAGGGTCAGAGACTGCTGACATGATACATTAGAGGGTCAGAGACTGCAGACATGATACAAGAGATGGTCAGAGACTGCACACATGATACAAGGTATGGTCAGAGACTGCAGACATGATACAAGAGATGGTCAGAGACTGCAGACATGATACAGGGGATGGTCACAGACTGCAGACATGATACAGGAGATGGTCAGAGACTGCAGACATAATACAAGAGATGGTCAGAGACTGCAGACACGATACATTAGAGGGTCAGAGACTGCAGACATGATACAATAATTGACCAGAGACTGCAGACATGATACAATAATTGACCAGAGACTGCAGACATGATACAAGAGATGGTCAGAGACTGCAAACATGATACAAGAAATGGTCAGAGACTGCAGACACGATACAAGAGACGGTCAGAGACTGCAGACATGATACAAGAGATGGTCAGAGACTGCAGACATGATACAAGAGATGGTCAGAGACTGCAGACATGATACAAGAGATAGTCAGAGACTGCAGAAATGATACAAGAGATGGTCAAAGACTGCAGACATACTACAGTACATGGTCAGAGACTGCAGACATGATACAAGAGACGGTCAGAGACTGTAGACATCATAGAAGAGACGGTCAGAGACTGCAGACATGGTACAAGAATTGATCAGAGACTGCAGACATGATACAATAATTGATCAGAGACTGCAGACATGATACAAGAATTGATCAGAGACTGTGGACATGATACAAGAGTTGGTCAGAGACTGCAGACATGATACAGGAGATGGTCAGAGACTGCAGACATGATACAAGAATTGATCAGAGACTGCAGACATGATACAAGAGATGGTCAGAGACTGCACACATGATACAAGGGATGGTCAGAGACTGCAGACATGATACAAGAGATGGTCAGAGACTGCAGACATGATACAGGGGATGGTCACAGACTGCAGACATGATACAGGAGATGGTCAGAGACTGCAGACATAATGCAAGAGATGGTCAGAGACTGCAGACACGATACATTAGAGGGTCAGAGACTGCAGACATGATACAATAATTGACCAGAGACTGCAGACATGATACAAGAGAAGGTCAGAGACTGCAAACATGATACAAGAAATGGTCAGAGACTGGAGACACGATACAAGAGATGGTCAGAGACTGCAGACATGATACAAGAGATGGTCAGAGACTGCAGACATGATACAAGAGATGGTCAGAGACTGCAGACATGATACAAGAGATGGTCAGAGACTGCAGAAATGATACAAGAGATGGTCAAAGACTGCAGACATACTACAGTACATGGTCAGAGACTGCAGACATGATACAAGAGACGGTCAAAGACTGTAGACATCATAGAAGAGACGGTCAGAGACTGCAGACATGGTACAAGAATTGATCAGAGACTGCAGACATGATACAATAATTGATCAGAGCCTGCAGACATGATACAAGAATTGATCAGAGACTGTGGACATGATACAAGAGTTGGTCAGAGACTGCAGACATGATACAGGAGATGGTCAGAGACTGCAGACATGATACAAAAATTGATCAGAGACTGCAGACATAATACAAGAGATGGTCAGAGACTGCAGACATGATACAAGAATTGATCAGAGACTGCAGGCATGATACAAGAGATGATCAGAGACTGCACACATGATACAAGGGATGGTCAGAGACTGCAGACATGATACAAGAGATGGTCAGAGACTGCACACATGATACAAGGGATGGTCAGAGACTGCAGACATGATACAAGAGATGGTCAGAGACTGCAGACATGATACAGGGGATGGTCACAGACTGCAGACATGATACAGGAGATGGTCAGAGACTGCAGACATAATACAAGAGATGGTCAGAGACTGCAGACATGATACATTAGAGGGTCAGAGACTGCAGACATGATACAATAATTGATCAGAGACTGCAGACATGATACAAGAAATGGTCAGAGACTGCAGACATGATACAAGAGATGGTCAGAGACTGCAGACATGATACCAGAGACGGTCAGAGACTGCAGACATGATACAAGAGATGGTCAGAGACTGCAGAAATGATACAAGAGATGGTCAGAGACTGCAGACATGATACAAGAGATGGTCAGAGACTGCAGAAATGATACAAGAGATGGTCAGAGACTGCATAAATGATACAAGAGATGGTCAAAGACTGCAGATATACTACAGTACATGGTCAGAGACTGCAGACATGATACAAGAGACGGTCAGAGACTGTAGACATGGTACAAGAATTGATCAGAGACTGCAGACATGATACAATAATTGATCAGAGACTGCAGACATGATACAAGAATTGATCAGAGACTGTGGACATGGTACAAGAGTTGGTCAGAGACTGCAGACATGATACAGGAGATGGTCAGAGACTGCTGACATGATACAAGAATTGATCAGAGACTGCGGACATGTTACAAGAGTTGGTCAGAGACTGCAGACATGATACAGGGGATGGTCAGAGACTGCAGACATGATATAAGAATTGATCAGAGACTGCAGACATGATACAAGAGAGGGTCAGAGACTGCAGACATACTACAGGAGATGGTCTGAGACTGCAGACATGACACAGGAGACGGTCAGAGACTGCAGACATGATACAAGAATTGATCAGAGACTGCAGGCATGATACAAGAGATGGTCAGAGACTGCAGACATGATACAGGGGATGGCCAGAGACTGCAGACATGATACAAGAGACGGTCAGAGACTGCAGACTTGATATAGGGGATGGTCAGAGACTGCAGACAAGTTACGGGGGATGGTCAGAGACTGCAGACATGATACAAGAATTGATCAGAGACTGCAGACATGATACATTAGAGGGTCAGAGACTGCAGACATGATACATTAGAGGGTCAGAGACTGCAGACATGAATGGGCAGAAATTGCACTGCACGTGGGTCACATATGAATCGCACACAATGCACAGCATGTCCCTGTGTGATTCAGGGTGTGAACCTGCCCTGTGTCCTGGGACTCACACTTTGCTCCACTAACTTGCCTGGAAGGGGGCACTAGTTTGGGCTCTGGGAGCATTTGTTGTGGGGTGCCTAGATCCACCCTTTTTGGCACATAGCATTTCTTTGATTGGGGGTGGATATGTGCTAGGGGGTGCTTTGGGAGCAGAGAATATGTGCTGGTGGGGGGTGGAGTTCATATCCAAGTCCTCTTGTAACCCAAGTCTTAAAGTAGCCCCTAGCACATGACCCCCCCCAAATCACATCAAGTGAACTGCATGGCTGTCCCCCCCCTCCCCCACCTTCTTTTTCAGGTCCCCCTCCTCTGCACGACTGAATAAATTACACGGATCACAGACCTCAGATCAGCGTGCCCTCGGTGCAGCGGTGAGCTTCCTCCCTCCTCTCCTCCTTCTCTGTGCACAGGAAAACATCAGAGCAGGAGGAGGAGGGGCGGGTTTGGTTCGCTCCGCAGTGCACTGTGTGTGTCAGGCAGCCGGGAAGAGATGCCGGATGCTACACACAGTGGAGCTTACGGTGTGCGTAAATGGAGACACCCCGCACAAGCAGCGGGCATTGCGGGACTATGAGTCAGGGAAGGAGGTTGAGGCACGGGCAAATAAGGCGGCCGTGAGGCCCCTGGCAGTGCGAGGCCTTAGGCGGCCGCCTTTTTTGCCTAATTAGCGAGCCACCTCTGCACTTCTCCTTTGACTGTCCAGTCACAAGCTGTTGGAGGGACACATGTAAGTGTTAATTAAAGTGGTTGTAAAGGCAGTAGGTTTTTGTTATCTTAATGCATTCTATGCATTGAGATGAAAAACCTTTTGTGTGTTGCAGCCCCCCTAATACTTATGTAGCCATGGTCCCCCTTAGGGGGGGCTGGTAGTTGTGGTCCACCTGCCCACTGCCCTCAATCACTCAATTTCCACACACCCAGAGTCACTGAACAGGCCGGTACTTTGTTTTGTTGTTTTATTTAGGGGATAAACTTGATTGAACATGGGACCTTTTATATACACCGCCAGTATATACACTTCTTCTCCTCCAGCACACCACTTGCTGACTGTTAACTCTTCTCCTTTCTCTATCTCCTGCACTCTACTTACTTCCTGGGCCTGAAAGGAAATTTATCAGCCCACCTTGATGCCTCTTCTTCTTCCACCATAGCTAGCACACCGGACCACCCATTGTGGGTAAGGGCCAAGGGCTCCCGTTTGTGAAGCCACAGGCTCTCAAAGTGTAGCTAAGTATGTTGGTGCTAGCCAGGTGTAGGATGGACTACAACTCCCAGCCCATTCATCTTCCAGGCCACTCCAGCCTAACTCACTGTCCAGTGGCTCTCCTTCCCCTTGCTTGGCATCTCCGACCACTACAGACTGTACACTATCCACTCCCAGCCTGTCTCGGCCTTCTTATCCAACTCCCAGGGGCCGCCACTCACCGACACTGGTGGATCCTTTAAAGAGTCTCCTTTTATTGTAGATCTCTGCTGCTCTCCTGCTTTCTTGTGCCACTCCAGGAGCCTACTACCGCTCCCGGCTGCACCCAAGCCCAAGACCTTAAGGTCACCCCCCCAAACTGTGTGTAAAACTATAGCAGAGCGAAGCCATATCCCTGTTCTAAAATCATCTAAAAACTGTGTGTGAAAATATATCAGAGAAAAGCCATATTCCTGTTCTAAAATCATCTAAAAACTGTGTGTGAAAATATAGCAGAGAGAAGAACAGGGATATGGCTTCGCTCTGCTATAGTTTCACACACAGTTTCCAGATGATTGTAGAACAGTGATATGGGTTCTCCCGGTTTTAGATAAAGTTTAACACACAGTTTCCAGATGATTGTAGAACAGTGATATGGGTTCTCCCGGTTTTAGATTAAGTTTAACACACAGTTTCCAGATGATTGCAGAACAGTGATATGGGTTCTCCCGGCTAATTTATACTTTTTTCACACAGTTTGAAGATGATTTTAGAACAGTGATATGGCTTCTACCGTTAATTAATACTTTTCACACACAGTTTGAAGATGGTCAACATCCACCTCCATTTTTGATTTTTTTATGTTTTTATTTTTTTCGGGCCTTAGGTCACTGCCAAGCTGGCATTTGCCAAAATGGGTCTTTCTGGCTTAGCTTAGGAGCTATCTGGTTCCTGTCCCGTCCTCTTCCCTCTTGTGTGATGGACTGCTCTGGTCCCAATGCCCCTGATTCCCAGCACAGAAAGCCCCCACACAGTACTCTGGAGTGGGAGTACAATTCCATTTTCATTATTGGGGATGAAGTTTTCACCTCATCGATGGGGGGGCGCTTTTCTGCGCTGTTCCCATTTGGTGAGGTGATCCGTGCTGGCACCATGGCGCTCTGGGCGATCGTTTCCAGCTACCAGGCATCGGAGATGACATCAAGACGGTCTGACGCACTTCCTGGACGCCGCTTTGCTGGAGATGGGCGGTAGGGAGGAAGCGTTCCAACGTGCAGCCCACACTACACGCGGCTGGCTGTTTGGCACTTGCCATTACAGCCAAGCACCCCCATGCACGCTCTGGGATGATCAATTCCCAGATCCTCCTATTAGAGCGGGGGTGTCGGCCCTGGGGAGGTATTTATAGAGGGTGATCTGCCTGAAATTTACATACTGCCCATTTGAAGACGATCAGTGCACATGAGGAGGACTGAGCCTAATAGGTTTCCATGTTATCCCATCTTCAGGTAATTTAGATAGTGTCTCTTTGAAGATTGTCTTTTTCTCCCCTCCTTATTTAGCATTTGTTTGGCTTTCATTGCACCCTATTGCTGTGGGTGCATATGTTAGCCAGCGGTCTGTAGGAGAGGTTTGGATAGACATATTTTTCATGGATATGATGTTATGACCTGGTTGATACACAGGCCTTTCATTTTAATCTGATATTTAGTATCTATTTTTGAATGTTTCCAAATTAGGCGGTGGTTGTCTCCACCTGAACCTCCTGTGATTAAAAGTAGGAGGAATTGCCTCCTGTGGAGACACAAGAGGTGTTCCGCTCTACATCGGTGTGTGGATCTTTTTAATGGTCCTTTCCTCATCAGCACTGGGTCTATGTTGTTGCATAGGATGCTTGCATGATTTAGGTAGGTGTATCCTCTGTAGCTGAACTTTATCTGCCTTTTTGTGCTTTATATATGATTTAATCTTTTTTTATTATTCATATGATTATAGACCTCCCTATTCCTCTTTGAATTGGCGGCATTCTTGGACTACAGTCTGCCGCACATTAGGGTGCATTGTGCTGGGGCATTGATATGCTCCTTGGTCTGTCCCTGCTAGGATTCATGCTGACCCAATCACTGGCATTATGCACCTCAGGCCTGTTCGCCATTGCACATATATTTGATTTAGATCATTAAGGTAATGTTTATGAGCTTTACATTTTCTCTATGCATTGTATTAATGTTGTTATGTCATCTAATGATTGTTATTTCTAATACTAGAATTACAATTTGTATGCTTCTCACCTAAAATCCCTGAAGAAGACTGACTCCAGTTGAAATGTTGGATTAATATTGATGCATGCAATTTTGGTATTCAATTGATGTCTCTATTATCATATGTACCAATGTTTTATCTTCAATTCATATATTAAGATTGTCTGTAGTGTTGAGCAAACCCGGACTGTATCGTTCGGGTCCGTACCGAACTTTGGGGTGTCTGGGACCCGGACCCGAACACGGACATTTCAAAAAACGTTCGGGGTTCTGGGTTCTGGTAGTTGATCACGCATGTTGAATAACTGCAGGGCAGCCAATCAACAAGCGTTTCACTGGTTTGCCCTTAGAAGCCATCACAGCCATGCCTACTAATGGCATGCCTGTGATTGGCCAGTGCATCATGTGACCCAGCTTCTATATAAGCTGGAGTCACTTGATGCTGCAGTCATATGCTCTCTGAGACTCTGACTAGTATAGGGAGAGGAAGCTGCCAGCGTTTTTGTGAGGGACAGATTGCAGACATTTTAACATCTGATCCTGCATCCTGAGATTACTACTACTGTTGCTCTGAGGGACAGATTGCAGAAATTTGAGATTTCACATACTGCTGCTTTGAGTGACAGATTGCAGATCAAATCCTGCATAACACAACGATCGCTACGATCGTACACAACGATCAAATTGTGGGAGTAATTTGAGATTTCACACACTGCTGCTTTGAGTGACAGATTGCAGATCAAACCCTGCATTACACAACGATCTGACTGCACTAGGTAGAGGCTTCTGCTTAGATTTTACAGACGTTAGACAGGGAGTGTTTTTGCGACCGTCGAAGGAGAGGGATATGATCAGTCTCAGAGTCTCTCGTATACTGACGTCGTAGTTCA
>BLSH010117396.1:462826-477011 GCA_018402905.1 Glandirana rugosa | reverse complement strand
AACGCGAATCGCCGTCATACGACGGCGGCCGCGATACAGAGCCACTGTGAGCCACCCGCGATGCCCCCCCCCCGGAGTGAAGGAGCGGAGGTCCGTGTAAGTAAACACGGACCTCCGCTCTGTGTGAGGGGGAAGGGCTGTGATCACAGCCTTCCTTTACATGAAGGCTGTGACCACTTCCCTTCCCCAGCTAGGCAAGCCCCCACACAGTTAGAACACGCCCAGGGAACATAGTTAACCCTTAGCGCGCCCCCTGCAGGTTAACCCCTTCACTGCCAATGGCATTTACACAGTAATCAGTGCATTTTTATAGCACTGATCGCTGTATAAATGCCAATGGTCCCAAAAAAGTGTCAAAACGTTCCGACATGTCCGTCCCAATATCGCAGTACCGCAAAAAATCGCAGATCGCCGCCATTTTTAGTAAAAAATAAAAAAAAAATTAAAAACCCCAAAAATGAATTCTCATCATCCGTAAACGCGACCACTTTTGCGCAAACCAATCAACAAACGCCGATTGCGATTTTTTTTATCGCAAATATGAGGAAGAATATAAATCGGCCAAAAACGGTGAAAAAAAATGTTTTTTTATATTTTTTTTGGATTTGTATTTTAGGAAAAAGTAAGAAATTTGTTTTTTTTTGCAAAATTGTCGCTCTTCTTTTGTTTATAGCGGTGATCAGAAATGACGCAGCGGTGATCAAATACCACCAAAAGAAAGCTCTATTTGTGGGAAAAAAAGGACGCAAATTTCGTTTGGGTACAACGTCGCACGACCGCGCAATTGTCAGTTAAAGCGACGCAGCGCCGAATCGCAAAAAGGGCTCCGGTCCTAAAGCTGGAAATCCTTCCGGGGCTGAAGTGGTTAATCATTACAATTTACAATTACATTTTGTAATGATTAAGCTCGTATTGTACGAGTGAAACACGTCTACGTCTTACCTGTATTTGCCTGACCAATAAACAGCAAGCTTATCATTGTTCGTGGAGTGCCGTTTTACCTTTTTCTTTTCCCATGGACATGGCGGCGAGCCAAGAACGGCACCCGGGCACACAACAGATTTTCTCCCCACCAGCTTGAGCGGTGCACTCCTTTTGTTTGTTCTATATACTACACTGCCTGAACTGATTCTATATACTCAACAAATATACTCTACACTGTATCTATATACTACACTTTCTGCACTGACTGTATATACTCTACACTGTATCTATATACTTCACTGCCTGAACTGACTCTATATACTCTACACTGTATCTATATACTACACTGCCTGAACTGACTCTATATACTCTACACTGTATCTATATACTACACTGCCTGAACTGACTCTATATACTCTACACTGTATCTATATACTACACTGCCTACATGCCACTACCTAACTTAGCTAAACTAGCTGTTATTTCCACTTTCAATCACTACATATGACCGCTGTTCAAGCAGCCTTATATAGTGTGGGGCATGGACTGAGACCCCTGAGCCATGATTGGTCAAAAGCACCTTGTTTTTGGCCAATCATGGCTCTCATAACAGAGTGCATTGTGATTGGACATAGCATGCAGGTCATGTGCATGCTTTGGCCAATCAGCGAGTGTCATTTCCCTGCGATCTTGCACTGCATTATGGGGCGTTCAGTGGCGCTCAAATTGCCGTGAACGCCCCATAATGTTCTAAATTCGGTGAGCGGGTGAAAGCCCGATGTTCGAGTCAAACTTATGTTTGACTTGAACCTCAGGCCCATCTCTAGTGGAGAAAGGTCATTGCAGCCATGCTGGCTGGCAGGGCCTAAAGAGAACTATCTTGGAGTGATAGCTGAATTGAGGACAGCTAGCGCCTGATCTTTTCTACGCAAAAGAGGCTCGAGGCCTCTGCCCCCAAAAGGCAATCCACTGAGACCTGGCTGAGTTAGTGTCAAGCCTAACCATGCAGTGTTTGCTAGTCTGGAGGAGTGATAGCCTGCAGCAAGGGAAGTGCTGGAGGAAGAGTAACAGTCTGCAGCAAGTGTTTGTGCTGGAGGAGGAATGGAAAGCAGCAAGTGTTTGTGCTGGAGAGAAGAGAGAAGTGTATATACTGGAGTGTATAAAAGAGTCCTAAGCAAATTTGCACTGAATGTTCTTGAGCATCCCATAATTCCCAAATCCTATCCAAGTTCAATACTCCTCAATAAAAAAACAAAACAAAGCAATGGACTGATCTATGTCTGAGTGGATGTCTGGCTGGGCAGGGTGACAAGTGAACCACTACTTTCAGCAGATCCTATGGGGGCATGGCTACATTTGGGGGCTCGTCCGGAATCGCCAGAATCATAGTTAACCTGCCAGCCATTGCCCCTAGTAACCGAAGTTGATTGAGGAAACTGTGATTTGTCCCACCACCAGTTGAGGAATTGAACTTTGGGAAAGGACTTATGTGCTCTGCCTGTTATTCACGATTACAGTAACAAGTGCCATTGTCCATAGCAACCAACAAGAGCTTTTGTCAGGTTCAACTTTACTGCTGCCTACTCACCCAGTTGCCCCAACCACAGCTGGGATGGACACTTGCACTAATCCTGCAACTCAGGAACTCTTTCAATATGCGCTGTTAACCGTGGCAACCACGGCGGGCGACCGCGCCTATGGATTACTAATACGCCCAGCAATCTGCTATGGCTGGGCTTCTTCCCATGGATTACAAATATGTCCAGCAACCTGCTGTTGTTGGACATCCTGAACTGTTGCTTCAAATTCCTGCTCATTACAGTAAAGTGTGCCTGAGATTGTCTACTGTTGCCCGTGGTGATCGGGGTAAGCCTGCGGGTGCCTGCAGGCGAGACTGTGCTAAGAGTGTTCCCTTCAGTGAGGCATGGGTTACAAACTTTATTGTTGCTACCGGCAACCACCGGGGATGTCAGTGGTCCTCTGCTTCTAGTTGCTTGGGCACATGTCCAGATAAGTCATGCTAGCAACCATGTGCCTGCAAACTTCAGTTAGTCTAACAAGTTGTTACAGTAGCGTATCTAGAGAAGAGACTGCTTATCAGTTCTGCAGATGCCAGTATGTGTGGAAGTGAAGGGGCAGCGCCACGCTCTGGAGAAAGCTCAGCATTCCCTGCTAGCAGCAGACACCAGGAGGAGGCAGAGGAGCAAGATGGCAGACAGTGGTCACATGCTGCCCGCACTGACATGGTTGCCTGAACTGCAGGA
The DNA here is from genome assembly GCA_018402905.1 of Glandirana rugosa. NCBI lineage: Eukaryota > Metazoa > Chordata > Amphibia > Anura > Ranidae > Glandirana > Glandirana rugosa. The sequence goes on along the minus strand of BLSH010117396.1, from coordinate 473,823 downwards.
ACAGACCCTGGTTGACACCGGTGTCTGGTTGGAGCCTAGTGGGGGATTCACCCTGGGGGTGATAAAGGGGATGGAGTGGCTGTGCTTGCTGTGCCCAGAGTGCCAGATATCAACAGAGATGATAAGTGCCTAGATTCAGTGCGATCATTGTGAAGAACCACTCACCCAGCGTGCATCCGGCCAGCAGGATCCGTGATACTATTGAGTGGACCTGCCCTCAGGACTTTGCATATTTCAGCCATGGGCATCCCGGAAGGCCGGAGTGGGCCTGAAGTCATCCCAGAGAGGCGGGGTCAAGTCATAGCCAGGCGACTCCCCTGCGAAGATAATCTGCATAAGAGGAGAAGAGTCTGCTATGGCTTGCAGCCTGGTCGGGCACTCTGCAATTGTAACTACTGCCATGCAGGAGCCAGATGTCCCTGATATGCCGGATGCATCTATGTCCCTTACTATCCCTGATCGGAAGGAGTCAGCGGTGGAGGGGAGTCTGCCCTCAGGTGAGCTGGAGGGGGAATGCGGGGACAGAGCCATAGATTGGGGATCCCCTAGACTGTTAGCGGAATTTGGGTCCATAGAAAAGCTTGCAGAATGGTCTTCTCTGGTTGGTTGCTAGGATGGGGAGTGGAAGACTGGAGGTTCCCAAGTTCAGGAAGTGTCATCCGAGGGAGGAGAGGAGACAGATTTTGCAGGGGACCCCGGAGAAGCTACAGGAACCCTTATCTGCAGCAGACAGCTTTTTGTCCGTAGACCATCCACCATTCAAACCAGAGAGCCAACCTATAGGCAGTGGGTGCAGAGGTCTCCTGAAGCCTGTGTCCTGCCCGGGAAAGGAAATCCAAGAGAGCTGCCCAGGCTTTCCCGGTTTCAGCGGGAGATTCAATGGAGGGTCATTTTGGAGTGGTGTCTGGACTTCCCCTATGTCCCTCCCAAAATCATGGACATTGTTGAGGACTCCCAGGGAGAGTGAGAGAATGACCTGATTTGGGAGTTTCTGCACATCCATAAACCGTTGCGGTAGCCAGAGAGTGAGGAGACCTGGGCCAGTTTTGTGGACATTCAAAAAGAATGGCGGCTGAGGAGGTCTATCTACAGGGACAGAGTGATGGTTGCCAGGGCTGGAAGGTCCCTTTGGAAGTCACTCTGTCTCCATCAGGGAGGAAAAATGTGGCAGGAAGAAGTTACCTTTTATGCTTGAGAGGAACTGTTGGAGTACAGCCACTACAAAGAGCCTCATGGACTGCTGAGGAGTTGCAGAGAGAATGTGTCCTTCCTTTTCCCTGACTTTGCAGCAACAGACTGGCCTGCTACTCTGAGTGCCCAATGGATGAGACGTATCCTGTTACAAGGATGCTAAGGGTAAGGTCTGTTCTTGGAACTAACTCTTTTAGGAACCTGTTTGCTCCGGGAGGGGCCCCTCCCACCAGGAATTCCTAGAAGAATGTTGCTGTAAAGAAAAAAATGCATATCTTGTGTTTTTCCTTTTTTTTCCTGCCCTGTCAGGAGGTTATAACCCCCTCCTGACAGAAATAAAGGTGAAATGTATCCTGCTGTGTGCTGTGCTATTGTTCTTTCTGTCAGTGGGATTTATAACCCCCTCTGACAGAAACTTTGGAAAATGTATAGGTAGTGGTAGAATAGGATGCTTTTCTGTTTTGCAGAACCGTTCAGGATAGGACGGCTGTCTATCTATCTCTGGCTGGAGCAACGGATTCTGCGGGCAGAGTATTTATCTTGAGGGAGAGCTGCTCTGGTCCTTTGTATATATTGGATGTTGTAGCTATAGGGACCTATAGTTAGGAATACAATGTACCTATTGTAAATGTCACAGAGAGATGTCTATATTTAATACATCATTTATTTGTAAATGTCCCATCCAAGTTTGTTCCCTTTTTGCTCTCCAATTTATTTTATGGGATGCCCTTACTCCTGGGCCCAGGAGCTATTTTTTCTAAATTTCCCAGTCAATGGACAGACTGGTTTTGGTGGGGGGTGAGTGTAGCACCCTCTAGGTAGTGAGGTGCTAGAGTGAGGTTTTTTTATGGCAGTGTAGGTAAATTTATGCAAGCCTAGCCAGTTGCTAGGCCTGTTTGTTTTGATTCTGGGCTGGGAGTGGCTCAGGGTAGCAGCTGGTGACTCACAGGTGGTGTCACTTCTTGGTTGCCTCCCCTTCTCTTCTAGAAGGTGCTAGAAAGAAGGATGGAGGAGAGGGATTGAACTGCCTAGTGTATCTTAACCACTTGCCGACCTCAGTCTGACGGCGACAGAGTGGCTCGATATTGCAAACCACCGTCATATGAGATATATGCGATATCTCTCACTGTGAGCGTCATATGAGATATATGCAATATCTCTCACTGTGAGCACGCACCGCCAGAGGAGCGCCCGCATGCTCACTGTGTTCGAGGGGGGCAGGGTGCGGGTAGGGCAGACTCGATCGCCACTGGCTACCCACGATGCCCCTGCTGCAGTGAAAGAACGGAGGTCCGTGTATGTAAACACGGATCTTCATTCTGTTAGAGGGGGAAGGGCTGTGATCATAGGCTTCCTGTATATGGAAGCTGTGATCACTCCCTTCCCCCAGCCAGCCCAGCCCCTATACAATTAGAACACGCCCAGGGAACACAGTTAACCCTTAGAGCGCCCCCTTCAGGTTAACCCTTTCACTGCCAATGGCATTTACACAGTAATCAGTGCATTTTGATAGCACTGATCACTGTATAAATGCCAATGGTCCCAAAAAAGTGTCAAAATGGTCCGACATGTCCGCTGCAATATCACAGCACCGCTAAAAATCGCAATTACTAGTAAAAAATAAAAGAAAAAAAAACTCCAGAAATTAATTCTCATCATCCGTAAACGCGGCAACTTTTGCGCAAACCAAACAATAAATGCCGATTACAATTTTTTTTACCAAAAATATGAGGAAGAATATAAATCGCCAAAACCGATGGATAAAAAATGTTTTTTTAATTTTTTTTTTGGATTTGTATTTTAGCAAAAAGTAAGAAATTTGTTTTTTTTTTGCAAAATTGACGCTCTTTTGTTTGTAGCGGCGATCAGAAATGACACAGAGGTGATAAAATACCACCAAAAGAAAGCTCTATTTGTGGGGAAAAAAGGACGCAAATTTTGTTTGGGTACAACGTCGCACGACCGCGCAATTGTCAATTAAAGCGACGCAGTGCCAAATCGCAAAAAGTGCTCTGGTCCTAAAGTGGGAAATCCTTCCAGGGCTGAAGTGGTTAAGGAGCTTTGACCAATCCCCAACTTGGATTGCCAGGAGGCAGGCCTCCTTAAATACCTGGGGTCAACCCAGTAGTTGGGTATAAGAGATGGAGTAAGAGAGTGTGGAGGCTGTTGGGCCCACGAGAGCTCCCCAGTCTGGGGGGGGGGGGTGACCCTGGGCTGAGGCTCAGGTGCATCTGGGAGGAGAGAGAGATCCTGGAAGGAGAGGCACATGAGAGAGCAGAAGAGAGGACAGCAGGAGAGAGAACACTCGTGTCCAGGAGGACTACTGGTCACAACCAGGAGGGCTGGTGAGTGAGCACAGTCGGGAAGATTGGGGAGGCATGCCTGAGGAACTGGGAGATTGCAGTTTGAGAGATGGGTGCAGAAGGAGAGGACTATGCAAAGGGCAGTGGAGAGAGGTCATTGCAGCCATGTTGGCTGGCAGAGCCTGAAGAGAGCTATCTGGGAGTGATAGCTAAAGTGAGGACAGCTAGCACCTGAGACCCCTGCCCCCAAAAGGCAATCCAATTAGGCCTGGTTGTGTCAAGCCTAACCATGCGGTGTTTGCTAGTCTGGAGGAGTGATAGCCTGCAGCAAGGGAAGTGCTGGAGGAAGAGTAACAGTCCGCAGCAAGTGTTTGTGCTGGAGGAGGAACAGAAAGCAGCAAGTGTTTGTGCTGGATAGAAGAGAGAAGTGTATATGCTGAGTGTATATAGGAGTCCTAAGGAAATTTGCACTGAATGCTCTTGGGCATCCCATAATTCCCAAGTCCCTATCCAAGTTCAATACCCCTAATTAAAAAAACCAAACAAAGCAATGGACTGATCTATGTCTTTGAGTGCCTGAGATGGATGTCTGGCTGGGCAGGGTGACAGGTGAACCCCTACTTTCACACCTACCCCCACCCAGTAAAGGACGCACCCACAAGTGTAATTGATTCGGTCTCTCTGCGTATGCCTCAAGGGCTCACACGTGTTCATCAGGAACTCACACCCTTTACAACCAAAAGCATGCATCAGCACATATATCTGTGCAGGGAAAACCTAAAAATAACAATGGTCCAAGGCTCTGGCCATGATCAATGATACCAAAAATCTAAAAATTAAATGTTGTTGAGCATGTGGAGGGTACGAAACAGGAAATTACAAATTTGTGAGGGCTGCTTCACACAAATTGTTAACAAAGCACATTCGTCATTCATCATCAGCAACATTAAAATATGTGTGCAGGATCACACCAGATTTATACATCAATATCTGCCCCAAAACACACAATTATAGATTTGGTGCAAACACACACTCGCTTGATTTATAATGTCATTTCTTGGGTTTCCATTATGTGAAACCCATCAAAAATGTAATCACTGGTGAAAAAAACGTTAAAACCACAACAGAGGAAGAACATACAAACCTCTAGCCAGGTAGCAGCATTTTTGGGATTCAAATCATCAACCCCAATGCTGCTAAGCAGAAGTGCCAACCAGTTAGCCACTGTGCTGCCACATGGACGGAGGCTGCATCTCTGTAGTGTCAAACAGTCCTAAGTCCCAGGGGTTCAATAAGTTAATCAATGCAGATGTCCTGTGGAAGGCCAGAGGACCATTGAACAACCTGTTTCTGTGACATGCCATATGTTTTGAAGGCAGGGTATAGCTGATTACTGCCAGCATGCTGAACCACCTCTAACTTTGGGGCTTTTTGCTTGGTAAGAGGCTGAAATTGGTGCTGGTGGGGAATTCCTAAGGATGATTAATGTCCTTGGCCATTAGAAAACATATGGTTTGCAATGGTGGTGGAACCCTCCTACACATAAATACTACATTTATGCATAATTTGTGTAAGAACATGAGTCAGGAGTTATGTTTAAAAACATAGGGAGACAACTTCTTTAAATGAAGTGGCATGTTTGGGATATGAACCAATAACCCCAGCACTGGTAAGCAGAAGTGGTAACCTGTTAGCCACTGTGCTGCCACATGGATGGTCTGCATTTCTGTAGTGTCAAACAGACCTAAGTCCCAGGGGTTCAATAAGTTAATCAATGCAGATGTACTGTGGAAGGCCAGAGAACCATTGAACAACCTGTTTCTGGCATATGCCATCTGTTTTGAAGGCGGGGTATGGCTTATTACTGTCAGCATGCTGCTATATAACATTTCTAATTTTGTGGCATTTTGCTTGGTAAATGGCTGCAACTACCTTGTAGTGCACCAATAATGTCATCGGCACATACGCTGTGAAGAAACGACCCCCCGTGCAGTTTCTTCCCAAGCGAGTGGCGTGACTGGCAGCTCCCACGCACGTCGGCTCCAACCAGTCACAGAGGCGGAGTCCGCGGCCCCGGAAGGAAGAGGGGCAGACATGGATGCCGCCTCGAGTGGGGACAGAGATGGCCTAGGCTATAAGAAGATTGCGTGTGTGTGTGAGTGTGTATATATATATATATATATATATATATATATATATATATATATATAATGTGCTGCCAGCATTGCTGCAGAAGTTGAAGAAGTGGGGGGTCAGCCTGTCAGTGCTCAGACCATATGCTGCACACTGCATCAAATTGGTCTGCATGGCTGTCGTTCAAGAAGGAACTCACTTCAAAAGATGACGCACAAGAAAGCCCGCAAACAGTTTGCTGAAGACAAGCAGACTAAGGACATGGATTACTGGAACCATGTCCTGTGGTCTGGTGAGACCAAGATAAACGTATTTGGTTCATGATATTTGGGACATGATCTGGGGCTGCATGAGTGCTGCCGGCACTGGAGAGCTACAGTTCATTGAGGGAATCATGAATGTACTGTGACATACTGAAGCAGAGCATGATCCCCTCCCTTCGGAGACTGGGCCGCAGGGCAGTATGATAATGACCCCAAACACACCTCCAAGATGACCACTGCCTTCCTAAAGTAGCTGAGGGTAAAGGTGATAGACTTGCCAAGTATGTCTCCAGACCTAAACACTATTGAGCATCTGTGGGGCATTCTCAAATGGAAGGTGGAGGAGCGCAAGGTCTCTAACATCCACCAGCTCCGTGATGTCGTCATGGAGGAGTGGAAGAGGACTCCAGTGGCAACCTGTGGGAACCTGTGAAGCTCTGGTGAACTCCATGCCCAAGGGGGTTAAGGCAGTGCTGGAAAATAATGGTGGCCACACAAAATATTGACACTTTGGGCCCAATTTGGACATTCTCACTTAGGGGTGTACTCACTTTTGTTGCCAGCAGTTTAGACATTAATGGCTGTGTGTTGAGTTATTTTGAGGGGACATCAAATTTACACTGTTATACAAGCTGTACATTCACTACTTTACATTGTAGCAAAGTGTAATTTCTTCAGTGTTGCCACATGAAAGGATATAATAAAATATTTACAAAAATGTGAGGGGTGTACTCATTTTTGTGAGATACTTTAACCACTTCAGATTCGCGCTATTGCCGAAGTACGGCTCCAGCGCGGATCTGAAATGCCCGGACAATGTCCATGGACGTTGTCCACTGTACGCGCTCCTGGCGCGCCCCCTGGAGGCAGCGGCGCACGCTGCGCGAGCGTGCCCGTGGGTCGGGCGGACTCGATGTCCGCCCGAGACCCGGCGATCTCTTTTGGGAGCCTCAGAACGGGAAACCGCCGTTGTAAACACGGCGGTTCTCCGTTCTGTGACAGGGGACATAGCAGATCTACTGATCCCTGTCACTGGGATCAGTTAGATCTGTTATGTCCCGGCCAGCCCTGCACCCCCACAGTTAGAACACACCCAGGGAACATTGTTAACCCCTTCACTGCCCCCTGCAGGTTAACCCCTTCACTGCCAATGACATTTATACAATAATCAGTGGATATTTAAATTTCTGATCGATGTATAAATGTCATTGGTCCCAAAAATGTGTAAAAAATGTCCGACATTTCTGCAGCAATATCGCAGTCACGCTAAAAATCGCAGATCGCCGCCATTACTAGTGAAAAAAAAAATAATAAAAACGCCATAAATCAATTCCCAGTTTGTAGATGCGATAACTTTTGCGCAAACCAATCAATATACGCCGATTGCGATTTTTTTTTTTTTACCAAAAATATGTAGAAGAATATATGTCGGCCAAAACTGATGAATATTTTTTTAATGGATTTGTACTTTAGCAAAAAGTAAAAAATATTGTTCTTTTTTGCAAAATTGTCGCTCATTTTTTGTTTATAGCGGCGATCAGAAATGACGCAGAGGTGATCAAATACCACCAAAAGAAAGCTCTATTTGTGGGAAAAAAAGGACGCACATTTTATTTGGGTACAACGTTGCACGACCGCGCAATTGTCATTCAAAATGCGACAGCGCTGAAAGCCAAAAATTGGTCTGGGCAGGAGGGGGGTTTAAGTGCCCAGTAAGGAAGGGGTTAAATACACACATTGCATTTCTTTGGACACATTCCTATAGGTGTTGGAATGACATCAGTCTGGAGTTATGCTTCTTGATTTATTCTGTGATATTTGGTGCTTTTTTATGTGAGTGTGTGTGAGTGTAGAATGATGTTACCCTCTGAATTTTGGGAATTACATTTTTATTTCTGTTGGTACACATATCACATTTTTAGGGGTCAAACTATGATCATTTGGAGAAACTAAACAACACACAAAATTGTGACTTAAAATTTGCATCGGCAATGGTATTGTTTGTGGTTTGTGAAGACACCTGTGGAAGTTTTGGATTAGATTTTTGTGAAAAATATATTTTCCCAAAACCTGAAAACATTACACATTACTAGTATTCTTAAAAAAATAAAATAATATGAAGAAAAAGCAACATAAAAACCCAGCAAGGACAATGGGTTTTACAGAAATAAACATGTATTTTTTGTGGAAGTAACAATTGTATAATTATAATCAATAGTTGAAACTTGCATTTGGCTATATAACTCGCTTTTTCACTTTCACAAGCGTCTTTTAGCCAAGCGTGACTTTGCAAATTTACTATAGCGCCCTGTAAAAAATGAATGGGAGTTAAATTGTGACTATTTTGCCTTTCTGAGCATCTGCACTTGTGCTGGTACATAGTTGTAGAAAGAGGGGGAATGTATCTCTTCTCAGACTTTCAATAATATTTCAGTTAATACATCTTTTTTTTTCTGCAGTTTAAACACAGATTATCTTTATACAATGTACTACATATTTAAGAACCATTTAGGCTATCATGTTCTAAAAATTATTTCCATGTGAAATCCCCGTGTTCCTATCACGACTACTGATTTAGACAGTCTCTGTTGCCTGTGACCTAGAGTAAATTTGATATTGTGACTATTTTTTCCCAGGTGTTATAGTGAATTCCATTTCTCGCTAATTTACGCGGTTTTGGCCATTTTGCGACTATTTATTTACGCATTCACAAATTTGCACTTTAGTAAATGAACCCCATTATGTTGAATTTTAATTGTATTAAGGCAGCCTATTTATTTTTACATTTTTATTTGGATTACAAGTGTAAGCACATGTCAGTAAGTAATATAATTCTGATATTAGCATGTAATAGTTTCTAGGTTTGGATAGAGTGCAAAAGCTTCCACCCAACTTGTTATAGTCTAGAGCACAGATAGTGAGGGGAAACTAAAATGTTATAGTTGTCACTAGAGTTGAGCGAACCCGGACTGTAAAGTTCGGGTCCGTACTGGACTTTGGGGTGTCCGTGCCCTGAACCCGGACATTTGCAAAAAAGTCCGGGTTCGGTATTCGGGTATTTTGCGCGCCTTTTCTAAAGCTGCAGGGCCGCCAATCAACAAGCGTTTGCCTATAGAAGCCATCACAGCCATGCCTACTAATGGCATGGCTGTGATTGGCCAGTGCATCATGTGACCCAGACTATTTTTGGCGCCTTTTCTATAGCTGCAGGGCAGCCAATCAACAACCGTTTCACTCGTTTGCCCTTAGAAGCCATCACAGCCATGCCTACTAATGGCATGGCTGTGATAGGCTAGTGCATCATTTGACCCAGCCTCTATATGAGCTGGAGTCACATATGCCGCGTGTCACATCGTCTCAGGCTAGTGTAGGGAGAGCATGCTGCCGGCGCTGTGAGGGACAGATTGCCGATCTAATATCATCTCATCCTGCATTACAGACAGATTCCTGGCGGTGCTGTGAGGGCAAAGCTTAGCTTTCTAAAACAATCTGATACTGGACTAGGTAGAGTTTACTATTGCTGTGAGGGATAGATTAGCGATCTAATATCATCTCATCCTGTATTACAGAAAGGTTCCTGGCGGTGCTGTGAGGGGAAAGTTTGGCGTTCTAAAAACATCTGATACTGGATTAGGTACAGTTTACTGGTGCTGTGAGGGACAGATTATTGTTCTAAAATCATCTCCTAGTGCTATAGGGAGAGGTTCCTGCTGGTGCTGTGAGGGGCATATTATTGTTCTAAAATCATCACATACTGCTATAGGGAGAGGTTCCTGCTGGTGCTGTGAGGGACAGATTATTGTTCTAAAATCATCTCCTAGTTCTATAGGGAGAGGTTCCTGCTGGTGCTGTGAGGGACAGATTATTGTTCTAAAATCATCTCCTACTGCTATAAGGAAAGGTTCCTGCTGGTGCTGTAAGGGACAGATTATTATTCTAAAATCATCTCCTAGTTCTATAGGGAGAGGTTCCTGCTGGTGCTGTGAGGGACAGATTATTGTTCTCAAATCATCTCCTAGTGCTATAGGGAGAGGTTCCTGCTGGTGCTGTAAGGGACAGATTATTGTTCTAAAATCATCACCTAGTTCTTTAGGGAGAGGTTCCTGCTGGTGCTGTGAGGGACAGATTATTGTTCTAAAATCATCTCCTAGTGCTATAGGGAGAGGTTCCTGCTGGTGCTGAAAGGGATAGATTATTGTTCTAAAACCATCTCCTAGTTCTATAGGGAGAGGTTCCTGCTGGTGCTGTGAGGGACAGATTGTTGTTCTAAAATCATCTCCTAGCTCCATAGGGAGAGATTCCTGCTGGTGCTGTAAGGGACAGATAATTGTTCTAAAATCATCACATACTGCTAGAGGGAGAGGTTCCTGCTGCTCCTGTGAGGTACAGATTATTATTCTAAAATCATCTCCTAGTTCTATAGGGAGAGGTTCCTGCTGTTGGTGTGAGCGGTGCATTTCTTGCACAAAAATAAAAAGTGCGTCTACGTTGTTGTTTTCCAAAAAAAAAAAAAGAATTAGATTTTTTTTGTATTAATAAATAGTGCTACCTAGTACATTTGAGGCCAGAACGAGGAGAGCGTCAAATAAGGGACGTGGTCGTGGTGCTGCTGATGCTGCTGGTGTTGGTGAAGTTCCAGTTGCAAGGAGAGGACGTGGTTGATTTGTGCCAGCTACATGCACAAGTGAAACAACTTCTTCAGGTGCGAGTAGCCGACAGAACCTTCAACGTTATATGGTAGGCCCGAATGCCGCTCAACGAATGGTGAGGCCAGAACAAGTACAGGCCGTGTTTAGTTGGTGCAGGAGAGGAACGTTGACCTTGAAGTGGTTGTGGTCGTCGTAGTCGTCGTGGTGCTGGTGCAGGGAATAAACTGCGAGAGGAGCAAGACCGGAGTTTACATGATCCATCGTGATAAATAATTATGTTTTTTTTAGATTAAGAAAAAAAAAAAAACCTTTTGTTGTTGCATCTGCGTGAAAAATAAAAACACGTTCTTTACGTGGCGAGTGTGGTTGTCGTCCTTGGAGAGGGATATCTTGATCCTCTACTAAAATCTTATTATTAGACATGGAGTGTCCTCGTCGTCCTTGGAGAGGGAGATCGT
>BLSH010117396.1:433854-462816 GCA_018402905.1 Glandirana rugosa | reverse complement strand
AAAGGAAGTAGAATTTATTATTTTTTTTTTTGTATTAATAAATAGTGCTACATAGTACATTTGCGGCCAGAATGAGGAGAGCGTCAAATAAGGGACGTGGTCGTGGTGCTGCTGATGCTGCTGGTGTTGGTGGTGCTGGTAAAGTTCCTGTTGCAATGAGAGGACGTGGTAGATTTGTGCCAGATACAGGCACAAGTGAAACACCTTCTTAAGGTGCGAGTAGCCGACAGAACCTTCAACGTTATATGGTAGGCCCGAATGCCGCTCAACGAATGGTGAGGCCAGAACAAGTACAGGTGATAGTAGATTGGGTGGCTGACAACAGCTTTCCACAGTGTGCAGACTGACAAGGAGGGCAGTGGTGAAGGGTGGGTGGAAGATGATGTGGAGGAGGAGGATGATGAGGTCCTAGGCCCCACATGGAATGAGGGTCATGCGAGTGACGTGTTCAGTTTGGAGGAAGAGGTGGTGGTCGCACAGAGACACCAGCACAGCAAAAGAGGAAGCAGGTTGCAAAAGCGGAGCGAGCGTCCCCTAGATAGTACACCTGCTTCTACCCACTGCACCCAGGGACCTAGCACACCAAAGGCAGCTCAAAAGCGTTCCCCCGCGTGGCAGTTCTTCAGACAATGTACTGACTACAAGACACAAGTGGTTTGCATGCTGTGCAATGAGAGCCTGAAGCGAGGCATAAATGTTCTAAACCTGAGCACAACCTGCATGACCAGGCATCGAAATTCAAAGCACTTGCTGCAGTGGAATAAGTACCTCAAAATCCAAGAAAGGTCTTGGCCTCCTCCTGCTTCCTCTTCTGCTGCTGCCTCGGCCTCTTCCTCCACCTCTACAGTGCCAGTGTCACCTGCCACCCAGCAAACCGAGCATGTGACAGCAACGCCACCATGTCCGCCACCGTCCCCAAGCATTTCCACACGTTCCCATGGAAGCTTACAGCTGTCCATCTCCCAAACACTGAAGAGAAAGAGGAAGTACCCCCCTACCCCTCCCTGGCCCTAAATGCCAGCATTTCAAAATTCCTGGCCTTTGAAATGCTGTCATTCCGTCTGGTGGACATGGACAGTTTTAAAAACCTTATGGCGGTGGCTGTCCCACAGTACGTGGTTCCCAGCCGCCACTACCTTTCCAGGCGAGCCATCCCTTCCCTGCACAAACAAGTCGGGGATGAGATCAAGTGTGTACTGCACAATGCCATTTGTGACAAGGTCCACATAACCACTGATACGTGGACCAATAAGCACGGGCAAGGACGCTATATCTCGCTAACTGCACACTGGGCAAATTTAGTGGCGGCTAGCCGTTTGGCGCATGTCCTTCCGCCACCGAGGATTGCAGGGCATTTCTCTTTGCCTCCTGTTGCCTCCTCCTCCTACTGCGCTTCCTCCTCCTCTACCACCTTCTCATCCGCTCAACGTAACACCTTCACCACCAACTTCAGCACATCCAGGGGGAAACGACAGCAGGCTGTTTTAAAACTGATATGTTTGGGGGATAAACCCCACACTGCGCAGCAGCTGTGGACGGGCATTGAACAACAGACTGATGAGTGGTTGTTGCCACTGAGCCTCAAGCCCGGCCTGGTGGTGTGCGATAATGGGTGAAATCTCGTAGCAGCTCTGGGCCTAGCCAGTTTGACGAACATCCCTTACCTGGCGCATGTGCTGAATTTGGTGGTGCAGAAATTTCAAAAAAACTACCCGGACATGTCATAGCTGCTGCAGAAAGTGCGGGGCGTCTGTGTGCGCTTTTGGTGTTCTCACCCTGCTGCTGCTCGCCTGTCTGCGCTGTAGCGGAATTTCGGCCTTCCCGCTCACCGCCTCCTATGCGAAGTACCCACAATGTGGAACTCCACCTTGCACATGCTGGAGAGACTGTGCGAGCAGCAGGCAATAGTGGAGTTTCAGCTGCAGCACGCACTGGTCAGTCGCTCTGCGGAACAGCACCACTTCACCACCAACGAGTGGACCTCCATGCGAGACCTGTGTACCATATTGCAGTGTCTCAAGTACTCCACCAACATGGCCAGTGCTGATGATGCTGTTCTCAGCGTTACTATCCCACTTCTATGTCTCCTTGAAAAAAACACTTCGGGCGATGATGGAAGAGGATGTGGCACAGGAGGAAGAGGAGGAGGAAGAAGGGTCATTTCCATGGTTATCAGGCCAGTCATTCACAAGTGGCTCGGAGGGTGGGTTCATGCACCACCATAGGCCAGGTAAAACATTTTCAAGCCAGGGCACAGTTCTGGAGGATGAGGAGTACGAGGAAGATGATGATGAGGAGGAGGAACCCTGTTCACAGCACGGTGGCACCCAACGCAGCTCCTGGGCGTCACTGGAGCATGGTTGGGGGGATACGGAGGACACAGATACACCTCCTACAGAGGACAGCTTGTTTTTGCCTCTGGGCAGCCTGGCACACATGAGCGACTACATGCTGCAGTGCCTGCTCAATGACAGCCGAGTTGCCCACATTTTAACTTGTGCCAATTACTGGGTGGCCACCCTGCTGTATCCCTGTTACAAGGGCAACGTGCCGTCCTTAATTCCCTCACCGGAGCGTGAACGGAAGGTGCGCGACTACAAGCACAAGGCAAAGGCGGAGGAGAAGGAAGAGGTCGCCAACGCAGCTGTGGCACCGCCAGCACCTCAGAAAGCAGGGTTAGCATGGCCGAAATGTGGAAAAGCTTTGTCAGCAGCATGCCACAACAAACAGCACCACCAGCTGATAGGCAACGTCGTAGCAGGAGGCAGCATTTCAGCAACATGGTGGAACAGTATGTGTGCACACGCCTACACGTACTGACTGATGGGTCTGCCCAATTCAACTTCTGGGTCTCTAAATTAGACACATGGCCTGAGCATGCCCTTTATGCCTTGGAGGTGCTGGCCTGCCCTGCAGCCAGTGTATTGTCTGAACATGTGTTTAGCACGGCAGGGGGCGTTATCACAGACAAGCGCAAATGTTTGTTAAAATGAACCAGGCATGGATCCCACAAGACTTGTCTGTACCTTGTGCAGAATAGACATTTAGACCGGCCTCACACAGCCATTGGTATACTTGTTTTTTTTAAATATGTCTCAATATTTTGGGGGCTACCCCAATTAGAAAAAAAAACAAACAAACACATAACAGTGTTGGCTACTTCCTCCTCCTCCTCCTCCTCCTCCTCCTCCTCCTCCACCACCGCCATTTCCACCTACACTGCCACTGTCACGGCCTAGTCAACCTCTAGGCTCCTACTCCACATCCACCTCCTCCTCCCATTTTTATTTTTTTTATGTGATTTTAAGTTATTTCCCTATCCACATTTGTTTGTAGGGCACTTGCCCTACTCCTTACCCCCATGTTCTTCCTTTTGCAGCCCTCTAGCCCTTTCCAGGACTTTTTTACAGCCATTTTTGTGCCCAAAAGTTCGGGTCACCATTGACTTCAATGGGATTCAGGGTCCGGGGTCAAGTTCGGGTTAAGTTCGGTACCGAACCCGAACTTTTCCGCGAAGTTCGGCCGAACCAGACAAACCCGATCATCCAGGTGTCCGCTCAACTCTAGTTGTCACTAAACAAGTGTAGAGGAGAACTTCTATAAGGGCAACTTGTTCAGTGAGCCCTACCAAAGGTGGAATTTCTTCCTATGGTCTTCTATGTATATTTGTACTCTAGACATTCAGAAATGTTTACAAGCTCAACTTTTAGGTACTTTTACCAACTGAAGAAAAATTTGCTTTCACTATCCGTTTAGTTTTTGTTTTGCAAGAACCTAGAATGTAGGATGTAAACACATGTAAGCAATAAATAAACTCATCTAAAGCTGCTTTAGAAGCAGGAACATCTGAACACGGGTAAAAGTGATCTGAGAAGCATGAGCTGTTTATACTTCCCAGAAAACTTTTTCTAGACTTAGAAAAGCTAAATGCAAGAGTACCAATGTAAATGAAGCCTTATACATCTCTGTGGCAGAAAGAAATTTCCCAAGTTGGACACATATTAATAAAAACTTGACCCTTAGTTTTTTTATACAAAGCTAAAGAAAATATTATATATAAACTTCTACATGAAGAGAAATTAGATGGATTAAAGTGTATTTAACCACTTCCCGAACGCCGTATGCAGAATGACGGTAGGGAAGTGGTTCAGTTATCCTGACTGGGCATCATATGACATCCTCTGGATAACAAGCCGCCGCGCACCCGGGGGGCGTGCATCACGGCGATCGGTGGTGTGGGAGGTCAGTCTGACCCCCCGCAATAACGATCTCGGTAAAGTGCTTCCATCCGAAGCACTTTACCATGTGATCAGCCGGGACCAATCACGGCTGGTCACAGTGTAACACAGGAAAGCCGTTTATCTGCAGACCTGAGTATAGGAGAGCCGATCGGCTGCTCTCCTGACAGGGAAGGTTTGTGATGATGATTTATCAGCACAGCCCCCCTTCGGATCACCACCCTAGACCACCAGGGAGCCTGCCCAGGGACCACCAGCAATGTGCCCACCCAGGACCACCAGGGAGCCGACCAGGGACCACCAGGGAGCCGATCTGGACCGGCAGGGATACCACCCTAGACCACCAGGTAAGGGGCATAGTGCCCAATATGAATGGCACTCAGTGCCACCTTCAGATGCCACCCTTGACCACCAGGGAATGGGCCCCTTTCAGTACATATGCCCACCAGTGCCCCTATCAGTGTGTACCAGTGCCCCTATCAGTGCATATCAGTGCCACATATCAGAGCCCACCAGTGCCACCTACTAGTATCCATCAGTGCCACCTATCAGTGCCCAGTGCCGCCTATGAGTGCCCATCAGTGCCGCTTATCAGTGTCCGTCAGTGCTGCATATCAGTGCTCGTCAGTGTTGCATATCAATGCCGATCAGTGCTGCTTATCAGTGTCGCCTAACAGTGCTCATCATTGCTGCATATAAGTGCCTCATCATCAGGGCCACCTCATCAGTGCCACCTCATCGGTGCCAATCAGTACTGACACATCAGAGCCCGTCAGTGTAGCCTCATCAGTGCCCATCATTGATGGAGAAAATTTACTTATTTACAAAGTTTTGTGACAGAAATAGAGATTTTTTTTTTTTCAAAATTTTTGGTCTTTTTTTGTTTATAGCTCAAAAAATAAAAACCGCAGGGGTGATCAAATACCCCCAAAAGAAAGCTCTATTTGTGAGAACAAAATGATAAAAACTTTCTTTGGGTACAGCATCGCGCGACCGCGCAATTGTCATTCAAAACGCAACAGCACTGAAAGCTGAAAATTGGTCTGGTAGGAAAGTGTTCTAAGTGCATAATATTCAAGTGGTTAAAGGCAAAACATTTTTAGGCTCTGAGTGAAGTAAGGAAGGGTTGGACCCTATGTCAGTCTTTATTTCTTTATGTGTCCTTGCTTGGAAAATGCATCAATGTATTTGTCCTAGTCAACATTGTCAACAGAACAGAAAGTAAGGGAAAATGCAAATTGTTAGATATTTAAAAAGATCAGAAATAATATGAGATCATACATGTGATCATGCATGTATAAAGTCTGATGAATGGATCCAAGGCATCAGGGCTGATGCAAGGATTTTTGACACCCAAGGCGAAACCTCATTTTGCTGCCCGCATTGGCTCAACCCTTGACCCCTCCCCCTTTGCCCTGCCCCTGTGACAGGAGTTGGCGCTATACAGAAAGTATCAGCTCTTCTCCCTCTAGCGCTGGCTCCAGTGCTGCGACTCTAATTACACTACCAGTCGAATGGAGCAGTTGCCTGAGACTGAGTTAGTTACATGCTGCAGCCTGCAGAGTATGCAGACGTGAAGGGAAACCAGCAGCCTGGTGCACCTAGGCAGCAGTTTGCCTAGTGGTAGCACCAGCCCTACAAGGCATCCTGAAAGCTTGCATATTTAATAGCCAATAAAAGGTAGAAATCTTAAACTCCAAATTTAAACTCCGAACTTTCTGCAGGCACTTCAGCCAAATAGTCGTTGACCAGGAACCTGCATGATCTTGGGTTATGGGGAGCCCCAAGGGCTCTGAAGATAAACTGAACCCATTGACAGGCACCTAGAGGTGTCTGCTAAATAGACCCTGAGCCACGTTCCACGCTAAGTTTGGCTCACACGCAGAAGGTAAAGGATCACAGCTAAACACAATATTAAAGCAATACCAAAATAACAACAGAATGCAGAAACAAAATTAAAAATTGACTTATTGTATTTCCCACTTTGCTGCTGCCAACTTGTACCCTACTACCCTAGCCACTGGCCTTCACATGTTCTAAGGCATGCTCTGCTTGTTGCATATTCTCACATAAACAAACTTTACAAAAACTATTTGTATTTTTGGTTAATGGATTTATAGCATAATGTCTCCATTAATCTATGCAAACTGAAGGACCTTTCAGTAAATTACCATGTTCAATGTGTTTTTTTTCTTTAAAGTGGTAGTAAACCTTCCTATCATTTTCAGCCAAGGAAGCTGCCATCTTGGCCTCTGTTTAATCTACAACTGCCATGATGCTGCACATGTGATCAGCTATGACACCAGCCATTGAATGGTTTGACAGTTTGGTTTAGAGCACAACCAATGGGAGTGTTACATTTCCGGCACATGCCGGAAATGTAACTGGTTTCTAAACTGTTAAATGGATGTGTTTACTACCGCTTTAAAAAGCAAGCTATGGTCTGCATAGTAACTTATTTACTCATGGCCACATCTGATTTTATTCAAGTTTAGTATTACATTTATAAAAGTCTGACCCTAACACTTTATTCATATGCAAAATTGCTTAGAAGTCATATAAGTCATAAATCATAGAATATAGACCCACCAACACACATCTCAAGATTTTGCCTCAGGGAAAAGGGAAAATCACAATAAGAATAGATTATTGCACTTTCCTGCAGAGGTCATTTAGCTCATAAGAACTTGGTTGTGGTTAAAGGAAAAAATAAAATCCAGTATTTCAATGCATAGTTATTCTTGTAGCCAAAGGCTGTTCTTTTTCAATGAAAGCTCCAACTTCATTCTAGATGTGTACTAAATTACATTTTTATATGCATTATTTGTGGAATAAAGGCTTCATCTATTTTCTTTAAGTTTTTGGAGGGTGTTGTATAATAGAATAGATGATGAATATGTAAAACGTCCCCGCAATCACAAGGATTGAGACACCGAAAGTGAGATCAGAAACACTTTATCAGTTGCAATCATACTTAACCATTTTATCAGAATGACCCTTCAATGACAGAGCCTTTAAAAGAGAAGCATGGAATTAGAAAAAAAATAAACAATCATACTTAGCTAGAAGGCTGCAGCACTGATCCCAGCTGCAGCTGTCCTCCGCTGCCTCTTAAGCCTCATACACACAATGCGATAGTTGTACGACCACATGTCAAACCTTTCTCAAAACTGGCTGTCTGTGATTTTGTCTAGCGTACTGACGTGAGTCAAGTTATTGTCTGACAAATGCAAACGTAGTGACGTGTTAGGCGCGTATAAAAAGGAAGTTCAGGTGAATGTGACTTGTGAATTACGGACTCAGGTTTACAAGACTGAACACTTCCAGGATTCCAAGCATGCGTGTTTGCACTTCCAACTTTTGTTTGGCCAACTTCTGTACACATGAACCGAAAATCGGACGACGCCTTGTTGGCAGACAAAAGTTTTCTAGTCTTCTCATATAACTTCTGTTGGACAATAATTGAAAATTGGCTGTCGAATGGTGCGTACTAATGGTTGGATTATCGCACAACATGCTGTTGTACGACCGCTGATAATTGTACCGCGTGTATGGGCCTTAAGACAGAGAACTGAGAGATCAAACACCACTGATCGCTAAAGTCTCAGTTTTTACCCTGCCAGAGCGTTGCATGAAAAAACTGTAGTGTGTACCGGCTTTACTAATTGCTATAGGATATTGTAAGATAATAACTTTCAGTCTGCTGCATATACAGTATACATCATTGGGCAGTACATGATTGCTTACTCTAGTATGCAATTAAGTGTCTTGAAATATTTTTTTTCACAGTGAAATATTTTTTTTCACAGAGAAAACTGAAAAAATCCTGGTTATTTAATTAGACAGAATCTTCAAGAATTCATTATTTGAACACTGAAAGAAAGAGCTGCTATTATTTTATGAATATGAGAATTCTAACAACACTGTTTGGGATTTCAGTTCAGTACGCAGGAAGTTAAAAAGACACAAGAATTCTGAAAGTATCAAGGTATATTTCTGTACTTTCAAAAAAATAAACATGACCTTAGAAAGAAAATGAATGCAGCCACCACACCTAAGGATAAATACACTGCAATATATTACATTTTTGTCCTGGGTTTAGAAATACTTTAACCACTTGGAGACCACCCACCGTACATATACTGTGGCGGGGTGGCTGCTCTGTGCCAGATTGCATACGTAGTACACAATCTGACACTTCCATGTCTGGGGTGATCACACACAGTGGGAGGCCAGCTGCAGATACCATGGACTCGATGTCCACCAGCACCTGCCGATTAGACAGTCCACAGGCAGAACGGCAATCAGCCTATGTAAACAAGGCAGATTGCGGTTCTATCAGAAAGGAAGGTACACGGATCTTTGGCTTCCCCTAGTCAAAGCCCCTCCCCCACAACGAGTAAGCCAAGGATGGGCACACAGTTAACCCTTTGATCGCACCTGATATTAACCCCTTTTCAGCCAGTGTCATTAGTACAGCGACAGTGCATATCTTTTAGCAGTGATCACTGTATTAGTGTCACTGGTTCCCAAAAAGTGTCAAAAGTGTCAGTTAGGTGTCTGCTTTGTCCGCTGCAATATCATAGTCCCTCTATAAGTTGCTGATCACCGCCATTACTAGAAAAAAATAAAGATTAAAAAAAAAATATCCCATAGTTTGTAGATGCTATAACATTTGCGCAAACCAATCAATATACACTTATTGGAAATTTTTTACCTAAAATATGTTGCAGAATACGTATTGGCCTAAATTGATAAAAATATTGTTTTCTCTTTTTTATTTATAGAGCAAAAAATAAAAACCACATAGGTGACCAAATACAACCAAAAGAAAGCTCCATGTGTGGGGAAAAAAGGACACAAAATGTATTTGGGTACAGTGTAGCATGACCACGCAATTGTCAGTTAAGGTAAAGCAGTGCCGTATAAAAAAAATGGCCTGGTTGTGAAGGGGGTAAATCATCCAGAGGTCAAGTGGTTAAAGAGTAACTTCACTTTTGTTAAAAAAAAAATAAGGGTTCCCTCTGGGTGATCGATGTATATTGCAACAATTTTTGTTGCAGATTCCTACCTGTTATTACTATTCCTTTCTATCTGCTCTGAAGAAAAAGCTGTTTGATTATGTCAATGTTATGTCAAAAGAAATGGGGGTTCCCGTGAAACGCGTAGACCAATGATGTACTAACAGACTAACTGTATACGGAATTATATCTTACAAAATCTAAAAGCTCTGCATTCTGCAGGTTTTTTGTCCATACCCCCACTATAAGATTTTAACTGTCGTTTGTATTGCACTATATGATAACATTTGATATTTTTACATTACATTGGGATGATGCCGATGAGAACCAGTAATCACATATGGCACTCAGACCTATAATTTAGATACCATTCATTGTGTACAATTGCCATGTGATCTGTTGTGATTGGTCACATCGATCACTTGGTACTGGCAGCAGCTGGTACAATGATCTGTCATCTACTGCATCCAGTGGACACAGCGGGTGACAGATTGCGACAAAGTGAGGCAGGTTCCTGGGAGGATGTCATATGCCATCCACACAGGATGGCAGCACTCCCGTTCGGCTGTCATTCTATTATAGGCTGGACGGGAAGCTGTTAAAGTATCTGGTGGAAAATGTACTTAACCACCTCCCACCCGGCTACTGTATATATACGTCCGGGTGGGAGCCTCACCATTCTGACTGGGTGTTCATTTACATCCTTCAGAGCGGTGCTCGCAGCGCGGCGCGCTGTGGCTCGATCCTGTGATAATTATGATCACATGATCCGGCCGAGCACAGATCAGGATATGGGTGCCGTGATTGGCCCTCCCGATCATGTGACGGCTCTGTCCAATCACAGCTGTCACAATGTAAACAGAGACACGTGTCTCTGTGTCAGTTATCCCCCCCCCCCCCACAAGCTCAGTGAGGGCTCAGTGCGGGGGCGGAAGGGGGGACGCTGCAGCTATGTGACAGGCTCTCTGTATGAAAATTATTTTTATACAGAGAGCTCTCACAGATCGCCCCCCACACGGTGCACCAAGCACCACTGATACCCCCCGTCCACATACATGTCAGTGTCCCCATAAAACAGTCCCCGAAACATCTGTATGTCCCCATCACATCTGTCACAGTCCCCAAAACATCTGTATGCCCCATCACATCTGTCACCATACACAAAACATCTGTCTGTCCCCATCACATCTGTCACAGTCCCCAAAACATCTGTCTGTCCCCGTCACATCTGTCACAGTGCACAAAACATCTGTCTGTCCGCCCTCACCGCCAACACCAAATAAACCCCGATTTGGGTTATTTTTACCAAAGCAATGTAGCAGTATCATTTTTGGTCAAAATGTATGAAGAGAAATTACTTATTTGCAAAATTTTATAACAGAAACAAAGAAAAATGCATTGTTTTTGAAAATTTTCGGTCTTTTTTAATTTGTAGCGCAAAAAGTAAAAAACCCAGAGGTGATTAAATACCACCAAAAGAAGGCTCTATTTGTGTGAAAAAAATGATAAAAAATTCATATGGGTACAGTGTCGCATGACCGCGTAATTGTCATTCAAACTGCAACAGCTCCGAAAGCTGAAAATTGGTCCGGGAAGGAAGGGGGTTTAAGTGCCCAGTATTGAAGTGGTTAAAATATATATTTATACAATTTTCCGTAACATGCACCTGGTGAAGTTTTATGATGGGGGGCCAGACCCGCCCTTCCTTTTTGACCACTGCCACTTCTCATAAGACCCACCCTTTATATAATCTACCCACTCTGTCCTCGGTATTCCACTTGCTTCCACTCATAGTGGTAGGAGTATACAGCCCCAGCATCACAGAACAGGGTATATAGCTCAGGCTCAAAGATCAGGGTATTTAGCTCAGCATTACAGATCAGGGTATACAGCTCAGCATTACAGATCAGGGTATATAGCTCAGCCTCACAGATCAGGGTATACAGCCCAGCATTACAGATCAGGGTATATAGCTCAGACTCACAGATCAGGGTATACAGCTCAGCATTACAGATCAGGGTATATAGCTCAGCATTACAGATCAGTATATATAGCTCAGCATTACAAATCAGGGTATATAGCTCAGCCTTAGAGATTAGGGTATAGCTCAGCATTACAGATCAGGGTATACAGCTCAGCCTCACAGATCAAAGTATATAGCTCATCATCACAGATCAGGGTATATAGCTCAGCCTCCTACATCAGAGTATATAACTCAGCCCCACAGATCAGGGTATATAGTTCAGCATTACAGATCAGGGTATACAGCTCAGCATTACAGATCAGGGTATATAGCTCAGCCTCATAGATCAGGATATATAGCTCAGCCTAGCAGATCAGGGTATATAGCTCTGCCTCACAGATCAACCCCCTGCGGCACCTCAAAGCCCCCCCTTGTCTGCCGGTTGGCATCTGAGGAGCGGCGGGGATGGGGCACCAGGCAGCAGCAGGGATCGGGCATCAGCGGGCATCCAGGCATCAGCCAGTGGCCCTTCTTCTCCTCGTTTCTGACGTGCGTCTCCTCCCCTCCTCCTGGGCATCCAATAGGATCACCTGTCCTTTCAGCCAGATGGGTTTCAGACCCTCTTTCTGATTGGCCGGGAGGAGGATCAGTGTTGCAACAGCGAATATTCATTCGCTTTTGCTACACACCTGGGTGGGCTCCGAACGCAATTCTCTGCGCCCGAGCCCACCCTATTTTGAAGACTATTAAAGCCGCTGGCTCTAATCAGTGCTGCAAAAAAACACACCTCCGCCCATCCCAGCCATAGGAATTAATGCACCGGCATCCTGAAAAGGGCCGCGCGCATGGATAGGGAGGGCGGCGCCTGTGTGCCCTCAATGGACTGCTGCCCCGGTAACATGTTTCAGATATTGAGGGCTGTGGAGGCAAGGTGTTAGGAAAGCTGATAAGCAAAGCCCCTGAAACAACTCAATAGCGTGATGAGCATGCATACAAGAAAAATTATACAGGAAACTACATAGCTGCAGATACTGATGGTCTTTGCATGTGGCATTACTTTTCCTTGTAACTACTTGTAATTAAAGTGGTTCTAAAGTCAAAACATTTTTACCTTAATGCATTCCCTGCATTAAGGTAAAAAACATCACACTACCTGTTCTGCCCCCATTCCATAAACACTTACCTTTCTCCTCTCGTTGATTCCACTGTCCCTGGCTGTAGCATCAATACTCTTTTTTCCTGGACTCGCAGGAGACATAGACAGCAGCTGGAGTCTAGTCAAATCCTGTGAGGAGGGACTGGGGGCATGGCCAAGCCACACTATGTATGTCTATGGACATGCAAAGGCTGGCTCAGGAGCAGATGGGCATGAGTACCCCTTTAGCAGCCAGCTTGCTGAGGGGGCACTCAAAGGAGCGGAATGCCAGCGGGGGACTTCAGAAGAGGAGGTAAGAGACTGCTCTGTGCAATATTGTTGCACAAAACAGGTAAGTATAACTTCTTTTTTATTTTACGTCAAAAAACGTTAGTATCAATTTAGCTTTTTAGAAATCTGTCTCCCTCTACTACAGAAGGGATCAGACCTATACACTGAGCCCTAAACTGCCCATGTGCCTTTACCTATTGTTTTCTTAAAGTAGAATGCAACAAAAGTATGTAATAATCCCAAGCATTCTTTGTAAACAACCTTATTTGCAACCTCAAAGTCCTATAAACACTTTATATCTTGTTCAGATGACGTTATACAATAATTGCCAGTGTTGACTGCCAGAAGATAAGTCACTTTTACTCCATCTGCTATGCACTTAGGTCTTCTTGACTTAGGAATTATTTTTCTCAGTTTCTAGAAATGCACAATGTCTTGGTTTGATGCCATTTAGGGAACTTTCCAACCTTCTAATTTCCCTACTACATAGCAGTTCATCTTCAAATACGTTTGCACTTATTAAACAGGGAAATATATCTCAACCTTTATCAGACTGGAAGTCAGTGGCGGCCGCACATGCAGGGTGCAGGGGCGTCCGGAGACCACCCAGTTGTGCGACATTAGCAAATTAATATTCGCTAATGTCTTCCTGTTTCTCCTCTATGCCAACAGGAAGAGGGTCCTGAGACCCGATTGTTTATTTTTTCTGATCATGCGCAGTCTTTCTATTCTGAACTTTCTTGTACGAAAAGAAGAGCAACCGTTTTGCAAAAAAAAAAACAAATTTCTTACTTTTTGCTAAAATTCTAATCCAAAAAAAATAAAATATAAAAAAACATTTTTTTTCACCGTTTTTTGGCCGATTTATATTCTTCCTCATATTTGTGATAAAAAAAATCGCAATCGGCGTTTATTGATTGCTTTGCGCAAAAATGGCAGCGTTTACGGATGGTGAGAATTAATTTTTGGGGTTTTTAATTTTTTATTTATTTTTACTAGTAATGGCGGTGATCTGTGATTTTTAGCAGTACTACGATATTGCAGCGGACATGTCGGACATTTTTGACACTTTTTTGGGACCAATGACATTTATACAGCGATCAGAAATTTAAATGTCCACTGATTACTGTATAAATGTCATTGGCAGTGAAGGGGTTAACCTGGGGGGGAGAGCTAGGGGTTAAGTGTGTTCCCTGGGTGTGTTCTTACTGTGGGGGGGGTTGGGCTACCATGGGCATGAGAGATCTAACTGATCCCAGTGACAGGGATCAGTAGATCACTCATGCCCCCACTAACGGAGCGGGGAATCGCCGTGTTTACATCGGCGGTTCCCCGTTCTTTGCCTGTGGCCGCTCATCGTGGCTCGACGGCGGACTTCAGGTCCGTCCGAGCCGCGGGCACACTCCTCATGAGTGCGGCGGGCGCGCACGCGCGCCCCCTAGTGGCCATTCGCAAATTGCCGTCTTTTTACGGCGATTCACGCACAGCAGCCCGACTGCCGCCGTGAAAACACGGCACGCGGTCAGGAACTGGTTAAACCAAAATCATTCGTTCTGTTCCCCTACGAGAAAAATTTTGGAGTTTGTCCCTTTGGGAATTTTCGTACGAAAATTCGGAATCGGCTGTAGAAAGTTGTGTACACTACATATGAAAATTGTACGAAAATTCTTTGGATGAAAATTCTCACCCGATTTTCTTATAGTATGTATGAACCTTAAGATTTCCCCATTTCTAGGACTATTGCCGAAACCAGAAAACATTTCACTTGATTGGCTTGGATCATAAGGCCTCCAACATTTTTTAAAGTATGTTGCAAAATTTTTCAAACAACACTGTCAATATTTGCTTTGCTTGTAAATGTATTTTTTTTTTTTTAAGTTAATTGGAAAATTAATTTAATTCAATTTAATTTAAGCCCCAATTCACATGCATCCAACTCCAAAGTTGCATGACAAGTTGCACCCCATGTTTCCCAGTGAGTAACATTCATATCTGTGCGGCTTAAATTTGCAGCGACTTTAAAGTAGTTTCTGCAGTACTTTGGTCTGACTTTCATGCAACCTGAGCACCTAAGACTTCAATGTAAACCCTTAAAAGTTGCATGAAAGTTGCACCTGCATGATATACATTCCATTTGTGTGTGACTTGGGAAAAAAATGCCAGCAATGAAAAAAAATGAAAAAAATAGAGTGGGATGCCCCCAAAATACATACCAGGATGGATGGGACAAGGGCCTCTTTCCCACAACCCCCAGATCCCACCCCTCATGTGAATGAGTAGGGGTACATAGTACCCCTACTCATTCACCAAGAAAAAAGTGTAGTGTACAAAATTACAGTTGGCAGTTTTTGGCAATTAGGGTTGCACCGATACCACTTTTTTGCCACCGAGTACGAGCACCGATACTTTAACTAGTCGCCGATACAGATTACCGATACCTATTTTTTGGCCATGTGACCATTTTTTAAAGGGAATGAATATTTCTGTTAGTTTTCTTTATGAAATGAAGAATTGGAACTCCAAAAGACTTATGAAACAATTAAAAATGCTTTTATTTGCTTGTCAAAAAGTTCTGAAAGCTCAAATTGCACGGAACATGTTAAATAATGTCAATGACATGTAAACATCACAACAAGTTCACAACCAACCAAGTACAATACAGTTCTGTAGTTTGGGCATGAGGAGGAATAAGAACACTAGACCAGTATAATTCTGACTCAGTTAAAAATTCAAAAAGACATAGCATTTTGAAAGACTCTGAAGACCAGCACCTTCCACGCCTTTTATCATATTCCTGTCATTATCCCGAATTACCACATGGACAGAACTTTTGGGAATGGCCCAAGTGTCAAGCATTTCTTCAAGTATGCTCCTTATAGCTTGGCCTGTGTGAGAGCCTTGAAATTTCTTTGTGTGGAGCATAACTTGCTGAAGAGAGAAATTGCCATCAATTCATTGGGCAGTTAAGCTAATTACAGACACAGGACTTACACTACTGCTCCAAATGTCCATGGTGAAACTGATAGCCTTTAAGTCCTCCTGCAGCCTGTTGGTAATATGTTTCTTCACTGTGTTGTGTATTTGAGGCAAGATGACATCTGTGATGTAACAGCGACAGGGAATTTCGTACTTAGTCTCCAAAAGATTCAGAAGTCGGCGAAAACCCACATTGTCAACTACTGATAGCGGCAGATTGTCAAGAACGATGAATTGGGTAACTGCCTCAGATATTTTCATAGCCCTTGGGAATATTTTTTGCGTCTTGAAAGAGTTTGCTGCAGTGTCAACTTCTCAGTGCCAGTGCTAGTGATGGTAAATTCTCCATGCTCACTCTTGTGCTTCATTTTGAGGTGTTTTATGAGATTACTGGTATTATAAGAACTAACTTTTGATCCTACTCTTGATATTTTTGCAGAACAAAGTTTGCAGTCTTCAATGCGCGAGTTGGTTTTGCTGGCATCCCTAACATTGAAAGCCTGAAATAAATACGTCTATGGACAGGGGAAAAAAAAGAGGAAAAAAAAATGGAAAAAAAACATTTTTAGCCTTTACAAATGTCATGGTTTTCAAACATTCACACTTGACACTTCTAACTCAGTAAGACAAACATCTGACCGATTTTAAAAGATAACGGAAAATTGGAAATAAAGTTCTGCTGCACTCACTGATTGTTGTCGCTTGTTCTTCCTGCAGCCATGCGAGCAGCATGCATCTTGGTATAGCAAGTAACCCAGCCGGGAACAGGAAATCCATCTAGCATGCACTTGGAATGTTGTAACAGAAGCAGAACGCTACAAAAAAAAAAAACAAACAGAATGTTCTTGAGAAACCAGCTGAGCTAGCAAAATAAAAACTGCACAATACCATGCGACTAGATGTAAAAATGCAAGGCCAAGGTGCAAATAAAAAAAGGCATACAAAAATAAAATGCACTGTAAAAAAAAGCAAAACACTTGCAGGCTGCAGCAATAAATGAATACTCTAATTGTAAAGGAAAGGGTGTACAATGTATACACAGCTGGACAGGGGACAATGGGACACATGATGTAAGCAAGAGACATTTGGGTGTGGAGCATGTTAGCAAATAGCCTGGTAACACTCACTGGCCTCCATGTATTGTAATAAGCAGAGAGAGACATGCTATGCTGTGGGTGAGGTGTGGGACATATAACACAAGTAAATTACACACTGGCCTCCATGTAAGCAGAGAGAGACATGCTATGCTGTGGGTGAGGTGTGGGACATATAACACAAGTAAGTTACACACTGGCCTCCATGTAAGCAGAGGGAGACATGCTATGCTGTGGGTGAGGTGTGGGACATATAACACAAGTAAGTTACACACTGGCCGCCATGTAAGCAGAGAGAGACATGCTATGCTGTGGGTGAGGTGTGGGACATACAACACAAGTAAGTTACACACTGGCCTCCATGTAAGCAGAGAGAGACATGCTATGCAGTGGGAGAGGTGTGGGACATATAACACAAGTAAGTTACACACTGGCCTCCATGTAAGCAGAGGGAGACATGCTATGCTGTGGGTGAGGTGTGGGACATACAACACAAGTAAGTTACACACTGGCCTCCATGTAAGCAGAGAGAGACATGCTATGCTGTGGGTGAGGTGTGGGACATACAACACAAGTAAGTTACACACTGGCCTCTATGTAAGCAGAGAGAGACATGCTATGCTGTGGGTGAGGTGTGGGACATACAACACAAGTAAGTTACACACTGGCCGCCATGTAAGCAGAGAGAGACATGCTATGCTGTGGGTGAGGTGTGGGACATACAACACAAGTAAGTTACACACTGGCCTCCATGTAAGCAGAGAGAGACATGCTATGCTGTGGGTGAGGTGTGGGACATACAACACAAGTAAGTTACACACTGGCCTCTATGTAAGCAGAGAGAGACATGCTATGCTGTGGGTGAGGTGTGGGACATACAACACAAGTAAGTTACACACTGGCCGCCATGTAAGCAGAGAGAGACATGCTATGCTGTGGGTGAGGTGTGGGACATACAACACAAGTAAGTTACACACTGGCCTCCATGTAAGCAGAGAGAGACATGCTATGCAGTGGGAGAGGTGTGGGACATATAACACAAGTAAGTTACACACTGGCCTCCATGTAAGCAGAGGGAGACATGCTATGCTGTGGGTGAGGTGTGGGACATACAACACAAGTAAGTTACACACTGGCCTCCATGTAAGCAGAGAGAGACATGCTATGCTGTGGGTGAGGTGTGGGACATACAACACAAGTAAGTTACACACTGGCCTCCATGTAAGCAGAGAGAGACATGCTATGCTGTGGGTGAAGTGTGGGACATATAACACAAGTAAGTTACACACTGGCCTCCATGTAAGCAGAGGGAGACATGCTATGCTGTGGGTGAGGTGTGGGACATATAACACAAGTAAGTTACACACTGGCCTCCATGTAAGCAGAGAGAGACATGCTGTGGGTGCGGGACATGTAACAGGTAACACTCTCTGTCTGACACTGGCCGCCATTTAAGCTGAGAAAGACATGCTTGCTGACTGTGATGTGGGACATGTTGTACAGGCAACACTCACTGACACTGGCTTCCATTTAAGCTAGCTGAGAGAGACATGCTTGCTGTGGTGTTGGTCGGACATGTACAGTTAAGACTCACTGGCTGCAGTGCAAAGACAGGAGAGGCGACATCAGCACAGCACTCACTCAACGATCCCCATGCGGGACATGTTGTAACTGCGCGGATCGCCATTAACAGACAGCCTGGAGGAGACAGACAGCAGCACAGCCAGAGACATGTGTCAAGTATCAGCACTCACCGCAAAATGGAGGGCCGGAAATCTTTATCTGTGGTTTCTGGTATTGTTCAATTTTCATGAGTAACGATACTCGCGAAAAGGCTGAGTATCGGCCCCGGTACCGATATCAGTATCGGTGCATCCCTATTGCCGATTCCTCTATTTAAAAAGGCTCCCACCTTCTGCCAGTTCTGCCATCTGACAGCTCTTAAATAACTAGCAAAACAAGGGCCTGGTGTGGATGGGGGGACCCAACAATGTTTTTTTCATGTATTTTTCATTGCTGGCATTCTTTTGTTTACTTTCAGCTGTCAGTGGGGAAACCCACTGATGAGTCATCGGTTGTTAAGGATGAGGTGGCCAGCTTCCTGGGCTGCTCCTTAACAACCAGCTATTCTTCGCACAGAGTTCAAATCAGTCGATCAATTTTCGACCAATTTGAATTCAAATGGTTCTGAAAATTTGGAATTCATTAGAAAATAAAGAAACAAAACACGCTAAATTAATTTTTCGATTCTGCTCACGTTTAATGACTTTGTAAAGTACAAAAAAAAAAGAACACATCGGTCAAAGCAAAAGTCGTAACAAAGTTGCACGCATCCAAAGTTGCATCAAAATCACATCAAGTCACAGGGTCAAGTCGCAATGGAAATCGCACAATATTTAAGTCGCACAAGTGTGAATGGACTCTTAATTTTAATTGTTATCTCCATACCTTACCTACATACAGAACATCCAAACAAAAGTTTGTTTTTGCTTTTGAATAAAAAAGGAAGATTTATAATCTCTGTAATGTTTTAGTATTAGTGCAAGCATGCAGCTAGCATGTGAAAAGTTAACCAGCATCTTTTCCTGTGACCTGCTTCGGCTTGATGATTCCAATAAAAGGGCATTTATTCCATTCTTGTCGGTGTGGTGTGCAGCCGTCATCTTCTTGATGTTTTAGTATTGGAGAGTTTTCCCACTAGACAATAACATCAATTAAAAAAAAATCCTTTTTAGTAGAGTGTGAAAATCTCAGATTTTTTTGTGTTACCTGTGTCTTTCTTTCCTGGTAACCTCCAACTCCTCTCATTTCTTGTCCTGGCGATAATAGGGATACTCAGTCACTTAAAGCAACGAAAACTCACACAACATGATTAACAATTCTCACTCTACTAAAAAAAATCTTTGTCACATAGCTTGCAAAATTCATGCACATTACAAAACTTTCCCATTTGTGCCACAAGTGCAGTTTTCCACAACCACTGTGCTACTTTGTTAAAAAGATGAGGAACAATGCAACCCGGAGAGTTGTCTTTATTTTTGCATTTCAGAAAATGTTGTTTGGCTTTTTAGGAGAGATTTGATCAAGCCTGATGTCTTGTTGGAGCCCCATGGAGTTAAGGGACAGTATAAGAGTTTTGTTTCCATACAGAGTAAGCATACTGAATATTGTGTCTCCTACTTAACCCCTTGTCTACCAATGTATGTTTATACTGTAAATGCTCTGGTATTCAAAAGGTTAAAGCACGCCCTCCCAATTGAATTTCTAAGTAGCGTGTATTACTTCACTTCTGGGTACTCAACTGTTATCTCCGGCTACTGTAGCCAAAGATGCTACTAATCAAGCACAATCTGTGTTTAATTAGCTGTAGTGTAGTGCAGGGGAGACATTAGGGGTCTAGTAGAGCCCTGCTGTCTTTTTAAAAAGGATCTGTCATCTGCCCATTGCTATCATAGAGGGGGCTTGTTAGTCCCCATGTGATAGGAATAATGTTAAATAAAAACATTTTTAAAAAAACAAGATAAAAGTGATAAACAAATAAATCCTAATAAAATAAACACCTGTCAGGAAAAGACTGCTCTCTGCCTTTCCGCGGTGGTGCTATTTCAGTCAGCAGAGCCCTGCAGCCGGTGTTGTCCGCTCTACAACATTCCCTGCACCTGTGACCCCCCCGGTGGCTACTTTCGCGTGATTTCCTGTTCCTGTGACCCCGGCTTTTCCTTGGACCTGTTGATATCTGCCTGCATCTGACCCCGGCTTGTTTACGACCATCCGCTTGCCTGCTCCTACTGTACTTCTGTTGCCAGCACGTTGCCGACCCTGCCTGTACCCGACCATCCGTTTGCCTGATCCCGTTGTACCGCACCGCCTGCCAGTTCCCAACCCAGACTGAACCACTACTCTCCTGTCTTGCACGAGCTTCCTTGGACTTCTCCTTACCACCTGAAGATTGTCCAGCCCTCGTGCCCCCCTGTGCTCCAGAGCTCCCTGTCCACACTACCAGGGGTTCTCGAACCATGCACGCACCTCGCTGGACTAACCCAAGCAGTGCAAAACCTGCAGGAAGGATATGCATGCCTGGAAGATAAAGTTCAGGACTTGACCACTCCTAATCCCTCCAGCAGGGGGCACACAGCTCCCCGTACCTAAGTGACTCTGCCCATGGAGTCCAAGGTTCCAATGCCCAAGCGGTTTACGGGGAACCGCGGGAAGTTCAGGGCCTTCCGCAGTGCCTGCTACTTGTATTTTGCTCTCCAGCCCCACACGTTCTCCTCGGAGGCCACCAAGTTGGGCCTGGTAATATCCCTCCTCCAGGACAACCCACAGGCCTGGGCTCATTGACTTCTGGAGAAAAAGGCCCCTGAGGTCTCCACTTTGGATGGATTCTTCAAGGCTATGGCCCAGCTATATGAGGACCCACACCTGGCAGCCACAGCAGAGTCTACACTCCATACCCTACAGCAGGGTGACCGCCCTGTGGAGGACTACGTATCCGAGTTCCGGTACTGGAGTGCGGATACCGCTTGGAATGGTGCGGCCTTCTGCCACCAGTTCCGGCTGGGACTTTCCGAATCGCTCAAGGATGAGTTGGCACGTGTCGGGGTTCCTCACACCCTGGAAGCGCTTATTAATCTGGCCATCCAGATAGACCGTCGCTTGTGGGAGCGCAGCGCAGAGAGGGCCACCGTGTCCCTGCTTCCTTCCTGGGTGCCTCCCCAAGCACCTACCCTTCCAGGTCCCAGCTCAGCGACAACCCCCTCCTCCTCTCCACAAAGCCATCCTGAGTCCTGGCGGTCTAGCTTTTTCCGCCCATCCTTATCCCTGGTGGAACGCCAGCGGCGGATGGACGGTAATTTGTGCCTCTACTGTGGCAGCTCGGGGCATCTCCTCAGTAGTTGCCCCGCCAAGTCTTGCCAGAAACCTGCTCCAGTCCTAGGGGAGGTGACATCCCTGCCGGGTTCTCAGCCACACCTGACCCTCCGCATCCTGTTGCAGCTCCCCGATAAGGACATTCAAGTGTCGGCTATTCTGGATTCGGGAGCATGCAGCTGCTTCATAGATGTGTCATTCGCTGCCCAGCATTGGGTTCCTCTCAGGCCTAAGGAACGCCCTTTGTTGATCCGTTTGGTCGACGGGTCAGCCATCAAGTCAGGTGCAGTGAATCAGGAAACCCTTCCTTTTCTGAGTTACTGGTGCTGGATGTCATCGCTTCCCCGTTGAGTCCCGTGATCCTGGGTCTCCCATGGCTCCGAGCACACAGTCCTCACATTGACTGGAACTTGGGTGAGGTCTGGTTCCGGTCCCCATACTGCCAGGATAACTGCTTCCCACCATCCCAGATAGCACCGCCAATGGTGCTCTCCCTCAATCCTGACCAGGACCAGGAAACCCGCCTTGCTATTCCCGAAGCATACCGAGACTTCTGGGACGTCTTTAGTAAGAAGGGAGCAGACACCTTACCTCCACATCGGCCATACGATTGCCTGATAGACCTGCTGCATGGAGCTGAGATTCCTTTTGGCAGAATATTCCTGCTCTCCGAAGTGGAGCTTGCGGCTCTCAAAGTCTACATCGAGGAGAATTTACAGAAGGGTTTCATCAGGCCTTCCACATCACCAGCAGGAGCTGGGATCTTCTTCGTGGAAAAAAAAGATTATACTTTCCGGCCATGTATTGACTACCACGATCTTAACAAGATCACAATTAAAAACAGATACCCCCTGCCTCTGGTTGCGGAACTGTTTCAGCGCCTCGGCTCTGCTGCCGTGTTTACCAAGCTTGATCTTCAGGGTGCCTATAATCTGATCTGCATACGGGAGGGGGATGAATGGAAGACGGTGTTTCGCGCACGATTTGGCCACTTCGAATATTTGGTCATGCCCTTCGGGCTGTGCAATGCCCCGGCCACTTTCCAACATCTGGTCAACGATATCTTCAGGGACTTTCTCGATCAGTTTGTTGTTGTATATCTGGACGATATGTTGATCTTTTCCCCCTCCCTAGAGGAACATCGGAAACATGTGAGGCTTGTACTCAGCCGCCTAAGACAGCACGGCCTGTATGCTAAAGCCGAAAAGTGTGTCTTTGAACGCACGAAGATCGCCTTCTTGGGATTCCAGATCTCCACCTCTGGCACAACCATGGATTCCCAAAAGGTTGCAGCTATTGTGGACTGGCCCCCACCGGTGGACAAAAAGGCGGTACAACGCTTCGTTGGCTTTGCCAACTTTTATAGAAAGTTTATCCGGGGTTTTTCTGCTGTTATCTCCCCGATAACGCAGCTAACCAAACAAAACACCCGCTTCACCTGGACCCCAGAATCACAAAGTGCCTTTCAGACCTTAAAGAGGCTATTCACCTCAGCACCTGTTCTTAAACATCCTGACTCCACGCGGCCCTACATCTTGGAGGTAGATGCTTCGGAAACCGCCGTCGGGGCAGTCTTGTCCCAGAGACAGGGGCCTAAGGCGTCCCTGCACCACATCGCCTTCTTCTCACGGAAGCTCTCTCCCCCTGAGAGAAACTACGACGTGGGTGACAGGGAGCTTCTAGCCATTAAATCTGCCCTGGAGGAATGGCGGTACCTCTTGGAAGGGGCTACTCACCCAGTTTTGGTCTTCACGGACCACAAAAACCTTGAGTATCTTAGGACTGCCAAGAGGCTTAGACCCCGCCAAGCACGATGGGCCCTATTTTTCTCCCGGTTTAATCTGCACATTACGTACAGGCCCGGATCCAAGAACGTCAAGCCAGATGCGCTGTCTAGGATGTTTCACGAAACCGGAGAAATCCCCCCGCCGGACACCATCCTACCAGCGCACCACTTCCTGCTAATCCAAGAGGATCTCCTAACTCAGATCAGGCAAACGTTGGCAATTCCGGGACTTGCTCTCAAGGATGGTTTATGGTGGTCGGGTACGCAAATCTTTGTGCCAGAACAGCTTCGCCTGTCCGCCCTGGAACTCTGCCATGACCACCACTTAGCCGGACACTTTGGCCATCGGAAAACTACCGAGCTACTTGCCCTCACCTTTTGGTGGCCACAGTTGAGAGAGGACTATAGAAATTATGTGAAGGCCTGTCCTGTCTGTGCTAGGAACAAGGTGGAAAGAACCAGAGCCTGGGGTCTATTAAATCCATTACCTGTCCCTGAGTGCCCGTGGGCACAGATTTCAATGGATTTTATTGTGGAATTGCCACCATCCGCAGGCTATACAACGATCTTCATGGTGGTTGGATGGCACACTTTATTCCGATGAGGGGTACCCCCTCGGCCACAGAAACGGCCAAAGTTTTCATCCAGGAAGTTATCCGCCTACACGGCATTCCGAAAAGCGTGGTATCGGACAGAGGGGTGCAATTCACCTCCCGAGTCTGGAGGTCCCTGTGCTCCATCTTAGGAATCAAGTTAGCCTTTTTGTCGGCCTACCACCCGCAGTCCAACGGCCAAACGGAAAGGACCAACCAGACCCTGGAGCAATATCTCCGATGCTACTCTTCTTACTACCAAGATGACTGGGTCTCCTTGTTACCATTAGCCGAGTTTGCCTATAACAATTCCATCCATTCTGCCACCAAGCAGTCTCCGTTTTGGGCGAATCTCGGCTACCATCCCACATTCCTGCCTGTTTCCATCCCAGAAAGTGCCATTCTGGCCACACAGGAAATCACCAAATTTTTGGAAGAAAATAACAAGATGCTGCAGGAGACCCTTGCGCAGACTCAGGAGCGTAACAAGGAACTTTACGACAGGAAGAGACGCGGAGAGCTGGACCTCCAGCCTGGCGATCGGGTCTGGTTGGCGACCACTAATCTGCGACTGTCCTGTCCATCAAAAAAGCTGGGACCAAAATTCATAGGACCCTTCCCAGTTAAAAAGAGGATTAACAAGGTGGCCTATGAACTCCACCTGCCATCCTCATTCAAGATCCATCTGGTGTTCCACGTCCACCTCCTAAAGCCAGTGGCTAAGGATCTGTTTCCTGGACGACGGTCGGCTCTACCTGGACCAGTAGTAATAGATGGAGAGGAGGAGTTCGAGGTGGAATCAATTCTCGATTGTAGAAGAAAAGCTGGGGGAATACAGTTTCTGGTAAAATGGAAAGGTTATGGCCCTGAGGAGAACTCATGGGAGCCAGAAAGCAACTTTCATGCCCAGGAAATGGTCAGAACTTTTTGGAGAAACAATCCAGCCAAGAGCGCCCAGATGGGCATCTGGAGGCTGCCCCTTGGGGGGGCAATGTCAGGAAAAGACTGCTCTCTGCCTTTCCGCGGTGGTGCGTGCACCCGTGCGGGTTCGCGCACGCGCCGGAAACGGCGTCTGCTGGCCCTATTTCAGTCAGCAGAGCCCTGCAGCTGGGGTTGTCCGCTCTACAACATTCCCTGCACATGTGACTACTTTCGTGTGATTTCCTGTTCCTGTGACCCCGGCTTTTCCTTGGACCTGTTGATATCTGCCTGCATCTGACCCCAGCTTGTTTACGACCATCCGCTTGCCTGCTCCTACTGTACTTCTGTTGCCAGCACGTTGCCGACCCTGCCTGTACCCGACCATCCGTTTGCCTGATCCCGTTGTACCGCATCGCCTGCCAGTTGCCAACCCGGACTGAACCACTACTCTCCTGTCCTGTACGAGCTTCCTTGGACTTCTCCTTACCACCTGAAGATTGTCCAGCCCTCGTGCCCCCCTGTGCTCCAGAGCTCCCTGTCCACACTACCAGGGGTTCTCGAACCAGGGCCGCAAGAGAGGTTGCCCCCGCATAAGCCAGACTCTACCACCAGGTACGTGACAACACCCCAATGAAAATGTGCAGCATAGGTCAGCACATGTAACTAAACAAACATTGTCCTCTGTAATTAAGCTCTATATGGGTGAAACATATTAGAGGGCTTTCCTGATGTGTGGCAAGCCAGCTGAAGACATTTTGTGATATGATTGACATCAGAGTGGGAGCAATAATTCTAGGGCCATAATTGTGTATAATATTGTATTTATTTGCACTAAAACATATTTTAGTGTCCTTCCAAAGCTTTGTTGACCTTACTTTCCTGCTGTATTCTGATGTCACTCAGTCAGTTCAGGCTGTGGTTCGATCTTGACTTTACAGTCAGGAGCCACCCAGCTGCCTGGACCAACATCTGGCTCAGCCTCTCAGCAAGTCACTGGGAGACTGAGTCAGCCATTCCTGCCTCTCCACAGCCCAGCCCTCCATTGAGCACTGGAAGGACAGAAAGCTGGTGGTTGACAGTCCCCTCTCTCTGCTCAGAGCAAAAGGGAGAACTGAGCAATCAGCAGTCTTTGATCACTCAGTTCTCAGTGCAGAGCTGGCAGGGGACAGATGCAGCATCAGTTCGATGCTGCATCCACCTAGGTGAGTACAAATGCTTTTTTTTCCCTAACTCCATACTTCTCTTTTAACCCCTTCCTTACCGGCGTATAGTAATAATACGCTGGCAAGGTGCACTCTCCATCCTGGGTGGACGTCATTTGACGTCCTCCCGCTTTCGCCGCCCTGCGGGCCCCCAGGGACCCCGGCCTTCCATGATCGGGGTAAAGAGCCATCGGGCAGCGCAGCGATCGGGTTCGGGCTTGTCAATGATATTGGCTCTTTACCACGTGACCGGCTGTGTCCAATAACAGCCGGTCACAGAATGACAAGGATCCGCGGTAACAAGCTGTCACCGGGATCTCCTCTTCACACACCAATCGTGTGTGAGGAGGAGATAGCGGTAACAGCTCGTTACTGCTTACTGTGTGCACCAATCACAGTACCCGAGTACCTGTCACCAGCCCATCTGAGTACCCGAGTACCTGTCACCAGCCCATCAGAGTACCCGAGTACCTGTCACCAGCCCATTAGAGTACCAGAGAACCTGTCACCAGCCCAACTGAGTACCCGAGTACCTGTCACCAGCACATCAGAGTACCCGAGTACTTGTCACCAGCCCATCAGAGTACCGGAGCACCTGTCATTAACCCATCAGAGTACCCGAATACCTGTCACCAGCACATCAGAGTACCTGAGTACCTGTAACCAGCCCATCAGAGTATCTGAGTTCTTGTCACCAGCCCATCAGAGTACCTGAGCACCTGTCATCAACCCATCTGAGTACCGAACACCTGTCACCAGACCATCAGAGTACCCGAGTACCTGTCGCCAACCCATCAGATTACCCATATACCTGTCACCAACCCATCACAGTACCTGAGTACCTGTCACCAGCCCATCAGAGTACCCGAGTACATGTCACCAACTTATCAGAGTACCCGAGTACCTTTCACAGACCCTTCTGAGTACCCGAGTACCTGTCACCAGCTCATCAGAGTACCCGAGTACCGGTCACCAGTCCATCTGAGTACCTGTCACTAGCCCATCTGAGTACCCTAGTACCTGTCACTAGCCCATCTGAGTACCCAAGTACCTGTCATCAGCCCATCTGAGTACCTGAGTACCTTTTACCAGCCCATCAGAGTACCCGAGTACCTTTTACTAATCCATCAGAGTACCCGAGTATCTATCTGCAGCCCATAAGTGTAGCCGAGTACGTATCTGCAGCCCATGCCTCATAAAATACACTTTGGGGTGTTTGCTTTCCAAAATGGGGTAATTTTGTGGGTAATTCCACTGTCCTTGTGCTCCAGGACCTTCAAAAATGTGATAGGTAGGAATGAAATTAGATGTGTAATTTATGCTCCTAGAACGCCTGAAGGTACTACTTCAATGCTGAACCTCTCTATGTGGCCGGGCTGTGTAAAAGTCTCACACATGTGGCATCGTCATACTCGGGACGAGTAGCAGAATATATTTTGGGGTGTCATTTTTGCTATGTACATGCTATGTGTTAGAAATATCATATAAATTGACAACTTTGTGAAAAAAAAAAGTTTTCATTTTCTTTCCATGTTTTCCGAAGACTTTTGGGAAAAAATGAACCGTGCAAAAGACTCATAATGCCTCATAGAATATACGTTGGGGTGTTTGCTTTCCAAAATGGGGTCATTTTGTGGGTAATTCCACTGTTATGGTGCTCCAGGACCTTCAAAAGTGTAATAGGTCATTAGGATATTTTATGTGTAATTTATGCTCCTAGAACGCATGATGGTGCTCCCTGCATGTTGGACCTCTCTATGTGGCCAGGCTGTGTAAAAGTCTCACACATGTGGTATCGCCATACTCAGGACAAACAGCAGAATGTATTTTGGGGTGTCATTTTTGCTATGTACATGCTGTGTGTTAGAAATATCTTATAAATTGACCACTTTGTGTAAAAATAAAAGAGTTTTTATTTTGTTTCCGCGTTTTTCAAAGACTTAACCATACAAAAGACTCATAATGCCTCATAGAATATATGTTGGGGTGTTTGCTTTCCAAAATGGGGTAATTTTGTGGGCAATTACATTGTCCTGGTGCTCCAAGGCCTTCAAAAGTGTAATAGGGGGTTGAGAAATGAGATGTGTAATTTATGCTCGTAGAACGCCTAAACATGCTACTTCAATGTTGGGCCCCTGTATGTGGCCAGGCTGTGTAAAAGTCTCACACATGTGGTATCACCATATTCAGGAGGAGTAGCAAAATGTATTTTGGGGTGTCATTTTTGCTATGTACATGCTATGTGTTGGAAATATCTTATAAATGGACAACTTTGTGTTAAAAAAATGCATTTTCATTTTTTCCCCACATTTTCCAACAACTTCTGCAAAAAAATGAACCATTCAAAAGACTCATTATGCCTCATAGATTATACGTTAGGGTGTTTGCTTTCCAAAATGGGGTCATTTTGTGGGCAATTCCATTGTCCTGGTGCTCCATGCTCGTATTTAATGTGTAGAGTAAAGAGTCGGTGGATAATGTGAAAACTTCCGGGACCTCGTGGTCCTGTTACCTTAACGGGTGTTTTACTGGGGTAAAACCTTTCGTTTGTGGGATTGCATATTAGATACTCCGTATTACTCAGAAAACTTACCAAGTAAAAAAACGTCTTCAACAACCTTTTACACCCCTTTTTTACTTTTACGTAAAAAAATTGTGTTTCAACAGGTAAATATTCTATAAAGGTTGTGTATCGTACATGTATCGTTTTTACTGTGGGGTTTTATGTAAAACGATGAGGAGGACTTATACCACTATGGTGTACACACTCTGAAAATGTGTCGGACCGGTGTATGTCCCCGGGTTGTAACTTCATCGTACAAATCCGCAAGATGCTCGTATTTAATGTGTAGAGTAAAGAGTTGGGGGATAAT
>BLSH010117396.1:396144-415303 GCA_018402905.1 Glandirana rugosa | reverse complement strand
GTGAAGGAAGCACTGCAGAACAAGATCCTTATCATATTGAAGATTTGCTGGGTGTTTGTTTTCTTTTGTTTTTATAAAAGTTTCTTATGGACCATATACAGTATCTCACAAAAGTGAGTACACCCCTCACATGTTTGTAAATATTTTATTATATCTTTTCATGTGACAACACTGAAGAAATGACACTTTGCTACAATGTAAAGTAGTGAGTGTACAGCTTGTATAACCATGTACATTTGCTGCCCCCTCAAAATAACTCAACACACAGCAATTAATGTCTAAACCGCTGGCAACAAAAGTGAGTACACCCCTAAGTGAAAATGCCCAAATTGGACCCAAAGTATCAATATTTTGTGTGGCCACCATTATTTTCCAGCACTGCCTTAACCCTCTTGGGCATGGAGTTCACCAGAGCTTCACAGGTTGCCACTGGAGTCCTCTTCCACTCCTCCACGATGACATCACGGAGCTGGTGGATGTTAGAGACCTTGCGCTACTCCACCTTCCATTTGAGAATGCCCCACAGATGTGCAATAGGGTTTAGGTCAGGAAATATGCTTGGCCATTCCATCACCTTTACCCTCAGCTTCTTTAGCAAGGTAGTGGTTGTCTTGGAGGTGTGTTTGGGGTTGTTATCATGTTGGAATACTGCTCTGCATCCCAGTCTCCGAAGGGAGGGGATCATGCTCTGCTTCTATTTGTCACAGTACATGTTGGCATTCATGGTTCCCTCAATGAACTATAGCTCCCTAGTGCCGAGAGCACTCATGCAGCCCCATACCATGACACTCCCACCACCATGCTTGACTGTAGGCAAGACACACTTGTCTTTGTACTCCTCACCTGGTTGCCGCCACACATGCTTAACATCATCTGAACCAAATATGTTTATCTTGGTCTCATCAGACCACAGGACATGCTCCCAGTAATCCATGTCCTTAGTCTGCTTGTCTTCAGCAAACTGTTTGCGGGCTTTCTTGTGCATCATCTTTAGAAAAGGCTTCCTTCTGGGATGACAGCCATGCAGACCAAATTGATGTAGTGTGCGGAGTATAGTCTGAGCACTGCCAGGCTGATCCCCCACCCCTTCAACCTCTGCAGCAATGCTGGCAGCACTCACACGTCTATTTCCCAAAGATAACCTCTGGATATAACGCTGGGCATGTGCACTCAACTTCTTTGGTCGACCATGGCGAGGCCTGTTCTGAGTGGAACCTGTCCTGTTAAACTGCTGTATGATCTTGGACACAGTGCTGCAGCTCAGTTTCAGGGTCTTGGCAAAATATTTACAAATATATACAAAAATGTATATTTATCAAATATTTACAAAAATGTGAGGGGTGTACTAACTTTTGTGAGTTACTGTATGTATCTAAAGTTACATTTTGCATATCTACTAATGAAAATATACGTTAAAGAGGGCAGAATGGTGCAGAGTACTGTTGTCTGTGCACTGTTGTTGTTTTTTTTGCTCAGTGTGCATGAGCTGCCTTGTGCTTTTGATTGGATTTTTAAAACTGGCAGTAGGGTTTAAATGTGAACCTTCTGGTATAATTTAAAGGTGCTGTAACTTAAAGCAAACCTCATACAGGTATACACTGCAGAGGAGGATTAGGTTTAAAGTGGATGTAAACCCAATTCATGAAATTTGACCTAGGTACATATATCTGCAGTGTTTACTTATCTCTCCCCAAAGTACTAAGTCCTGTGTGTTTCTGCAGTTTTTTTCCTGTGTTATCAGCATGATAACTTCTGACAAGCTCTCTGAGGTGGCAGATAAAAGCAGCCTGAGATTTGTGTCAGGGTGGGTGCTATAAATAGATTAGCAGAGAGCTTGTCTTGTCACAGCACAGCTCTGAAAGTATCTTCATTCCTCTGCCTATGTGGATGGGGGTGTGTGCCTTTCCTCCAATCAGCTGTCACACAGTGTAAGCCCAGACACCACTCCTACTGCAGGAATTGAATTAGGAAGTAAAAAATCTAACACGATGTAAGAATTCTAAAGAGTATAGCAAGCTGAAGACAGCAGATATACATGTAAAACTTATGTAGGGAGATTTGTTTCATCTCTGTGTATCATCTGAGCCTGTTCACTTCACTGGGTATAGGAGAGGTTTTACATCCGCTTTAGGTTTAAATGAGGATATGGGCTAAACATGTGAGCAAAGTGTTTCCGTAGTTCGCACAACCTCTTAAATTTACCACCAAATATAATCAACAAGCCTGCTATTTAAAATGTCACATTAGTGCAATTTTTATGTAACATAACCAAATGTTAAAGCTAAAAGTGACTGTATATGTTTTACTTTAGAAGAGCTTTGTTCCCCTTTCAATGTTACATTACGATTATACCCAAGGGAAAAATAAAACTGTGTGCATAGCTTTTTAGGTAACAATAAGATAATACTAAGTTGGGTGGATGAGGACATCATATTAGCATGACTGCAAATTTTTAAATAAGGACGTGAATGACCTTGCATTCGCTTACGTGAGCATTTCATGTGATGACAGTTGTGAACACAAATGTCATCCAGATCATCTGATGTCATTGTTGAAAGTTAGGAATTCACAAGCCAAGCCCAAGCACATCTCTAGTCATCAGCAAAGCCAAATACCCCTTTGATGGCTCTGTCCATGCTTTAACAAGGATCAGAAGATCTGGTGACCCGTGACTACACCGGAGGGGTAGTTTTTACTCAGAGGCTTACTTCCTGGTTTAACACATGTACCCCTATGGCGCATATCCAGTGACAAATGCGGATGTACAGGAGGTCAGGATACTTTAGCCCGGGTATTGTAATTTAGCGAAACTTGACCACATTTATTAGGGGGTCACACATCATCTTGTAAGCGCGGCTGCATTTATTTTGATGGTGACAACATTCTATCCTTACCTTCATCATTCTCATGGCGGGAGGGACTTTTTCTCATCCTAAGTGCTTGTATTTATGCAATTTCAATATTTGCTTTTGGAACTCATGGAATTTCACATATGAACTTTGTGCAATATAAACCTTTGTTTGATTTAGTGCTGCACTATTTTTTGTAGATTTATTCTGGGGAGGAAATATTTTTATTTGCCCCATACACACGTTGCTTTTGTCCATACACACTA
This sequence comes from Glandirana rugosa, assembly GCA_018402905.1. Lineage (NCBI taxonomy): Eukaryota > Metazoa > Chordata > Amphibia > Anura > Ranidae > Glandirana > Glandirana rugosa. Next base: position 412,188 of record BLSH010117396.1, on the reverse strand, counting down.
AAATTTGGGAGTTTATCCAAGCCCAAAAAGTACAGGTCCTGCTTACAGATGCCTATGTAAATGAATAGCTGTGTTCGCCTGTATGCTGATACTCAAGTAAACTGGCATGTAGCGTATGGGTGTATTCCATTACTATTAAATGTCTGTAGGCAGCTCTATGTGAGCTTATGGCTATACTTGCATAAACATGCATATAGTATATGGGTGTCAAACTCAGTTTCATTGTGGGCTACATCAGCATTATAGTTGGGCCGTTTGTATCTGTAAGACTATATAAATGTATATACTCTTTATCATGTAACACCCTGGTATTAGGCAGGGTTGCTAACAAATTTGGTTTGCTAGATGGTAGCTAGCCTGGCTAATTGTTAGGAGGATCCACTGACTTTTCCCTAAATGTGGATTTAATGCACCTCTCTCTTCTGTCATTAGGTGGCATTATTACCGGTGGCATTAGAATGACAATGGCATAGTAACTTCAGATTATGAGTAGCTAGGTTGTTTCAGCCAATTGGCAGGGGTTTTCTTCGACCCCTTGGTCTGCTGGGAGAGCCAATTTATTCAGGAGGAGTCAGGTGATCAGGGTTCTGTGCCACCTGGATGGCTATCTGGGTGGACGTGTGTTACAAGGCTCTGGGTTGCTAGGCCAGAAGCCTGAGGGCTGTCCCAGGAGCACTTGGCTGCTAGGCGGTCTGAGGCCTATCCAGGTTTGAGAGAAGCAGCATGGATTTGGGGCTTTAGCCTTGGAGTCCAAGCAAATTGCAGAGGTTCCACCGAATGGGGAACCGAATTGTTGCCATTGGTGAGGGAGAAGCAGTTGCCACATGGGACAACCACTCCTGTTAGTAGAGGCAAGTGAGGGTCAAGGTCAGAGACAAAGGGGACACAGTCACCATTAAGGGACAACCACTCCTGTTATCAGAGGCCAGTTTATGGAAGTCCGAAGAAGTACCAGAGCAGCCTTATTCACTAGCCGGGGACAGTGAACAAGTGGGAAAGCTTCAGCAGTGTGCCAAGCCAGGGACCCAGCGGGATAGCAGGGGTGATGCTTGAGTATTGTACAGTGGGCTAGCTGTGGAAGAGCTCAGGGGATCCAGTGACGACTGGAATCTTGAAGTCTAGTGAGAGACTGGGAGCTCAGTGAGTGAAGATCTACAGTAGAATACTGTGAGATGTGATAGAAGATCTGCAATGGAACCCTGTGAGTTATGTATACAGATCTGCATTGAAGTTTGAGAGTTCAGTTGCCATAGGAGACAGCAGTTCTACAAATACAGCTGCTGCATCCAGTTTAAAGGCCCTCCGTCTGTATAGCTGTTTGCCTATTATTTTTGTTTCAGTGTCTGCTAAGTGCTATAGCATCTGCCTAAGGGTGTCCTGTCCCTAAACCCTCTCTCCCTCAGTTCTTGTTACAATAAATCTCTTTTGTCCGCATTCAAAAAGTCACTGGCGCCCATGTTATCATCTTGCATTACACCCACCATGCCTAGTAACCCATACTGTGAAGAAAGATGTTGGCTCTCCCTAACTCTGGAGGTCACCATTAGGCCTCTAAGGGTCAGGATCACCGCTACAATCATATTAAACAATTGCCTCTGTATTCAATTATTACTTTTTTTTAAAAAACTTAAGACTTAAGCTGTGAAGAGCAGGTACAGAACGGCATGGTGCCCACTCATACTCCGGTAGTAGATTATGCAAGTCTGAGAGGGAGGGTTCCACGCCACTAGTATCATCCACAAGAAACCGGTTCTGCCATGGTATTCTGTCTGAGCAATCTGCAATAAAGTTTCTTATGGATAATACCAGTGGTGTGCGAACCTCCTTTTCAACTGACATAGAATTGTATTATTGTCATAATAATTATAAGCAGATGTCAAGAGCCCACCACCCCACCCTCAATCAGAAGTCAAGAGTCATCTATTCTCCCTTACATAAGAGTGCACCCCCTTGTGCTGCTGCCAGGAAGAAGCTGGGAAGCAGAAAGTGCAGGGTCTGGAGGAGGACCAGAGGAGGGCTGCAATCAGTTGCCAGAGTCTGCTGAATAATGAGACCAGGGGGTGGTGCAGGTGCACAGAGAGGTGCAGGATCTTTTGGAGGAGTTGGGTCCTCCTTTCTGCTGCTGACTGATGAAACAAGGTAGGGACAGAGATAAGGGGATCGTCACACCTGCAGAAGACATACGAGAGCCACATGAAATGGCCTGGAGGGCTGGATCTGGCCTGCAGGCCTTGTGCTTGACACATGTGGTATAGTGTAAGGGAATATGTCTGTATGCTACAAACATGTTTACGCAAGTAATTGCCTTTACACACACATGAACTTTAATGACATTCCAGTCTTAGTCAGTAGAGTTCAATATGAAGTTAGCACACCCTTTGCAGCTATAACAGCTTCAGCTCTTCTGGGAAGGCTGTCCACAACATTTAGGAGTGTGTCTATGGAAATGTTTGACCATTCTTCCAGAAGCGCATTTGTGAGGTTAGGCACTGTTGTGGACGAGAAGGCCTGGCTTCCAGTCTCCACTCTATTTCACCCCAAAGGTGTTCTATTGGGTTGAGGTCAGGACTCTGTGCAGGCCACTCAAGTTCCTCCACCCCAAACTCACTCATCCATGTTTTTATGGACCTTGCTTTTTGCACTGATGTGCAGTCATGTTGGAACAGGAGGGGGCCACCCCCAAACTGTTCCCACAATGTGGGGAGCATGAAATTGTACAAAATATCTTGGTATGCTGATGCCTTAAGAGTTCCCTTCATTGGAACTAAGGGTCCAGGCCTAGCCCCTGAAAAACAACCCCATACCATAACCCCCTTCCACCAAATGATTTGGACCAGTGCACAAAGCAAGGTCCATAAAGATATGGATGAGAGAGTTTGGGGTGGAGGAACTTGACTGGCCTGCACAGAGTCCTGACCTCAACCCGATAGAATACCTTTGGGATGAATCAGAGCCGAGAGACTGCAAGCCAGGCCTTTTCATCCACATCAGTGCCATAGACATACTCCTATACCTTGTGGACAGCCTTCCCAGAAGAGTTGAAGCTGTTATAACTGCAAAGGGTGGGCCCACTCAATATTGAGCACTATAGAATAAGACTGGGATGCCATTAAAGTTCATGTGCATGTAAAGGCAGGTGTCCCAATATTTATGGTTATATAGAGATAGGTCACTATAGCAGAGACCTGCTGCTGTATGGAAAAGTTGGTCAGAGTGTAATGTCATCAAGCTCCCAACAAAAAAACAACATGGAATTGCTGTGTTTATTTTCACTTTCACAAAACACTCTGCAAAAGCATCATATGCCCAGGAGCTGATCATTTCAGCTACAATAGATGAACCACTCAGAGGGATGTTCCAATGTGATCACCTTCCCGGCCACATAGGGTGCTGGTTCAGTATGCAGATTGCACATGGAAAGAAGAAAGCCCGGATGGCCGCACTCCAAGTAGAAAACTTTATTTGAAGTTACAAAATCTAATCCATACAGTAAACAGATAAAAGATGCACACCGGCTGATGCGTTTCACACCGCCTTACAGGTGCTTACTCATAGCCAAATGACAATAGCACAGTTGCAGAGATATATACAAAAACTTTAACAATCAGTTATGATGTAGGTTATGCCCATTCAATCATGCGGAGTTAGTCAGACTGCTCATCAAGAAGACAAGCACAGCTGATGTAATTGATTACCAGACCATCATGATCTTTGTTTAAAATAACATCCACAGATTGAGTGGTCTAACCCACTTCATGTATAAGCCAAGAACAAGCCTAAAAACAAAGAAAAATATTATTGATCATTTCAGCTACCGGGCTTAGCGATGGATGCTGGCTGTCACAAGCAGCCAGCAGTTCCAACGCTTATACCCACTGGGACCTACCGGAGCCACTGATTTCCACCACTGTTTTAATAATGCACTGGGATAAATAGCTGCTATTGCAGTGCCATATTAAAACAGTGCCAGTGACTCAAATAGTTAAATACATTTTCTGTGATATTTAATATGGTCTGTGTCAATGGCTTTGTGCTTGTGTCAATGCCATCAGTCCCACATTAGTTTAAGATGTTTCTGGGATCATTTAGAATTATTTGACAGGTACTTTTGGCATGCAATTAACTTCCTTCTGACCTGCATTTTAACTGCTGTAACCGCTTGCCGACTGGGCCATAGCCGAAAAACAGCTACAGCGCAGTCGGATAACTCTGGGAGGGCTTACTATAGCGTCCTCTCAGAATCATGCTCATGTGCGCCCCCTGGGGCATGCACACAGAACTGTCTGTGCTTGCCGGGTTCAAGGGAACTGGCATAACACGGATTGCGGTAAAGGGCCAATGGCAGCGGCCCTTTACCACGTGATCACTCCATCCAATGACGGAACGATCAATATAAACAAACCGGCATCATGTCCGGTTCTCTCCGCTGTTTACACCGATCGTGTGAGCAGAGGAGGGAGAAACTGCAGTGTGAGGCTGCTTCAGGTATTTTTTTATAGTGCCAGTGTCCAGCAGTGCCCCAATCTGTGCCATATCAGTGCCCCACCCATGCCATATCAGTGCGCCATCCATGTCATATCATTGCCCAGCAGTGCCCCATCTGTGCCATATCAATGCCCAGCAGTGCCCCATCCATGCCATATCAGTGCCAACAGTGCCCCATCCATGCCATATCAGTGCCCCATCTGTGCCATATCAGTGCCCAGCAATGCTCCATCTGTGCCATATCAGTGCCCCATCTGTGCCATATCAGTGTCCAGCAGTGCACCATCCATGCCATATCAGTGTCCCATCTGTGCCCAGCAGTGCCCCATCCATGCCACATCAGTGCCTAGCAGTGCCCCATCAGTAACCCAGCAGTGCCAGATCTGTGCCCCAGCAGTGCCAGATCTGTGCCCCATCAGTGCTCTACAGTGTCACGTCATGTGTAATTTATGTCCCTAGATCACCTGATGGTGCTCCCTGCATGTTGGGCCACTGTATGTGGCCAGGCTGTGAAAAAGTCTCACACGTGTGGTATCACCACACTCAGGGGGAGTAGCAAAATGTGTTTTGGGGCCAAAATCTATAGAGAAAAATTACTAATTTTCAAAATTTTATAACAGAAACAAAGAAAAATGCATTTTTTTACAAAATATTAAGTCTTTATTTTTATTTATAGCGCAAAAAATAAAAACCCCAGTCTTGATTAAATTCAACCAAATGAAAGCTCTATTTGTGTGAAAAAAGGACCACAATTTCATATGGGTACAGTGTAGTATGACTGAGTAATTGTCATTCAAAATGTGAGAGTGCTGAAAGCTGAAAATTGGTCTGGTTAGGAAGGGGATTTAAGTGCCCAGTGGGCAAATGGTTAAACAAATTTTACATTTATATAGACTTGTATGGGAGTGCAAACCCCATTAGAAGCGAGCAAAATCAAGTCAACACAGGCCCTTATATTTTTATGTGGACAATGCAATTCAGAATGCTACAAAACAATTAAAAGACTACAAACATGGTAATCAGATAATTTGTTGAAAACTGTTTATTGACAATATGATCACCAGTTGACACTTCTAATTGGTTTACAGAAAGCTGAAATAAAACTGCAAATGATTTTTATATTTAATCACTATGGTATATGACCTCCTGTATGATTAATTAACAACTAATTATTTTTCATAGAAATGTAGAATTCATATTTAGTCTAAGTTTTCAGTAGGTTAAAGGCATTAGTTAACAAAAAACCCTTAAACTCACAATTTGAGTTGGCATCCTGTTGGGAGTCTGCATGCAGTTTTAATTAAATGTGCTTTACCTAGATTTTTCTTGACCTAAACAATGTCTTACAATCACCTATTATGTTATTCATAGTTCTGAAAGTAATAGAAGATAAAAGAATTTCACTTCCAGAACTTCTGATAGATCAAAATTAAACATTCATAAAAGGAATGATTCATAATTGTAATTAGGGATGAGCCGAACACCCCCCGGTTCGGTTTGCACCAGAACATGCGAACAGACAAAAAGTTCAGGGCGAACATCCGAACACCATTAAAGTCTATGGGACGCAAACATGAAAAATCAAAAGTGCTCATTTTAAAGGCTTATATGCAATGTTATTGAACTTAAAAGTGTATGGGGACCCGGGTCCTGCCCTAGGGGACATGTATCAATGAAAGAAGAAGTTTTTAAATCAATTGTTTTTCCAGGAGCAGTGATTTTAATAATGCTTAAAGTGAAAAAAAAAAGAAAAATTCCTTTAAATATTGTGCCTGGGGGTGTCTTTAGTCTGTGTGTAAAAGGGCGCATCTCTGGGAGGTGTAGAACAAAGCCAGAGCAAAATGACATCCAAACCAGGCTCTTCAGGTCTGGTTTGGATTTTAAGGGGAACCCCGTGCCAAATTCTTAACCAAATTGATGTGTGGGTCCCCCTAAAATCCAAACCAGACCCTTATCCGAGCATGCAGCCCTGGCCGGTTAGGATGGGGGGACGAGCGAGCGCCCCCCCCCCCTCCTGAATCATACCAGGCTACATGCCCTCAACATGGGGAGTATGGGTGCTTTGGGGGAGGGGTCTCAGCCCCCCCACTGCAAAGCACCTTGTCCCCATGTTGATGAGGACAAGAGCCTCTTCCCCACAAGCCTGGCCGGTGCTTGTGGGGGTCTGCGGGCGGGGGGGCTTATTGGAATCTGAAAGCCCCCTTTAATAAGGGGCCCCCCAGATCCCTACCCCCCCATGTGAACAGGTTTGGGGTACACTGTACCCCTACCTATTCACCAAAAAAGGAGTGTAGTGTAAAAAAAAAACATTAGGCAGTTTTTGACAAGTTCTTTATTTTGTATTATAGCTCTTTTCTTCTTTCTTCTTTCTTCCTCCATCTTCTCCTGGCCCGGACCTTCTTCTGGTCTTCTTCTTCTTTTAGTCTTCTTGCTTCCTCTCTTCAATCTTCAATCTTCATCTTCATCTTCATCTTCTTTCTTCTTTCCCCGCCGCCGCACTCTCTGCTGGTGTAGTCCGCCCCTACGCGTCTCCCAGAATGGGCGGTCTTCACAATGACAGTTCTTTTATAAGAAGGGACGGGGCCACCCATGACGTAAATATCACATGATATCAGAAGGGGGCGGGTTCACTCAGTTACATCACTGGGTGGCCCCGCCCCTTCTTATAAAAGTACTGTCATCATGAAGACCGCCCATTCGGCAAGACACGCAAGGGCCGGACTGCACCAGCAGAGAGAGCGGCTGTGGGGAAAGAAGAAAGAAGATGAAGATTGAAGATTGAAGACGTAGAGAGAGGAAGCAAGAAGACTAAAACAAGAAGAAGAAGAAGACCAGAAGAAGGAGTGGGCCAGGAGAAGATGGAGGAAGAAAGAAGAAAGAGCTATAATACAAAATAAAGGACTACCTATTGTTTTTTTTTTACACTACACTCCTTTTTTGGTGAATGGGTAGGGGTTCAAAGTACCCCAAACCTATTCACATGGGGGGAGGTTCTGATAAGCCCCCTGCCCGCAGACCCCCACAACCACCAGCCAGGGTTTTGGGAATGAGGCCCTTCTCCCCATCAACATGGGGACAAGGTGCTTTGGGGGGACCTCAAAGCATCCTCCCCATGTTGAAGGCATGTGGCCTGGTATGGTTTGGGGGGGCGCTCACTCGTCCCCACCTCTTCCTGCCATGCCAGGGCTGCGTGCTCGGATAAGGGTCTGGTTTGGATTTTGGGGGGGACCCCATGCCATTTTTTAAAAAATTTGGCGCGGGGTTCCCCTTAACCACTTGCCGACCGCTGGTCGGCAATTGACGGCGACAGTGTGGCTCGATAACGCAAAACGCCGTCACACGACGGCGGCCGCGAGATCGAGCCCAGTGAGCGCGCGTGCGCCGCCGGAGGCATGCCCGCATGCTCACTGTGTCCGGGGAGGGCCAGGGAGCAGGTGCAGCGGAGTCGATCTCCTCCGGCCACCCACGATGCCCCCCCGGAGTGAAAAAATGGAGGTCCGTGTAAGTAAACACGGACCTCCGTTCTGTGAGAGGGGGAAGGGCTGTGATCACAGCCTTCCTCTACACGGAAGGTGTGATCACTTCCCTGTGGGGGCAGTCCCCCCACAGTTAGAACACGCCCAGGGAACACTGTTAACCCTTAGAGCGCCCCCTGCAGGTTAACCCCTTCACTGCCAATGGCATTTACACAGTAATCAGTGCATTTTTATACCACTGATCACTGTATAAATGCCAATGGTCCCAAAAAAGTGTCAAAATGTTCCGAGATGTCCGCTGAAATATCGCAGTACCGTTTGCTAAAAATCGCAGATCGCCGCCATTACTAGTAAAAAATAAAAAAAAATAAAAACCCCAGAAATTAATTCTCATCATCCGTAAACGCAACCAGTTTTGCGCAAACCAATCAATAAACGCCGATTGCGATTTTTTTTATCACAAATATGAGGAAGAATATAAATCGGCCAAAACCGATGAAAAAAAATGTTTTTTTATTTTTTTTTTTGGATTTGTACTTTAGCAAAAAGTAAGAAATGTGGGTTTTTTGCAAAATTGTTGCTCGTCTTTTGTTTATAGTAGTGATCAGAAATGACGCAGCGGTGATCAAATACCACCAAAAGAAAGCTCTATTTGTGGGAAAAAAGGACGCAAATTTAGTTTGGGTACAACGTCGCACCACAGCACAATTTTCAGTTAAAGCGATGCAGTGCAGAATCGCAAAAAGTGCTCCGGTCCTAAAGCTGGAAATCCTTCCGGGGCTGAAGTGGTTAAAGTCCATACCAGACCTGAAGGGCCTTGTTTGGATTTTGGGGGGGACTGCACGTCATTTTTTTTTAAAATTTTGACACAGGGTTGCCTTTAAATTCCATACCAGACCTGAAGGGCCTGGTTTAAATTTTGGGGGGAACCGCACGTCATTTTTTTTTAAACTTTGGCACGGGGTTCCCCTTAAATACCATACCATACCTGAAGGGCCTGGCATGTCATTTTTTTGTTTATTTTGGAGTGGGCCCTGCTGTTGTAAATTAGTTTAAAAATTGTGATAATCCCCGAGTCAATCAGGTGGCGAAAAATTGGGCGTTGTGTGTTGGCGTTGCCAGAACACTGTAACTCCTTGCAGTTACTCTTGTTGGACAGAGGAACTGGGCCTGATGTTGTAAATTAGTTTACAAATTCTGATGAAAGCCCCCAGTCAAACAGGTGGCCAAAAATTGGGCCTTGCTTGTTGGCGGTGCCAGAACACTGTAACCCCTTGCAGTTACTCTTGTTGGACAGAGGAACTGGGCCTGATGTTGTAAATTAGTTTAACCACTTAGGCTCCAGAGCCCTTTTTTACACTTGTTGTTTACAAGTTAAAATCATTTTTTTGCTAGAAAATTACTTAGAACCCCCAAACATTATATATTTTTTCAAACACCCTAGAGAATAAAATGGCAATCGTTGCAATACTATTTGTCACACGTTATTTGCGCAGCGATCTTTCAAGCGCAATTTTTTTGGAAAAAGAATCGCTTTTTTGAGTTAAAAAATAAGCCAACAGTAAAGTTGAAAATTGCACACACTTTCGGAATGGCGACAAACTCGGGTACTTAAAAATCTCCATAGGCGACGCTTTAAAAATTTTTACGGTTACCAGCTTAGAGGTGCAAAGGAGTTCTTTTCCTAGAATTACTGCTCACACTCTGGCAATCGTGGTGATGCCTCACACGTGTGGTTTTAACACCGTTTTCATATGCGGGCGTGACTTACATATGCATTTTTTTTGCTGCGCGAGTTCCCGGTTATGGTGGCGCTTTAATTTTTTTTTTTTTTATTATGTTTTTCCTCTGTTCCTTTAAAAAAAATGCAAACATCCCTTGTGATAGTAATATATGGTGACAGGTACACTTTATGCAAGGATGGGGGGTCTAAAAGACCCCCCATCCCTCCTTTGCACTTCCCAGTATTCAGATCGGCAAAAAGGGTGATTCTGAATACTGTTATTTTCTTAACACTGGCGCCATTTCCTGCCAAGTAAACCAGAAGTGACGTTCTGACGTTGCTTCCGGAAATGTACGAAGGAGTCCCGATTGAAGCCGAATCCAACTTCCACAGGGACTCCACACAGCGGGCAGAAGCGTCGGATCGGAGCTCCGGTCTCCTGGTGGGACGGGAGACCGGATAAGAGCGGCGGACGGTGGCGGGGGGGTGGCCCCTCCAGCTCCCTGGGATAAGGACCGAGCGGCTTCCGAGCCGGATCGGCCATTATCACCGGATAGCCGGCCGCCTGATCTAAAAAACGATACCGGGGTAGGACGGGGCAGGGGCAGAGGAAGGGGAAGAGACAGACCTTATGGCCGAGGGCACTACCCCAGAGTGGATCAGGTCGAAAGGGTAGGACACGAAGGGGATGTAGGGGTGAGGGAAAGCTCCAACGCAAAAAAGTGCAGAAGGGATCAGTAAATTTAGGGATATTTAACCTCAGCCAAGTATCCCTTTCAGATACAGAAATGCATATTCTAGATTTAGGCCTTAAGTGGGCTCTGCAAAGAGACATAAATACATTTATTACATATATAGACACTCATAAGTTTATTAGAAAACTAAACATGAAAAAATATTTCCTTAACAATCCGGTAACCTCTGTTACTAATTCGAACAAGGGGAATAATACGAGGGTAGATAGTGGTATACGGAATAAATCACTTTTCAATCCCCCGTTAACAAATAATCATTATGTTGAGGTATTCAAAAACGTAGTACTAAAAGATCTTGAATCTATTGTCCCTAAAAAAGGGGTTAAACCTAGGCATATCAGTGAGGGAATAAAATCCCTGGAAGCAAGGAATGACATCATTATCAGGCCGGCTGATAAAGGGGGAGGAGTGGTGATCTTAGACAAGTCATTTTATCAGAATCAGTTGGTTGAAATGTTGTCTGATAGTATCACATATATGAAATTATTAGAGTTGAGCGCACCCGAACTGTAAATTTTGGGTTCGTACCGAACTTTGGGGTGTCCGGGACCCGGACCCGAACCCAGACATTTGAAAAAAGTTTGGGTTCGGGTTCTGGGTTCGGGTATTTGATGACGCATGTTGAATAGCTGCAGGGCAGCCAATCAACAAGTGTTTCATTGGTTTGCCCTTAGAAGCCACCACAGCCATGCCTACTAATGGCATGGCTGTGATTGGCCAGTGCATCATGTGACCCAGCCTCTGTATAAGCTGGAGTCACATAGTGCTGCATGTCACATGCTCTCAGGCTAGTCTAGGGAGAGGATGCTGCCGGCGCTGTGAGGGACAGATTGCAGATATTAATAACATCTCATCCTGCATTACAGAACAATCTGATTGTGGACTAGGTAGAGATTACCGCTACTGCTTTGAGGGACAGATTGTAGATCGCATCCCTCATTACAGAACGATCTGATTTTGGACTAGGTAGAGTCTACTGCTTTGAGGGACAGATTGCAGATCTCATCCTGCATTACAGAACGATCTGATTCTGGACTAGGTAGAGTCTACTGCTTTGAGGGACAGTTTATCGTTCTAAAATCATCTCCTAGTTCTATAGGGTCAGGTTCCTGCTGTTGCTGTAAGGGACAGATTATTGTTCTAAAATCATCGCCTACTCCTATAGGGTCAGGTTCCTGCTGGTGCTGTAAGGGACAGATTATTGTTCTATAATCATCTCTTAGTTCTAAAGGGAGAGGTTCCTGCTGGTGCTGTAAGGGATAGATTGTTGTTCTAAAATCATCTCCTAGTTCTAAAGGGAGAGGTTCATGCTGTTGCTGTAAGGGACAGATTATTGTTCTAAAATCATCGCCTACTCCTATAGGGTCAGGTTCCTGCTGTTGCTGTAAGGGACAGATTATTGTTCTATAATCATCTCCTAGTTCTAAAGGGAGAGGTTCCTGCTGGTGCTGTAAGGGACAGATTATTGTTCTAAAATCATCTCCTAGTTCTAAAGGGAGAGGTTCCTGCTGGTGCTGTAAGGGACAGATTATTGTTCTAAAATTCATTTTTTTTGTATTAATAAATACTTAAATAGTGCTACATAGTACATTTGCAGGCAGAATGAGGAGAGCGTCAAACAAGGGATGTGGTCGTGGTGCTGCTGGTGCTCAGGGCCGCTGTTTGAAATCATGGGGCCCAGTACAGCCTACCTAATGGGGCCCCCCTTTGACTTCGCCCTCGTCCCCACCCTTGGCTCCCCCCGACCCGATTTTCACATGAAAGGTGACAGTTACCTTATCAAATATACACACTCCTGGCCCTTGAACACAGTTAGGGATATGTGTATGTTTAAAAACACGTTTGCAGCATGACACCAGCCCCATTTTAAAATAGCGTGGTTAAAGTGGTATGGTTAGGGGGGCTGTAAAAACGCAGCTCAGCTGAGCCTTTTTACTGACCCCCCAAGACAATGTAAAGGAACATCTCACAGTGCCTTATGATCTTTAGGGTGCATTCACACAGGTGTTATTTTTTACTGCTTCCAAAAGTCCCTCCATGTTATCCTGTATGCCAATGCACATATAGACTTTTAGAATCTTTTAGTGGCAGGGGCGTATACAAGCAGGAAAAAAAAACCCTGGGCCTGTGCATCCAGGAGCAGCAGCGTTTTGGCAAAAAAAAGCTTGACACATGTAAAAGTGTTTAATGCTTTTACAAGCATTTTGGCACGTTGCAGGTGTTTAGCCTTAATTCATTTCAATGACCAGAATAAATTATTATTCTGGCCAATGAAAAGCCCACGAGCTTGACGCCTGTAAGGCTACTGCCAAGAGGAGGAGCATTTTTAAACCATCCTGTGTGTATTTAAGCCTTATAGGTTTAGTAGAATCATTCACACAGGACAGAGGGTGCACTATTTCTTTATCAAAGTGTGTCACATGGCTGTTGGGTACTGACTTTGTACATTTATAGCTGTGCTGTGTGCTACACATTGTAACACACAGTACATCCACAACAAAGTCAGCACCCAACAGCCATGCGACACACTTTGATAAAGAAATAGTGCACCCTCTGTCCTGTGTGAATGATTCTACTAAACCTATAAGATGTTAAAAGACACTGTGAGGACTTGATTCTGTTAGGACATCACAACGGCTGTAACACCTCACTGCCCACTCACTGTGTGCTGCAAAGTGCCTCCCGCGCTACCCGCCACCGCCGGTCGTATTCTCTCTCCTGTTCCCTCCCTGCGAGTGCGAGCTCTCACATCTGTCCCGGCATCTGAAAGAGCAGAGCAGCCGCAGGTAAAGCACTTTAAAAATCAATCCGCCAAACACTGACACCAGGGAAGATAGATAGCAGCTGGGATTGCAGAGCATGCAGCTGGTTTGTGTACCTCCGCCCCGAAAATGCAAAAATAGTCCCTCAGCTCCAGCCTCCTGGGCCCCTCCATTGAACTTATGGGGCCCAGAAAAAATATATATTTATACACCCCCTAAGCAAGAAGGAGCTTGGTGGGTAATTTAGTAAGCCTAAATTTTTGTTTGGAAGAAATGCATTCTAAAGCTGGCTGGGCCCCCCTGATGAGCTGGCTGTACTGCCCTATCAGCGACCCTGCTGGTGCTGCTGGTGTTGGTGAAGCTCCTGTTGGAAGGAGAGGACGTGGTTGATCTGTGCCAGCTACACGCACAGGTGAGACATCTTCCTCAGGTAGCCGACAGAACCTTCAGCGTTATATGGTAGGCCTGAGGGCCGTTCAACGAATGGTGAGGCCAGAAGAAGTACAGGCGATAGTAGATTGGGTGGCTGACAATGCCTCCAGTTCCTTCACATTGTCTCCCTCCCGGTCCCTTGATGAAAGCTCAGAGTTGGCACCTGTACCCCATGGCCATCTGTCTTTCACCTCAGCCCCTTGTAAATTAGCCAAGCAGTCTGAGCCCCAAGTCATGCAACAGACTCTTATGCTTTTTGATGACTCTCCTGGTGTGCTTTCCTTGGGCCATCCACATAGCCCTGCCCCAGAAGTGGAAGACATTGAGTGCACCGATGCCCAACCACTTCTGTTGCAGGATGAGGACATAGAAACACCAGCGCAGCACGTCTCTGATGATGACGAAACACAGGGGCCAACTGCTGCAGCTTTCCTCAGTGTGCAGACTGACAAGGAGGGCAGTGGTGAAGGGTGGGTGGAAGATGATGTGGAGGAGGATGATGAGGTCCTAGACCCCACATGGAATGAGGGTCATGCGAGTGACATGTGCAGTTTGGAGGAAGAGGTGGTGGTCGCACAGAGGCACCAGCACAGCAAAAGAGGAAGCAGGTTGCAAAAGCGGAGCGAGCGTCCCCTAGACAGTAGGCCTGCTACTACCCACAGCACCCAGGGACCTAGCACACCAAAGGCAGCTCAAAGGCATTCCCCCGCTTGGCAGTTCTTCAGACAATGTGCTGACGACAAGACACGAGTGGTTTGAACGCTGTGCAATGATAGCCTGAGGCGAGGCCTAAATGTTCTAAACCTGACCACAACCTGCATGACCAGGCATCTAAATTCAAGGCACAAGCTGCATTGGAATAATTACCTCAAAATCCAAGAAAGGTCTCGGCCTCCTCCTGCTTCCTCTTCTGCTGCTACCTCGGCCTCTTCCTCCACCTCTACAGTGCCAGTGTCACCTGCCACCCAGCAAACAGAGCATGTGACAGTAACGCCATCATGTCTGCCATCGTCCCCAAGCATTTCCACACGGTCCCATGGAAGCTTACAGCTCTCCATCTCCCAAACACTTGAGAGAAAGAGGAAGTACCCCCCTACCCACCCACGATCCCTGGCCCTGAATGTCAGCATTTCCAAATTCCTGGCCTTTGAAATGCTGTCATTCCGTCTGTTGCTCACGGACAGTTTTAAAAACCTGATGGCGGTAGCTGTCCCACAGTATGTGGTTCCCAGCCGCCACTACTTTTCCAGGCGAGCCATCCCTTCCCTGCACAAACAAGTCGGGGACAAGATCAAGTGTGCACTGTGCAACGCCATCTGTGGCAAAGCTCATAAAACCACTGATACATGGACCAGTAAGCACGGACAGGGACGCTATATCTCGCTAACTGCACACTGGGCAAATGTAGTAGCGGGTGGGCCTGAGGCGGCTAGCCATTTGGCGCATGTCCTTCCTCTACCAAAGATTGCAGGGCATTTCTCTTTGCCTCCTGTTGCCTCCTCCTCCTACTGCGTTTCCTCCTCCTCGACCACCTCCTCATCCTCTCAGCGTAACACCTTCACCACCAACTTCAGCACATCCAGGGGGAAACTACAGCAGGCTGTTTTAAAACTGATATGTTTGGGGGATAAACCCCACACTGCGCAGGAACTGTGGACGGGCATTGAACAACAGACCGATGAGTGGTTGTTGCCACTGAGCCTCAAGCCCGGCCTGGTGGTGTGCGACAATGGGCGAAATCTCGTAGCGGCTCTGGGCCTAGCCGGTTTGATGCACATCCCTTGTCTGGCGCATGTGCTGAATTTGGTGGTACAGAAATTTCTAAAAACTACCCGGATATGTCAGAGCTGCTGCAGAAAGTGCGGGCCGTCTGTGCGCGCTTTCGGCGTTCTCACCCTGCTGCTGCTCGCCTGTCTACGCTGCAGTGGAACTTCGGACTTCCCGAAATCATATTGGTTCTAGTAATGATGGTTCATTTCTAGAATTTCTGGAGACAGAGGTAGCTGAGGAACTGGCTCGGTTAAAGCTAAATAAAGCAATGGGCCCTGATGGTATTCATCCCAGAGTTCTAAGAGAACTTCGCGATATAGTTGTGCTCGTCGTCGTCCCACTCTTGCGGCTTTCGCGCGTGTCTGCCGGGCGTGAAAGACGTCGTCGAGACTGTATAGGCCCATCAAAAATCTTTAAAGACATGGTGGTTTAAGTCGTGTACGCGGTCTGTTCCCTACACGTAGTTTGGCCGATCCGGGTCTCGGCGATGCTCTAAAGCGGGTAACAGCGTGTGGTGGTCCGGCCCGAACTCCGAGTCACCGTTGTTGGTGAGTAGCCAGACAACAAGTTACGGGCAGGTGTCAAGGACGCGTCACACCCCAAATAGGGGGTTTGTATAGTCAAAATTTTGTCGGACGACA
>BLSH010117396.1:379734-393641 GCA_018402905.1 Glandirana rugosa | reverse complement strand
GGGCACAGTTCTGGAGGATGAGGAGGACAAGGAAGATCATGAGGAGGAGGAACCGCAGCAGGGTGGCACCCAACGCAGCTCGTGGGCATCACTGGAGATTGGCTGGGGGGATACAGAGGACACAGATGATACACCTCCCACAGAGGACAGCTTGTCTTTGCCTCTGGGCAGCCTGGCACACATGGCCGACTACATGCTGCAATGCCTGCGCAATGACAGCCGAGTTGCCCACATTGTTATTTGTTCTGATTACTGGGTGGCCACCCTGCTGGATCCCCGTTACAAGGACAACGTGCCATCCTTAATTCCCTCACTGGAGCGTGATCGGAAGATGGGTGACTACAAGCGCATGCTGGTAGACGCGCTGCTGAGGGCATTCCCAAATGACACCGGGGGCTCAGTGGAAGCACAAGGCAAAGGCAGAGGAGGAGGAGGAAGAGGCCGCCAACGCAGCTGTGGCACCACCAGCACCTCTGAAAGCAGGGTTAGCATGGCCAAAATGTGGCAAAGCTTTGTCAGCAGCATGCCACAACAAACAGTACCACCAGGCAAGGTCTTAGCAGGAGGCAGCATTTCAGCAACATGGTGGAACAGTATGTGTGCACACGTCTACACATACTGACTAATGGGTCTGCCCCATTCAACTTCTGGGTCTCCAAATTAGGCACATGGCCTGAGCTTGCCCTTTATGCCTTGGAGGTGCTGGCCTGCCCTGCAGCCAGTGTATTGTCTGAGCGTGTGTTTAGCACGGCAGGGGGGCGTTATCATAGACAAGCGCAGCCGCCTGTCCACAGCCAACGTGGACAAGCTAACATTTATTAAAATGAACCAGGCATGGATCCCACAAGACTTGCCTGTACCTTGTGCAGAATAGATATTTAGACCAGCCTCACACAGCCATTGGTATACTTGCTTTTTTGAATATGCCTCAATATTTTGGGGGCTACCCCAATTAGAAAAAAAAAAAACAAACAAACAACAAAAAATGTTGCCTACCTCCTCCTCCTCCTCTACCACCGCCACTTCCACCTACACTGCCACGGTCACGGCCTAGTCAACCTCTAGGCTCCTACTCCACATCCACCCCCCTTCCCATTTTTATTTTTTTTTATTTGATTTTAAGTTATTTTCCCTATCCCCATTTTTTTGTAGGGCACTTGTCCTACTCTTGCCCCCATTTTACTTCCTTTTGCAGCCCTCTAGCACTTGCCAGGACTTTTATACAGCCATTTTTGTTCTGAAAAGTTCGGGTCCCCATTGACTTCAATAAGGTTTGGGGTCCGGGGTAAAGTTCAGGTCAAGTTCAGCACCGAACCCGAACTTTTTTGCGATGTTCGGCCGGACCCGCCGAACCCGAACATCCAGGTGTCCGCTCAACTCTAGAAATTATCTAAAGGCCCCATGGCACTGTATCATGAGCAGCTTAAATCTCTGGTGGAATATGGCTCTAGAAAAACAGTAGTAAGCGATAAAGAGACGGTATATTGTCCCAAGTGCTTGCAGGATTTCTGTAATCTACATGCTGCCCAAGATACATAAGAATGCCATATGTCCCCCAGCCAGGCCGATTGTGAATGGAATTGGGTCAGTTTTGGCCAGGCTGGGGGAGTATCTTGATAAATTTCTTCAGCCTAGTCTTGTTAAGACTTAGGCTTACCTCAAGGATACAAAGGATCTCCTATTTGCGATTCGGGACATTCAGTTACATGAGTCAAAACCAACATGGCTAGTTACAGCGGACGTAGCGTCGCTATACACTAACATTCACCATGATGACGTCTTACTGACACTCAATTGGGCCCTCAGCCAGAGAGAGGATGTTCCCCATGACCAGAAAGTTTTTTTACATAAGGCCTTAGACTATTGCCTATTACATAACTATTTCTGGTATCAGAATTATTTTTATAACCAGAGAAGTGGTGTTGCGATGGGCGCTAAATTTGCCCCAAGCCTGGCAAATATTTTTATGGCTGAGTGGGAGGACAGATTTGTGTTTAATGGTAGGAGGCCGGAAGTAATATTTTATAGGAGGTATATAGACGACCTTGTCTTCATATGGGAAGGATCGGAGTTGTCTATGCATGATTTTGTTAAGGAACTAAACAATATTCATAATAACATCAAGTTGGAGCATCAATGGAGTGAGCAGACAATTAACTTCCTGGACCTTACTATTTTTAGGGTAGGCAATAAATTGGCCACTAAGGTTTATTTTAAACCAACAGATAGGAATAGTTACCTATCAATACGAAGTGGGCATCACCCATCCTGGTTAGGGAATATTCCTAGAGGCCAATTAACACGCATTAGAAGGAATTGTACCTTTGATGAGGATTTTCGGGCACAGTCTGCTATCATTAAGGAAAAGTTTGTACAGAAGGGGTAATCTGAATTGGCTCTGAACTCTGAAATATGGAGGCTGGAGTCTGTACCCAGGGAACACTGTCTGGTGAGTAAGAACACTACCAGAGAGGACAACACCAGGCAGTGGTCCTTGATAACAGACTTCAATTGCCAATATAAGAAAATTGAGAGTATTTTCAGGAAACATTGGCATGTCCTGCATTTTTATAAGACGCTAGGACCTGTGTTGCCTAGGAAACCGTCTTTTATATATAGGAAGGCTCCTAGTGTTGGAGATCGAGTGCTAAGAAAAATCTTGGAACCCCCAGTGCAATCAACACTATGGCCTGACAAGAGAGTATTTGTTGCATGTGGTAGGTGCAAAACATGCCGCAATACTGGTAACCAGAATAGAAGACTTTTAAGGTTTAAGGCACAGAAGAGTGATGTTGAATATGAGATCAGAGACTTGTTCACGTGCGATGCAACGCATGTGGTTTACGCTCTGAAGTGTCCATGTGGTTTGATGTACATTGGACGCACCAAAAGACAACTCAGGGTCAGAATTAGTGAGCATGTTAATAATATCATTAAGGGATATAAACACCATAGTGTCTCTGACCACTTTAGGAGGTGTCACTCCAGGGACCCAGTTGCATGCAGTTCTGGGGAATTGAGAAGGTGTCCCCTTCTTGGAGAGGCTCTAATAGGGTGAGGGAGCTCTCTAGGAGGGAAACTTACTGGATTTACCTCCTTCATACGCTAAGGCCTATAGGTATGAACATTGAACTGGACCTTAATTGCTTTATTAGCAATTATTAAAATCACTGGCTCTCACTGAAGTTGAGATGCCGGTGATATATAGGTATACTGATAAAGAGTTCTGATGATACACAATAGTGTTCATTTTTCAGCCTATGTTTGTGATTTTTGATAGACCTATGAATGATTGCTATATATCGTATATAGGTGATATGTTTGCTAGTTTTTCTTCCTCTATTTATACGTAGTGTTAGTATATTATTTTAAAATTATTTTCTAATTGTTATAATTTTTGAATGTTTATACTACTGTAAAGGGGTTCATTTCTCTGAGTGACCATACACGTACAGATCGAGCGGTACAGGTCATATGGGGACGATCGTTTCAAAAATTTTTTTGGTATGAGTGTGAAATGATTACATTCTAATATTGTGTCACACACTTTGTGCAATATTCTATGTGTGTAACTTTTTCAAAAAAAGTTTTTTTCTTTAATCTTCTATCCAATTTTATTCGATTATGGTATAACCCATCCGATCGTTCAGATTAAGGGATCGGGGGAATTTTTGAACTGATTAATGTACGTGATTGGAGCCGAGTGAATCCTGTGTGTTGTTTAGTATATTGGTGCCTCACTGAATATTATATAAGATGCATTTATTGATGAGTAGTATATATTTTTGATTATATATATATTTTTTTATGTTTTTATGTATGGGTTTTATATGTCCTGCAAGTTGCACTGTCCAAGGTTGAACTTGTCTGTGTGCCATGTGTCAGGTAACTTTCGGAGACTTTTGGGACTCTGAGGGATGATTTGGCATATTGAGCTCTGCCATGAATTGGTTAACTGTGGAAATGGCAGGCTTGGAGGTGTTTTTTCCAGTGTGCTCTCAGTTGAAAACCTTGCTGAGCTGGGGGGGAGTGTTTTTATGCTAATTAGGCATCCAGACAGTTCAACCAGGAAGTGATGAGTGCTATATAATGCTTAGTGCCGTGCAGCCACCCCCTCTGTGACGAAGTCGGAAGTGACAAAATGCGTCAGTGGACGTGGCTACATGGCACCAGGAAGACTAGACCGAGTGTGCGACCGTTCAGAGCGAATGACCGTTCAGACCGAGGCACCGTTCGTGCGAACCGGAGTTCTGAAGCTGGCGGCACACTCGGGACCAGTAAAGTATGTATGATGATGCTATTTTAAAGATGTAATTAAATGTAAGTGCAATACCTTTTAATAAAATTCCACTGTTTAAAGTGGTTTTACACTATGAGAGGTTGTTTTGTGCTTTCATGTTTTGGATCACATTTGGGATTTGTGCTGGGACGTTGCTGCATTGTGCTGTCCATGGAGGGATAATGCCAGTTGGTGCGAGTGGATGTTTGACGCAGTTATATGCTTTAATTTGCTGACATCTGGTAAGCCTCTGTCTTTAGGGGGTGATTGCCACCTGTGGTTGAAGTGGATGTTACTCACCTAACCAGCACTGGATGTTTTTGATTTATGACACATCTATGGGACTGTTTGGACTTTACATATAATAATTCAAATTTTTGACACTGTTTTTTCTTTTATATACAACTCGCTCTGAAGCGCTACTGTGATTATATGACACTATGTACATTATTTTCACCTGTTTGATTATTGATTATTTGATTAAGTAGCAGCTGAGTTATTGATGTTTGATTCACATTGCGCGGTGTATCTTTGCTTATATGATACAGGGGTATAGCCTGTAGCTGCAGACTATACCCTGATACATCCAGTTAAAGCTGACGTCATTTATAAACGACGATTTGCGTTAAGTGGTTAAATATATATATATATCTAAACTAACTGTCTTCAGAAATCTACACTATCTCTCTACACCGCCGCCGACACACTATCATAGAGCCGCTGTACAAGCGGCTTTATATAGTGTGGGGCGTGGATTGAGACTGTTGTGCAGTGATTGGCTAAAGGCAGGATGCCTTTAGCCAATCAAAGCTCTCACAGCAGGCCGCCCTCTGATTGACCAAAGCATGCAGGTCATGTGCACGCTTTGGCCAATCAGCGGGTGGCATTCCGCCGACATTTTAAAACATTATGGGGCGCGCAAAGTTGCCGCTAACGCCCCATAATGTTCGAGAAAACCCGAACCATCGAACGGGCGATGTTCGGATCGAACTTACGTTCGATCTGAACACGAACACCATCCCTAATTGTAATTTTTTCATTATCATTCAGACACTCTGAATTAAAAATATTTTGCAAAAGCAATGCTGCATACTTCCACAAAAGTGCTCCATCAGCCAGTTTTATTGCACTTTTTCGATCAAGTTAATCTTGAATAATTTGTTTAGAATTTAGTAATCTATAACATTAGCTCTATGTTTAATTTAGTGTGAAAAAGCGGTGTTGTGCTCCTTGAAATAATTTGTAGTGATTACCCAATAAAGAGCTGCTGAGTTTAACAGACGCTCCTAGCCCTGCTACAGTATTTGTGAGCCCAAAGCACTCACAGAACAACCAGTGCAGACCAAATGGCTGACATCAATACTGTCAATCTTTGATTGCATATTTTATTGGTTCAGTGTTCAGGGAAGAAAAGGATAGGTTTACAGGGTAAAGACATACTGGACATTTTCAAATGGAAGTTTGGAGACTTTAAAGGCACCTGGGTTTGACAAAGATCCGAGCGTGAAACTAAAGTATATATAAAAAATATTTTTATTCAAAATGTATTAAAATGACAAAGATAAAAATTGTATATGTGAATCATCCAAGGGTATACAGTACTATGGTGATGGGCATAGTGCCAGGGCACCAGTCCAAGGGTCCTAATTCTCAAAAGCCCTAAATAGGCATAGTGGCATATGCAATCATAGAGGACAATGGTAATAAGCTTAGGTAATGCATATAATTATAGCCAAAACATAAGTAGATATGCACAATAGGGCTGAGGTGGAAAAAGACCCCATGGGGGAGAGAAGAGGACTCCTAGGCGGGGCCCCAGCGGACGTCCATCAGCACGGGAATCTGGACATACTGGATACCATCTCTACATGTTTCACGTCTTCCTCAGGAGAAGCAAGGGTGAGTATTTTCATAAAATCCTACAAAGTAGAACATGTTGTCATGATAATATTCAAAAATACAATAGAATTATCAAGCTTCAGCAAGTGCGAAACAACATAATATGTTACGGATCTTGAAATTACAATTAATATACATAAAGGTACCTACAGCTCCAGATAGCAGTGATGGCCATCAGGAGAGAGCCATGTGGAGGATGGACCAAAGAGAGCCCCCCAAAAATTGACCCAGCAACAGCCCCTACCACCAGAGGATGTGGGGGCAGACCTCGGTACTATTGGATACAATATGGTATATAAAGGGGGGTACTAAACACAATATAATTACTTCATGGTGTATTCCATGTAAAGAATTAAATAGATCATACTCACTAGTAGTCAAATTATTTACTCGTACATGTGTAGTAAAGGAGATTTCCAATCAATGAGGGGACCACTTAAATAATAACATTAAAATATAAGTGCTAAATGAAGGGGTATAATAAGTCATTAGATAAACCCGTTAAATAAGGTTATAATATTACAACAAGGTACTCACACATAGGTAGAATATAGACAGTGTGTAGTTGTAATACGGGCCAGCTATAAGTGGTCTCTCAAACGGTATCACAGAGTTTAGATTTCCTTTTCCTAATATGTATTCAAGACCGTCAGATTCACCCAGCAACCACAAGTATAATTAGGGTGGACACTCACTCCTCGGGCCGTGTATGAGCACCTCAAAGTGGTAACAAAACACCTCCCATTCAAAACTCTAGGGAAATGAGAGCCATATTATACATGTAATTTAGGGGCCATTAGCCAGCAGAAAGAGTCTAACATAGCGTTTGCCACATAGAGTTCTGCTTACCTTATCTGATGTGTCCGAAATTGCCCACATGTCTCCCCTGTTCCACAGCCGGAGGACTGATTCGCTCGGCGGTGTCTGTTCATAGGGTTCGGTCACCAAACAGAGCGCAGGGGGGGACGAGAGTACCGCCCATCCCCTGCGTCATCTGACCCGGTGAGTTCCCCTCCCCTCCTTCAAGGCCATCATGGTAACAGAGTGCAGTGCGTCCAATGGGGAGGGAGGAGCAAAATCCAGCAGCCCATAAGGGAACAAGCGGGGGAAGCAGGGATACGCTACCCCATGATCGCCGCACCGGGTTGGCGGGAGCGCCGCGAGCAGCCCCATGCCAGGGTCTG
Source organism: Glandirana rugosa (assembly GCA_018402905.1). NCBI lineage: Eukaryota > Metazoa > Chordata > Amphibia > Anura > Ranidae > Glandirana > Glandirana rugosa. The sequence goes on along the minus strand of BLSH010117396.1, from coordinate 386,279 downwards.
GCTGGTGGATGATCACGGCGCTTTCAGCCACACATCCAACCCCACCCACCATTACTGCTAGGTGGCGGTGGTGGGCATAGGCGGCAATGGACTGTGCAACGCCAATGCTGGCTCTCCCCATACCTCCCGACTCCATCGAACATGCGCCACCTACTGGAACTGGAACATAGCAAAGAAGACATACAAAATCACCAACACTCAATCAATTCATCTAGTATTGCATAGTTATGAACCATACTGGTCCTCAGACCAAGGGAAAGCTTTGACCATAGAATCAATACATACGTTACCTACGATAAAGCCTGTAAAAAGGAACAAATAGATTATCAATAGACATGGATAGTGTTGAGCGAACCCGGACTGTAACATTCAGGTCCGTACCGAACTTTGGGGTGTCCGGGACCCGGACCCGAACATGGACGTTTCAAAAAACTGGGAGGGAGAGATTGCAGACATGTTAACATCTGATCCTCCATCCTGAGATTACTGCTACTGTTGCTCTGAGGGACAGATTGCAGAAATTTGAGATTTCACATACTGCTGCTTTGAGTGACAGATTGTAGATCAAACCCTTCATAACACAAGAATCGTTACGATCGTACACAACGATCAGATTGTGGGATCGTACACAACGATCAGATTGTGAGAGTAATTTGAGATTTCACATACTGCACTAGGTAGAGGCTTCTGCTTAGAGGGACAGATTATTGTTCAAAAATCATCTCCTAGTTCTAAAGGGAGAGGTTCTAGCTGCAGCTGTAAGTGACACATTATTGTTCAAAAATCATCTCCTACTTTATTTGATTTTAATTTATTTTCCCTATCCCCATTTTTTTGTAGGGCACTTGCCCTGCTCTTACCCCCATTTTATTTCCTTTTGCAGCCCTCTAGCACTTGCCAGGACTTTGTTACAGCCATTTTTGTGCCTAAAAGTTCGGGTCCCCATTGACTTCAATGGGGTTTGGGGTCCGAGATAACGTTCGGGCAACGTTCGGTGCCGAACCCGGACTTCTTCCCAAAGTTTGTTCGGACCCTCCGAACCCAAACGTCCAGGTGTTCGCTCAACTCTAGACATGGATTATTGCTTGAAATATATCCAGATATGTACATTTATTACGGATATATGTCCTGTGGTGTTTTATTTAATAAGGGGGCATAGTACATTACTCAATGAGTTATTTATGGATGTTAAAAGAAAGAGAGAAGGAAAGAGGAAATCACATGAACATTATTGAATTGATTGGTGGCTACAGGCGGGCCTTCTGGGGTACGCGGTAGGTATTTAACCCACAGGCCTACCTTGTAACAAAGATGTTGAAGAAATATCCCTAGTTTTATAGAAAGGGTCTGTACATGCAGACTTCATTTAATCCTGGTGTATGGACTGCACTCAATCTTTCAATCCAAAAGGTTTTTGTAAATTTGGCCGTTAGGCAGGGTAAAGGCTGTACCTTCTTTGATCCACGGGCATATGTCACAGTTGTTACATTTAAATATGCCCTGTGGTAGATCATTTTGTTCAAAAAAGGATGAGTAATGACTAGAGGTCAGTTGATTTCTGATAGATGGTGCTCATCGGAACACTATTTCTGGTCTATCTCTGATGAATTTGGATACTATAGGATCCTGTAATAGGATATGCCAATGTTTCTCCATAATTGTACGCAGCTCCATGTGTTGAGAGGAAAATTGCGTTACCAGTTTGGTGTTAGGGGCCTGTTCGTGGCTAGGGGGTTTATATAGGAGTGTCTGTCTGTCTTGTGCTTTGGCCTTCCGTAGCATTGTCTTGCTGAATTTCAAGTACAATACAAGGGATACAGATAAAACAGATCTCGATCTTAACCAATACCTATCCAAACTCAAGCGTCTCCTAAAAAAAAATCAAACCTCTATTGGCATATAGAGTTCTTTAAACAATATATACAAGATGAAATAAGTCCATTAGGTCTTCGGGTCAATGTCTATCCATCTTTTTCAGGGGTGACACCCAAATTTAGGAGCGCTTGGGAACGGATTTTAACAAATTGTAGTGTACAGCTTATGTCTCTTCTCATTGAGCAATATCAAAAAGAGATGGACCAACTCGATCACGAGTTGGTCTCACTCAACAACGCATATGAAACAGTGAGCAATCATGCCCAGTTTGAGAAAAGGTATAAAGAACTGAAGGACTATTTGTCCAGACTTAACAAAGATATTGTAGCAAAAAAAAGTCTAATATACTTAAAGATAAGACAGCTTTCTTGGAGGGATTTGCCTATTGCTGGGCCACCGCCCTCAATGGGAGGCGCTGGTACAGGAGGTCCCCCTCGAGAGGGTCAGGGCAACCATACAGGTGATGAGGGAACTGAGTCTGATTTGTCTCTGTCTTCTTCTACCCAACAGGTGTCCTATGGAACCAATCGCCCACATCAAGGACACAATCACTCGGGTGCACGTAAGCATAATTATTATGGTCAGATATCACACAATTCCCTAAACGTAGACCTGATGGATCTTCCATATTCCAAATATGTCAATTGCACAATGGTGGTCCCCATGGTGGTTTGGTAGGCACACCGAGCACACCCACGGTCAACAGAAACACACACTTAGGTCCATTAGCTGCACAGGCACTCCAAATATTCAAATTACACACTAACACACAATCAGCCACTAGAGGCTCCAATCAACAAGGCACTAGAGATCAGAGACCCACTCACACACAATCAAATAATCTTTCAAATAGCCAGGGGATTTTTCTACCAGAACTACACCCCCAAGGGGGAGGGAGACAGAGTACGATGGACCCATACGTTACAAGGGGAAACACCCCAAATGCAACAAATGGACACAATCCCGATATACGAGGGGGGGCACAGGGTCACCCAAACGGACAAGGGACAAACCCACATCCATTCAGTTAGATATAGTTAAACACCCCCCTACACCACACTGTCCAAGACCCACTGTAGATATCCAAACTGAGGAACTTAGCGTTATCAACCTGACTAACACACCACTTACCAAAGGAGAGATTGAAGTATTGAGATTAGGCCTTAATTTCTGTCCAACCAACAATATAAATGTATATGAAACCATCAAAGATCTGTAACTCTTTAGTAGGAATCTAACATACAAATATATGTTTGAAACAGATAGAGTTAGGATGAAAAAGGATAAAGAACTTACGGAAAATATGAAAGGTATGACAATGCAGGATTTCCGGGTGCTGAGAGACCTTATCTTCCTGCTGGAGGAAAATGCTACCAGTGGGGAGGATGGGGAATCCACCCGATATAACACATACAAGAAAAAAGGTTTAAAAATAGATCCACCAGATTTCCAAATTTGACCACAAATCAATATGTATGGGACTTTTTGACAGCAGCAGTAAGTGAGAAAAAAAGAACCCAGTTTTCAAATGAACAACCACATAATCTGACAGCCCCCCAGCATAGAGGACTAAAAACCCTTAAAGCTAAACGTGATATAGTAATCAAAGCATCAGACAAGGGGGGAATGTGGTTGTGATGACCCGCTATAATTACAAAAACATGTGTTTGCGGATTCTATCGAATAGGGAATGGTATCATACCATAGCCCATACACAATCAGCCCAGTTTGCCGAGGAATTTAAAGGAATTCTAGGCGCAGCCTATAGCGAAGGCCTAATAGATCAGAGCACATATGAATTCCTCAATGTGAAACATCAAAGAAATGCAACATGTTATGCACTTCCTAAGATACATAAGAGCATGGTAGACCCCCCGGTAGACCCATCATTTCAGGCATCGGAGGACTCTGTGAAAATGCTAGCAAATTCATTGACTTCTTTCTAATGCCACATGTCACTAGGCTTATGTTAGGAAAAGACTCGACATGTTTCTGTGCCTGAAGTAACCTGGGCATTTTCTGCACTTTTTGCAGTTTTTGGGCGCGCCCGTGCACGTGCACACATGCCCGCGCGCTCCCGTGCGCGCGCCAGAAGCGGCGCCAAACAATGCTATTTAAGCTTCCTGCACCTGTCAGCAAGTGCTGTCCATTCTACAGCGTCTGAGTACCTGTGAGCTTCATCTCTGCTCCCTGAGACCTGTTCCTGTGTTGTTCCTGCATCTGTGATCCGATCCAGCTTCACCTAATCTGCTACTATCTGCCTGCACTGACTCCGGTTATCCACGACCATCCGTTTGCCTGACCCCTCTGTACTTTGCCGCCATTCTGTTAACGAACCCTGCTTTGACTTTGACCACTCTTTGCCTGACCCGTTTGTGCCTCATTTGCCCACCAGTTGCCGACCCAGCCTGTACGACCATCCATCTGCCTGCATGTCTACCTGGAGCTTCACATCACCACCAGTGACTATCCAGCCCTCGTGCCATTCCACACTCAGAGACTTCCTGTCTATACTACTAGGGGTCCCCGAATCGGGTGTGTAAGAGCGGTTGTTCCCTGCATAAGACAGACTCCACCACCAGGACCGTGACAGCTTCCCTCGTATATTAGAGATACATTAGACCTATTGAAACATATAGAGGGTAAGCATGTACCCCCAGGCGCATTCCTGCTAACATTAGACATGGAAGCACTGTATTCGAGTATCCCACACTACAAGGGAATCCAAATTGTTTGCACGTTTTTATTGGAAGGACCAGACACGGAATGGGAATTTGGTGAATTCCTCCTGAGATTGCTACATTTCATTCTAACACATAACCATTTTACTTTTATGGAGTCCCGCTACCTCCAGGTGCAGGGCGTGGCCATGGGCACCTGTTGTGCCCTGGCCTATGCCAACCTGTACCTGGGAGGGTGGGAACGTGAGATAGGGCATTCAGATACCTTAGAGGAATACACAGACCACATCCTGTGCTGGTACCATTTTATCGATGATATTTTCATCATTTGGACAGGCACAGAACATGACCTTTTGAGGTTTGTTGAACTCCTCAACATTAATGACTTCAATCTTAGATTTACCCTATCATACCATCAACAAAGTGCAACTTTTTTGGATCTAGAAATCTATATTGATCAAGATTTGTGCTTAGCAACTAACCTATACCGAAAAAAGACGGCAGGTAACACCTTGTTGCATGCAGATAGTGCCCATCACCCAGCGTTGATACGTAGTATTCCATACACCCAGTACGTTAGACTTAAGAGGAATTGCACACATTCTGAGGAATTCAAAATACAGGCAGATAAATTACGTTGTAGACTTCTAAAAAGAGGTTATAGCAAGACAATGCTACGGAAAGGGATTTAATCGGGCCAAGGCACAAGACAGACAGACGCTCCTATATAAACCCCCTAGCCATGAACAGGCCCCTATCACCAAACTGGTAACACAATTTTCCTCTCAACACATCAATCAATTGCGTACAATTATGGAAAAACATTGGCATATCCTATTACAGGATCCTATAGTATCCAAATACATCAGAGTTAGACCAGAAATAGTGTTCCGACGAGCACCGTCTATCAGAAATCAATTGACCTCTAGTCATTACTCACTCTTTTTTGAACAAAATGATCTACCACAGGGCATATTTAAATGTAACAACTGTGACATATGCCCGTGGCAGCCAAATTTACAAACCCAGAGGACACATAGACTGCAACACACGGGGAGTCGTGTATCTCATGACCTGCCTGTGTGGAGCCTTCTATGTGGGCAAAAACAGTAGACCCTTTAAAAAACGTATTCATGACCATGTGTATTACTCATCTAATTGGAAAATGATCACCCTGGTGAGACGTCATCTTGACTATCATGGTTTCGACACCTTGGTAGGGGCCTTTATAGCCCTGGAGGTAGTCAGGCAGGACCCCAGGGGAGGCAACTGGGATCGCCTTATACTCCAAAAAAAAACCTTTTGGATTGAAAGATTGAGTGTAGTCCATACACCAGGATTAAATGAAGTCTGCATATACAGACCCTTTCTATAAAACTATTGTTATTTCTTCAACATGTTTGTTACAAGGTAGGCCCGGGGGTTAAATACTTACCGCGTACTCCAGAAGGCCCGTCTGTAGCCACCAATCAATTCAATAATGTTCATGTGATTTCCTCTTTCCTTCTCTCTTTCTTTTAACATTCATAAATAACTCATTGAGTAATATACTATGCCCCCCTTATTAAATAAAACACCACAGGACCTACAGTCCTGCTCACCATTATTGGCACCCCTTCATGTTTTGCATAACTGAGTGAATGTCTTCAGAAATAAATGGAAATGTACCAAATTTATATCAGCAGGATCAAAATAAATTATTCCCCCCGTATCATATAATGAGTTACTCAATAAATACTTACAATTTTCTTTCTCTCTTCCTTTCTCCTTTAGTGTACTTGTAATAACTTAACTAACCACCGATGTCTGCCCGGAAGACCTCATGCGCCATTCATAAATTGGGGGCCCGGATGGAACATTGTTTGTACAACTTCTTTATTGTTATCAAAATATCTTTCCCAGACATATACGTCTGAAGTAAATTAGGACCACATACCTGATGTGAGTTAGAAAGTTAGGTTTTCCAAAAAAAAACCTCATATTCCGCTA
>BLSH010117396.1:362664-379030 GCA_018402905.1 Glandirana rugosa | reverse complement strand
TAATAGCATTTCTGGTGTCGTCAGACAGCTCCTTTGTCTTTACCATTGTCACACATGAAGAGGGAATAACAGGTGGCTTTTTATAAAACCAAAATGTTCATTTATTGGCTAATTTGGGTCACATGGGTGGAGGCAATTCATCACAGGTGATCCTCATTTGAGATCTGCAACAGGTGAGCCAAATTGGGTTTCCATACTGATTTGCAGCAAAGGGTGCCAATACCACTGACAAGGCAAGCATTATGGTTTTCTCTGTTTTCCTCATAATGTTTATCTTTTTAAATGTTATTTATCATTTACAGTTTTTTGTCAAACACAAGCTATCTGTAGTAATATGTTGGTTAATTTGATACATTTCCTTCAGTAGATATTCCACAATATGTACATAAACTTCATGGGTGCCAATAATGGTGAGCAGGACTGTATATCCATAATAAATGTACATATCTGGATATATCCCAAGCAATAACCAATGTCTATTGATAATCTATTTGTTCCTTTTTACAGGCTTTATCGTAGGTAACGTATGTATTGATTCTATGGTCAAAGCTTTCCCTTGGTCTGAGGACCAGTATAGCTCATAACTATGCAATACTAGATGAATTGATTGAGTGTTGGGGATTTTGTATGTCTTCTTTGCTATGTTCCAGTTCCAGTAGGTGGCGCATGTTCGATGGAGCCAGGAGATATGGGGAGAGCCAGCATTGGCGTTGCGCAGTCCATTGCCGTCTATGCCCACCTCCGCCACCTAGCGGTGACGGTGGGTGTGGTTGGATGTGCGGCTGAGAGCGCCGTGATCATCCACTAGCCAGACGTTGGCATGGGGCTGCTCGCGGTGCTCCCGCTAACCAAGTGGGATTTCGCTTCCCCCTCCCCATTGGCCACACTGAACGATGTTGCCATGACGGCCTTGAAGGAGGGGAGGGGCACTCACTGGGTCAGATGACGCAGGGGATGGGAGGTACTCTCGTCCCCCCCTGCGCTCTGATTGGTGGCAGAACCCTATGAATAGACACAGCCGAGCGAATCAGTCCGCCTGCTGTGGAACAGGGGAGACATGTGGGCAATTTAGGACACATCAGATAAGGCAAGCAGGATTCTATGTGGCAAACGCTATATTAGAATCTGTCTGCTGGCTAATGGCCCCTAAAGTACATGTATAATATGGCTCTCATTTCCCTAGAGTATTGAATGGGAGGTGTTTTGTTACCACTTTGAGGGGCTCATATGCGGCCCGAGGAGTGAGTGTCCACCCTAATTATACTTGTGGTTGCTGGGCGAATCTGACGGTCTTGAATACATATTAGGAAAAGGAAATCTAAACTCTGTGATACCGTTTGGGAGACCACTTATTGCTTGCCCGTATTACAACTACACACTGTCTATATTCTACATATAAAATGTATAAAAAATATCCGCGCCCACTATTAAAAATAAAATTACAATAAAATTACAATAAAATTAGTATTGATTGTGGCTGCTCGCATAAAACAAAAGATCAGGAAATTATTCAAAAGTAAAATCATAAAATAAATGCAGCGCCACAAGGTGAAGGAAAAAACACTTTGGCTGTATGCGATACAAGTGGAATAAAACAGTTGTGAAAGAAATAGTGTCACAATCTTAGTGTCTCTTTAAAACCCAATATGAACTCTCAAGTCCTATACTTCAGGGAATATTCTTAAATATTCAAGGTAGACCCAAACAGGAGGAAGAAGGACATTCACTTTAGAGATAGGTTGGAATTCTTTTGTAAAAAACACCACCTGGCGAACGTCCTAGTAACAATTCATTTTAAGTGAAAGATGTGAGCTTACCAGACTCAGATAGGTAATGCGCATAGGTCATATTCCACTCTTGCAGGTAATGGTGTCAGCAGGTCATCATGGGCAGCAAAACGAAAATATCCGGGCAGCAAGGACTCCAAGCCTTTCAAACAGTGCTCCACAGGATTGATCCAACACTCAACATATATGGCATGAGGGAAAAAAGGCCAACATAGTGTGATACCGCTTCAATAATAATTTTATTCCAAAAAAGGGGGGGTTATCAATACTCACATTTGAGAAGTGTAAAAAGAGCTCTAGGTATAAAAACAATGTAACAGGAGGAGTAGGAACCCGATGCGTTTCGGCTCACACAGCCGTCATCTGGGGTATATGCTGCCCATGATGACCTGCTGACACCATTACCTGCAAGAGTGGAATATGACCTATGCGCATTACCTATCTGAGTCTGGTAAGCTCACATCTTTCACTTAAAATGGATTGTTACTAGGATGTGTTTTTTACAAAAGAATTCCAACCTATCTCTAAAGTGAATGTCTTTCTTCCTCCTGTTTGGGTCTACCTTGAATATTTAAGAATATTCCCTGAAGTATAGGACTTGAGAGTTCATATTGGGTTTTAAAGAGACACTAAGATTGTGACACTATTTCTTTCAAAACTGTTTTATTCCACTTGTATCGCATACAGCCAAAGTGTTTTTTCCTTCACCTTGTGGCGCTGCATTTATTTTATGATTATATTCTACATATGTGTGAGTACCTTGTTGTAATATTATAACCTTATTGAACGGTTTTATCTAATGACTTATTATACCCCTTCATTTAGCACTTATATTTTAATGTTATTATTTATGTGGTCCCCTCATTGATTGGACATCTCCTTTACTACACATGTACGAGTAAATAATTTGACTACTAGTGAGTATGATCTATATAAGTCTTTACATGGAATACACCATGAAGTAATTATATTGTGTTTAGAACCCCCCTTTATATACCATATTATATCCAATAGTACCGAGGTCTGCCCCCACATCCTCTGGTGGTAGGGGCTGTTGCTGGGTCAATTTTTTGGGGGCTCTCTTTGGTCCATCCTCCACATGGCTCTCTCCTGATGGCCATCACTGCTATCTGGAGCTGTAGGTACCTTTATGTATATGATTGTAATTTCAACATCTGTAACATATTATGTTGTTTTGCACTTGCTAAAGCTTGATAATGCTATTATATTTTTGAATATTATCATGACAACATGTTCTACTTTGTAGGATTTTATGAAAATACTCACCCTTGCTTCTCCTGAGGAAAATGTGAAACATGTAGAGATGGTATCCAGTATGTCCAGATTCCCGTGCTGATGGATGTCTGCTGGGACCCCGCCTAGGAGTCCTCTTCTCCCCCCTAGGGGTCTTTTTCCCCCTCAGCTCTATTTTGCATATCTACTTATGTTTTGGCTATAATTATATGCATCACTTAAGCTTATTGCTATTGCCCTCTATGATTGTATATGCCACTATATCTGTTTACGGCTTTTGATAATTAGGACCCTTGGGCGGTTGCCCTGGCGCTATGCCCATCACCATGGTACTGTATACCCTTGGGTGATTCACATATACAGTTTTTATCTTTGTCATTTTAATAAATTTTGAATAAAAATATTTTTATATACACTTTAGTTTCACGCTCAGATCTTTGTCAAACCCAGGTGCCTTTAAAGTCCCCAATCTTCCATTTGGAAATGTCAAGTATTTCTTTGTCAAAATTTGGGATGTGGCACTAGCCTTATTCATGTTTTAGTCCACAGAGGTCACACTGTGAGGACTTTTCAGCGATAGATCTCACAGGTTTACAGGGTAGGCAAACAGCAGCAAAATCCCTCCACTGAAAAAGAAATAACCTCAACTCCTCTCACAAACCAAAGGTATACCTTTAAACCTCTTTCACACTGAGACACCGGTAAAACAGCGCTAAAGTGCCGGTCATTTTGCGTTGCTTTTTGGGCACTAGTGGGTTGGTTTTTAAAGGTCACGTGACAACAGACCTTTAAAAATAAACACAAAAAAGACCCATGTCGCGGCGCTTCCAAAGCACGTTTTAGGCGCTCCCAACCCGCCCCAAAGATGCTGCTTGCAGGACTTTTTTTCCTGTCCAGCAAGCGCACCACCCGGGTGTGAAAGCACCCATTGTAATGGATGGAAGGCAGTTTTCAGGAGCTTTACAGGTGCTATTTCTAGTGCTAAAATGCCTGAAAACTGCCTCAGTGTGAAAGGGATCTGAAGCTGAGACCAACTAACTAAGACAGCTTTCTGATGGAGCTTCCATTTTCTGGCCACCTTCTCATCTTCCAGGCCCAAATACAATTCTTGTGACTGGATTCCAAAGTTGAAGGGACCTCCCCAGGCAGTAGGCTGAGAGGCAAAAAGGCTCCTCACCATGGATCTCAAAGCTTTGGGTCTGTGGATTCATATTATCTCCAGACAAAGCATGAGGAGGGCAAAAACTCTTATAGAAGAGTTCTCCATATAGTTATCTTCTTCCCCAGCTCACATCACTAGCAAGAATCCTCCTAGTGATTAGCTAGGGTGAAATAAACATTCACAATCCATAACATTGTATCGTCTTGGTCTATCTACTGGAGAACATTCCATAATACCAGTCGGACACAAACAATTCCCTCGGTTGAGAGTTCTAAGGACTTCAATACTAACTCATACTGGAGAGAAATAGGAAAAGCTGAAAATGTAGGTGCTATGTAGTTTTGCAAAAGAAAACTGTTATGTATGGAGCCATTTACATTGCAGTGTACATTACTGCACCAAAAATGTGCACGGTGGATTGTTTTCTACCTTGCTGCATCACTGCAGTTATATGATTCAATAATTAATCATTGTATGTTCACCGGTGTCAAATTTAAACTCAATTTTACTTTTTTCCCCAACTTCAATTTATGATAAAACATGATCATGCTGACCTTTTTAGATTTCCTTTACAAAGATGTATTTATTACCACTGAAAGAAACAGTTGCAGTCGATAAGTCAACATAAGATGTTGCATCAATCATTTGCATATCTTCTAAGTTATACATTTTCCTCTTACTTGTTTGACTTATATGACATTTTGCAGGACTGTTTTACCATGTTTGTATAACCTCTAACATCTGCCACATTTTTAGCAGCTTTTGTGTTGTCTGCATGTAGTTGTGCCTGCCTGGGGGTATTGAGTTCATTCATGTACTGTCTAATTCAGCCATGAAATTTTATTTTGCTGCAGCAGCCTCATTGGATCTTGGAAGAAACCGTATGACAAGAACCATAGCTGGGAAAATGGTTAACAATTATGGCAAGAGCAGACAGCACAATGCTTGTTATAATAATGATGTTACCCAAAAGCAAATCCAACTCTGAAATCAATTTACAAACTGCTCCACGGGTTCACTTACGAGTTGCACTCTGTCATGAAATGTGTATAATACATAAAAATCTGAATTTGATTCTGAGGTTTCAGAATGCTTCATCAATACAATTAAAGTAGATTTAAGGCTCTGTTCACAATAGTGTGATTTCACATGCAACGTGAGTTACACAGAATTACATGTCAATGGAAATTTTTTTCAATGGTGTTAGTTCAAATCAATGCAAGTCAGCAAAGTGTTCTTCTCAAAAAGGTTCATATACTACTTTGGTGTGATTGCAGCACAATTTTGGCCTCAAAGAATATGCAAACTACTTTAAGGTAGCGCCCAAGTTGCGACCAAGTTGCACTACAAAATTGCACTGAAAGTTTGATCAAAAATCAGATTGCAGCTGTGTAAACCTGAGCTCAGGTGTAAACATGTTATACCCATATTTAACATGGTTGCAAGGGGACCCCCCACCCCAACAGGGGGGTCCTTCTCGCAGCTGTCACTTTTGAATTTTGCACAGTTGTGAGGGGCTCAGCCCATAAAGCCACAGTCACTGATTAATGTTACTTTACAAAAGGTAGACTTACCCTTTAATGAAATTGCCTTGGTTACATAGTTACAAGTCAGGTTGAAAAAAGACCATCTGGTTCAACCAATAGAAAAAATAAACAGAAAACATCATTTGCACAATCCTATAACCACAGTTGATCCAGAGGAAGGCAAAAAAAAACAATAAAGAATGGTCCAATTTGCTTCAGTGGGGACTTTGCCACTTCATATGTTTCTCCCAATAAAATACTTTTTTGTGAATGAATACTTTGATAATTCCTGATACATTTTTCCCTGCAGACCCCACAACCACCAGGCTAGGGTTGTAAGGAAGAGGCCTTTGTCCTTATCAACATGGGGACAAGGTGTCCCAGGGCCCCCCTCCCCGGCAATGTACCACCCCCCTATTGAGGGCATATGACCTGGTATGGTTCAGGAGGGGGAACACATACTCACCTTCCTGGCCAACCAAGCTGCATTCTCAGATAAGGGTCTCGTGAGGATTTTGAGGAGGGGGGGGGCTGAAGTGTATCAACAGCACTGAAGTACAAAAGGATGTGGAAAAAAAGAAATTGTTTCATGAAACCACAGTAAACATTCTGTCTTGAAACCACAGTTAACATTCATGTCTTATCTATTGCCTACCTTGCTGCATGTGTCCAGTTAAAGGCCGGGCCTCCCTCACCTGTGTGCTTGTGTAGGCCCTCCTGAGCTGGGCTTCACCCCAGGCCCTAATTGAGTACAGGATATAATACCTGGCAATACGAGCCTGCATTGCGGATCAACGTTTTCCGTGTTTGGCTTCGTATGTGGTTGTTCCTATCGTTTGCTCTGAGTCTTATTCCGTGTACCGATCTTTGACTTGTCTGACTATCCCTGCCTGTCTGATACCCTGATTTTTGGCTTGTTCTCTGCTTCTCCTGTCTGCTTTTGGCCCTGACCCTTTGCCATCTGCCTCTTTCTATCCGTTGCTGTTCCTGCGCATCTGCTTCCTCTTTTCCACCTGTAGCCAGCCGAGCGTGAGCTAGGGGACCTTGGTGGCCCAGAACAGTCACTTTGTTCACTTAAAATAAAGTTGAGCCCGAAAAAACTTGAAATGTGTGATAAGCTGAAACACACATCACACATCCCCCTACCACCGGCTCAATGCAGCCAGAATGAACAGCTGCCACACACAAAACCACTGCAGTCTAATCCCAACTCCGGGGTATTACAAAATAAAAACTAACCTTGACCCCAGGAACTGCAAGGGTTAAATGCTCATTAAGTTCAGGGGATAAGGAATAAGATGTAATATTTACCTTGCTCCTTACTCTGGCACTGTCACATTCCATGTACCTGGTAGATGAGCCCGATTATGCAGAGGAAGGCCTCCCTTACCTATCTGATTCATGGCCCCTGATAGAGCAGACAGGAAGCTCGGGAGTGCAGAATGGTATGAGTCCTAGCCGGATCGCTGTGAGAAGGCCCGCTCCAGAGTTCAGGATAATCCAGGGAGATGCACCAGCAGGGTGGAGATCCCAGCAGCAAGTACGCAGGAGTTGGATCAGTTGAGAACTGGATGTCCCTCACAGGAATGAGGAACAGGCTAGCAACAGACAGACCTTGCAGGATGAGGAGCACAGGCAGGTGCTGGTAGGACAGGTCACACTCAGGCAGAGTATATTGGAGATAGCAGCAGAAGCCAAGGCAGGGTGATGGTGCAGGCTGGGTTGGCAACAGGCGGATTGCGTAGCACAAAAGGAGCAGGCAGAATCAAGGTCAAACAAGCCGGGTTGGGTGCAGGCAGAAAGCAGGAGAAGTCAGAGGCAAGCCGGGTCAATCACAGAGCAGAACACAGGTTCAAGGTAAGGATAGCAGGGGTCACGGGGAAGCTGCAGATCAGACAGCACTGGGCTTGTTTACAAGCCAGGTCTAAATAGCCTGCTTGGTGTCAGGACTCGCTCCTGCGAGCGCACATGTGTACGCACATGCATGCGCATAAGCGCTTGCAGACGTGCACCAGTTTTAATGGTGCTTCTGGAGTGAATTTCCTGACGGGCACTCTCATCTGCTTCAAGTTGTGGGAGGTCTCTCACCATTCTAAACTACAATGCAGAGCTATTGGTCCTGCGTTGTATTTGATGCATTGTACGTTGCAGTTGCGGCCCATCCATAGGGGGCGCACAGGCCCCCCTAATATACATGCAGGGCGCCGGACGCATGGATTCCGGTGGGGGATTTTTTTTTTTTTAAGTAAGTGATTAGAGCCAGAGGCTCTAATAGGTTTCAAAAAAGGGTGGGCTAGGGGCGCAGAGCACTGCCCCCAAAGTCCATCCAGTTGTGTGACAATAGCGAATGAATATTCACTATTGTCACACTGATTCTGCCTCCCGGCCCATCAGGATGTGGGCCCTGAGACCCATTTCCCAATTGGCTGCTTGGAGTTTAAGGGGTTCATGGAAGACCAGATGTCTCACCACCCATTATTCTCAGCTGCCCATCTAAAGGCGGTTTTACTATGAAATTGTGTTTTCAGTGGTACTAACTAATGTGATTGAAATTCTTTATAAACCTCATTAAGAGAATTAGAAAACAATTGTGCATATCTCATATATAATTCTTGCCAAAGTGGAAGCTATAAAAGTAAAATGAAAATAATATATTTTCCCAGACACAAACTATTATTGTGCATTTATTGATCTTCAGTGAATCTTAGCACATAAAATTGAAACTGAATGGAGTCTGCACTAAAGGGAGGTAGAGTCTGATTGTTAATGTAATGTAGAACTTTTAATGAGTACCACTTTAGTGTTATTGTAATGTAGATGGGAGTATTTTATTCAAAACGTTAAGAGAATAAATACATTAAAGGTCCAACTACAAGATTAGATATTTTTGGTACTGATTGTTCCTTTATACCAACAAATAAGAAAACCTGTTACTATTACAATCAAAGTACTTGTATTAGTATTTAATGAAACTTTGTTTTATTTCTGGTAATATTTATAATTATGTATTATTACTTCATATTTCATGATGATGTTTCATGATCTTTGAATATAATTCTGAAAGCCTCATATATTCTTACAGACATACTATAGCATATTTTCTGTGGGCACAAATGTTAACCCTTTATCGATGTGGCAGCACAGTAGTGGGCTTTAAACACATTCCCTTAAATGCGTTGTGTTCTACTTTGATAAAGTCAGAAGTATTTTGCTGACCTGTGCTTGATGTGCCTTCCAAACACATGTCAAATGCAGGAAAGGAATGCCTGTAGACAAAAGCTTTTAAATGGTCAGTCAAATCTACAATGATGTATTCTTTGTGGTTTCTTATTTCTCAAGGAGACCTGGGTGGCTGTAAAAGCTCCTGGCCTATCTTGGAGTTTTGGGTGTTTTGCCCACCTTTGGATGCTCCTGCTCCTTATATTGCATTGTTCATGTTATAAATTAAACTGAACATACAATCCCTGCAATTCATAAAGACTGGCACAGACATAGCTTGCAAATGTGTCTCTAAAGTGGTGAAGAATGTGCCAAATTCATGCACCTGTCCAGAACTTGTACTTGAATTTGTCTCATCCTGTGCCACTTTTAGAATGCACTCGAGAAACTTTCACCAAAACTGTCTGAGACAGTTTTTCTCTCTGGACGCCAAAAAAGAGTTGTGGTCCACTTACCGACCACCGTACGACTATAGTAGGCGATACTTTGAAGGTGAATACCGTTGTTATGGTAGCAGATAGAACCCCGGTATAATTTTTTTTTCTGCCGGCGATTCTCTTTCAGATAAAAGAAGCAAATGCATACGTAAGTCCCGCCCACATATGAAAACGGTGTTCAAACCAAACATGTGAGGTATCGTCGTGATCCAGAGCGAGAGCAATAATTCTAGCACTAGACCTCCTCTGTAACTTAAAACTGGTAACCTGTAGAAATTTTTGAACGTCGCCAATGGGGATTTTAAAGTTGCAAAGTTTTTTGCCATTCCGCGAGCGGGCGCAATTTTGAAGCATGACATGTTGGGTATCAATTTACTCGGCGTAACATTATCTTTCACAATATGTAAAAAATGGATAAACGTTATTGTTTAACTCAAAAAAAGTGATTTTTTTTTTCCAAAATAGTCACGCTTGTAAGACCACTGCGCAAATACGGTGCGACAAAAAGTATTGCAACAACCGCAATTTTATTCTCTAGGGTGTTAGAAAAAAAAAATATATATATAATGTTTGGGGGTTTTAAGTCATTTTATAGCAAAAAAAACAGATTTTAACTTAAAAACACCAAGTCCAAAAAATAGGCCTGGTCTGGAAGTGGTTAGCCCTTTTGAATTTAGTCATTCAATGTGACACACACAATAGAGGTAGGGTGCATTTAGTGTGAAACAATGTAAAGGGGCACATTTGACACATTTTAGGACTACCAAAATTTGGCGCATGAGTCATTGTCAGAACCAAAAAGTGTTGCATATGCTTCATGAATTTAGCACAATACAGTAACAAGAGGGTTTAAAGCCAGAAAAGTGGCACAGCTACTTAACTGAATTCACCCCAATCAGTTGAATGAAACCTTATTATAATGTCAGCAACAAGTGTGCTGATTTGGAAACTCAAGCAAAGAGATCTCATAACCAGAGTGCCAGAGAGCTCCAAGAAATTGCTGTGGAATCTTAAAGAAATGAAATATTTATGAATAGTCAAATTCTTAAAGTGCACCTGTGTCCAAGTATCAGTGCAAACTAGCAGCATCCCTGCAGAGAAGATAAACTCTGCTTACCAGTAATCTTTAAATTATATTCATATAGCTGTGCTATTCATAAAAACACTTCTTGTATTTTCACCTAGCAACTGAATGGAAGCCTTTTTTCAGTCAGTTGCTATAACTGATGCTGCTAGCTTTTTCTACCTGCTGTTATGTCAGGAAACTACCTCTCCCTCCTCTCTGGCAGTGCTCCAGGCAGGCAGGAGGAAGTGAAAACTTGCTGAAGCCACAGCAAGTAGAAGTGGCTAGGCATTTTAAAACTGGATCTACATCCTAGTTATCATACATTCCATACTACCTAACAACTGTCATATCTATATAATCTAATTTACTTCTAAGATCAATTAAAGTGTTATTAAATCAATGAACTTATAAATGTAGAAGTGTCATTTACATACTTGCTCCTTTGCTGTTTCATTTAATCAAAGCCCGTGTTTCTGAAAAAATTAGAACTAGAAGATGTTCCTAAAAACAGCTAGGGCCATAGGATGGCTCCTTTCCTTCCATGGTCTCCCTGGAGCCACCCTAACATACACAATCCCAGGACTACAGCTGTACGTAAAGAGCCAGCAGAGACACAAATAGCATAGTCTATAAACTACAGCTCTTTTCTGTCCAACAGCATTTAGATTGACAGCTGTTAGCTGTAATCTGCCCTTGCATGTGTGATGCAAACAGTACATGCTCCCTGGTGGAAAGTTCACGGAAACGTCCCAGAGATCAATACAGCAGTAGTCTTCTCTAAAAATGTTGTTAAAAATGCAGCTATTGACATGAATATAGATGGAAACATTTTAAAAAGTTTATACTTAAAGGTAAAATACAACTTTAACAATTGTATTGTTAGAAAATAAGAAATAAAACATGGAGTGCAAATATATGTATTTTTAATTGCAATTAAAATCTGACAATATTATAGGACAGGATGAATCATCAGTTTTGAAAATAATATAAATAGCTTGCAAACTAGGGTCCCTAACTCACATTCATACACATACTAGGGCCAATTTACCTGTATTTTGAGTGTGGGAGGAAACCCACACAGGCACAGTGAGAACATGCAAACTCCAGGCAGGTAGTGCCATGGGATTTGAACCAACAACACAGGTGCTGCCCGGCAGGAGTGCTAACCAAAAATGAAATATAGAGCCGGCAACTCCATATTGCTTACATAATATTGAGCATAAAAGGGGCTAACGCTTTTTGGCAAGTAGCCTTGATCAGCTGTGACTAAAGCTACTTGCTAAAACATGTTAGCTCTTTTTATACTCAATATTATGTAAGCAATAAGACATTCATGCGGATTTCAAAATTGCTGGCTCTGTTTTTTGTTTTTGACTACTATAATAATATGTGGTTTTCCATGGTAACTCTAACAGTCCTTGACATAATCTCATGGGGACAAGACCATTTTTTTCAATAAAAGCAGTTCATATGGGCAAAGTGGAATAACACATTTCAAGATTTAATTTCCCTGGCATTTTTGCAAAAGGTGAGTGGTTTTGATATTCTGGTGAAATGCATTGGCGTCAATTATGTTATGTATAAACATAAAAATATAAGTTATGTAAAAGTTATGTTATGTTATGTAAAAGTTGCAAACATAAAAGCAAGTAAAAAAAAAAACACAAGAAAAGTAAAATTAAACAAGCAAAATTACCCTAAATACACCTGAAAAGACCCTTTAATAATTTTTGTTTTAGAAAGTAGCACATTTCACATAAGCAGTTCCAAAAACTGGTCATTTTGCAGTAACCTCACTTGAACCACAATCCATGATTACTTTTGATTGCTATTGCAATACTTTGGTTTACGGCACCAAGTAAAATGCTTAAACAGCGGCCTTGTCTTTTACTATTTTGTGAGTGTTCATTTTTTTTATTACTGTTTTTCTACATTGTTAGATGGTTTTGGATTGGAAAGTTTCTTTTGAGTGCTCTGTGGATTGGATTACTTTGCAGAAAACTCCGCTTTTGTTGACAAATGTATATACAATAAATAATTGCTATACCAGCCATTTTGTAATTTAATGTTACCTTTCCATTTCAATTCAGAGAGGAGGAAATGACTGGAATGCATATCACTATCCACAGAGCAGAAGGAATATAAGATTCTGCTTGAAGCTTTGCTAAAAACCTTGCAAGGTATATATCTCATCTAGAAATGATTGTTTTTTTACCTCAACAAATGTGAAGTTTTACTTGAGACTTAACTGTGTATGCTACAGGCACTGCTGCAGAAAATAGACTGCCATTAGATATAATATGTTTATGATATTTTTTGTATTATTTTATATATCATAATGCAATTTTTAAATGTTTCATCATTTCACACTTATTGAACTTACAGTATAACAAGGCATGACAATTATTATGATTACTGAATTGTAAAAAGTGTATAACTCTGTCAGTTTAATACACAGCACTAGGTTCATCGTATGTGTTAATTTCAAAATCACAGAGGTACATTTGGTGTGAGCATTACCACTGAGAAAAAGCTTACCAAACCTGAAGCACTTGTAAGCATATTCACCTGACTGTCTGACTACTCGTGTTATGCCAGGTGCTGGAATATTCATTCTGATGCTTTTTACCATTATCATACTCCCTTGTCAAATTGCATCTGGGATTGTAAGTTCAAATGTTCATACAAATTGCGGTATTCACCAGCAAAGCCTTAGAGAAAATATGCCAGCAATGCTAGAACAGAATCGGAAGTCAATGTATTCCTGGCACATTAAACAAAAATAGTTTTGGAAACCAATGTAGCTAAAATAGAAGTACATTTATAAAGGATAATAAATGTGAACTGTTCCCTGAATCTGATCCCAATTTCCTTTATCACTCACAGGGCATGGGTACCTGGATGATCAATTGGGAATAAAATATTAGTTTTATGTTTTGTAGCTGTGCAGGCAGAGCTTGCTAATTGTAATATACATACAAGTATTATCATGCTGGTGCAGCTTTGAAAAACCGCAGCTTTATTTTTGCAATGCAACATTGTTGAAATTGTTAATGATTCTTATAAACAAGATAAGGCTCCAGGACTCAAAAACGATAGTTGTAAATGTTAGGCCTCTTTTACACTGCTGCTGGTAAACGGACGTTTAGAGGCATTTGGGCATTTTTTTTTCAGCTGCCCCTAAACTCTCCTCTATGTTATCTTATCAGTACATGTACACAGGGTCGTTTCCAGGCGGTTGAGTTTTGAGGCTTTTTTTGGAACGCAAAAAAAATGGGTTCAGATGCCAGTTCAGAGGCATTTGAACCGCCAAACAGCCTAAACGCCACTAAACGCACCTAAAGGCGGTAACTCGCGCCTAGGAGTGTTTCGTTTATAGGCATTTCCATTAAAAATATATATTTTTCTTTCAATAGCGCTGCTAGACACGAACGCGGCAAAACGCGGCTAAAAGCAGTTAAGCGCGGCATGCAAAATGCGGCAAAACAGGCATTTTAGATGTTGGTTTCTAGCTGTCAAGATAAAACATTCAGTGGAGGTTGAAACAGCATCCCGTGTAAATGGAGCCTAAGGTTCTAGAGAAGAAAATTGATAAAAGAAGCATGGTGGCAGATCCTGAGACAGAATCAGAGTATGTGGATTAGATTAGATTAGATTAGATTCAACCTTATTGTCATTACACATGTACAAGTACAATACAACGAAATGCAGTTTAGGTCTAACCAGAAGTGCAATAGTAACAAAAGCAGGATATACAGTCTTGCATAATATTGGTAAATGGATATGTACATTAGCAAAAATTAAGAGATGGTAATGCAAGTTATTACATATTAATGTTAATATTAATGGTAGTGCAACTTATTACATGTATACAAAGTGCATTATTGACTGTAGGTGTGCAAATAAGCAGTTGATGAATTAGTCCCATAATTTATGTACAGTGGTGTAAATGATATCCAGGGAGGGAGGGGGTTAAGAGGGATCAGCGGGGTGCAGAGTTCAATAAAGAAACAGCTCTGGGGAAAAAGCTGTTCTTCAGTCTATTAGTTCTAGTTTTGAGGCACCTGAAGCGCCTCCCGGAGGGCAAGAGAGAAAACAGTCTGTGGGCAGGATGAGAGAAGTCCTTGTAGATGTTACGAGCTCGAAGCAGGCGGCGTTTCCTCTGGACGTCCTCCATGGCTGGAAGGGTAGTCCCCGTGATGCGCTGAGCAGTTTTCACCACCCGCTGTAGTGCCTTGCGCTCTGCAACAGAACAGCTCCCATACCAGACTGTGATACAGTTGGTCAGGATGCTTTCTATTGCACCACGATAGAAGTTCACCAGAATATCCAGGATATAACTATAGCAAAATGTAGGATCCAGTACAGGAAGTCAAACCAAACATATTAGGGACAAATAATCTAGGGCAGAGGTCTCCAAAACTTTCTAAACAAAGGGCTAGTTTATTGTCCTTCAGACTTTACGGGGGGCTGGACTGTGCGCAGTGGGTGTAAATATTTCCCTGGCATTGGTGGGAGTAAACGTCGCCACATTTGGTATAAGGGGGAAGAATAGTGTCCCATCATTGGTATCATTGGGAGGAATAGTGCCCTATTGTTGGTGTCAGTGGGAGAAATGGTGCCCCAGCTGGCAGAATAGTGTCTTGTATCAGTGGGAGGAATAGTGCCCCAAGGGACGGATAAAGGCAAGCAAAGGGCCAAATCCGGCCCCTGTGCCACAGTTTGGAAACCACTTACTAGGATTTTGAAGTGCTGGTCTACCCATAGTGACTTCTTTCCTCATGTCAGAGTCTCTAAACAATTAAAACCATCAGGTCTCTGCATTAGATTATAATCACCTCTCCGGTGGCCTGTTTCACTTATCAGACTTATGTTTTAGAGCTACAACCTCTGGAAACTTCCTCAGCATTTGAAACTTCTGGAAGTGTTGGATGTCTTTGTCTCCCACCTGATATCGTTGTTTATTTTTCAGACTCTTACATCACTTCTGAGACCCCCAGTAAACACAGAGGGGGTAATCAGTGTGCAGTGAGGGACAAAGCCATCCGACAATGCTTCAATATCAGGCACTTAGAACACTTCCTGCCCAGGCCAATTTTTAGCTTTCAGTGCTGTTGCACTTTGAATGACAATTACCCAGTCGTGCAACGCTGTACCCAAACAAAAATTTTTTTCTCATTTTGTTCCCACAAACAGAGCTTTCTTTTGGTGTTATGTGATCACCCCTGCGTTTTTTATTTTTTGCCCTACAAATAAAAAAAGACTGAAAATTTGAAAAAAAAAAAGTTTTTCTTTGTCTCTTTCACAAAACCTTGTATAAGTACATTTTCTCCTTCACTGATGGCACTGATGTGGCTACACTGATGGGCACTGATGAGGCTACACTGACGGGCACTGATGAGGCAGTACAGATTGGCACTGATAAGGTGACACTGATGATGGGGCACATATTTGCAGCACCGGTGGACAATGATAAGCAGCACTGATGGGCACTGATAGGTGGCACTGATATGTGGCACTGATGGGCACTCATAGGCAGCACTGATAGGTGGCACTGATAGGTGGCACAGGTGGGCACTGATAGGTGGCACAGGTGGGCATTGGTGGGCACTGGTACATGCCACTGGTGGGCACTGGTGCAAATAGCACTGTTAGGGATGGCACTGGCAGGCATCACATATGGGCACAGTGCCATCCCTACAGTGCACTGTATAACCCTTACCTGGTGGTCTAGTGTGGGCTTCCTGGTGGTCCCTGGGCGGCCTCCAGATCTTTTCCCTAGTGGTCCATGGGCGGCCTCCTAATGTTGTCCCTGGGGGGCTCCCTGGTGGTCCTGGTTGGCTCCCTGGTGGTCCAGTGTGGTGATCCCGAAAGGGGCTACACTGATAAACGTTCAGCACAGCCCCCCCCGTGGA
>BLSH010117396.1:260344-273208 GCA_018402905.1 Glandirana rugosa | reverse complement strand
TGTGTGCTCAGAACAAAACACCACAACATCTTCCAGTAGGTCTTCTACAACCCATACCCAATGGAGAGTGGCCTTGGACCTACCTGCCTATGGATTTTATTGTGGAGTTACCTAATTCTCAGGGTAACACAGTTATCCTTATGGTGGTTGACCGATTCTCAAAGATGTCACATTGTATTCCACTTAAGAAATTGCCCACGTCCAGGGAACTGGCATCCATTTCTACTCGGGAGATCTTTCACTTACATGGGCTTCCCAAGGTGATCGTCTCGGACAGGGATAGCCAGTTTGTGTCCAGGTTTTGGCGAACCTTTTGCGCACAGTTGGGAATTCAGGTTTCCTTCTCTTCTGCTTATGACCCGCAGTCCATTGGGGCCACAGAATGAGCCAACCAGTCCTTGGAACAGTTTTTACGTTGTTATATTTCTGACCACCATAACAACTGGTCTGACCTGTTACCTTGGGCAAAGTTTGCTCACAATAGTGCCGTCAATACCGCTTCCTGTTTGTCTCCATTTATGGTGAATTATGGTTTCCAACCAGCCATGTTGCCTGACTCATTTGTTCCTCAGAGCATTCCTGCATTGGAGGAGCATCTCCATGGTCTTCGTTCCATTTGGGTACAGGTCTAGGAGTCTTTAGGAGTCTTTGCAGCATGCCAGTGAGAGGTACAGACACCATGCTGACCACAGGCGCCTACCTGCGTCTTCTTACCAAGTTGGGGAGAGGGTCTGGCTGTCTTCTCGCAACCTCCGACTTCTCGTTCCCTCACTGAAGCTGGCACCACGGTTTATTGGGCCTTTCTGTATTTTCTGCAAGATAAACCCAGTGGCTTACACTTTAGAGGGGTATGAAATACAATCTATCATTGACTCCTGTAGGTTCCATGGTTCATGGGAAAGGGTACGGTCCAGGGGAGCATTCTTGGGTCTCATCCTCAGACATACATGCTCCTGTCCTCCTCTGTAATTCCCATAGACGTTGGGGGGTCATTGAGGCTGGGGTACTGTCAGGGCTGGGCTCAATTCTCCCTTCTCAGAGCAAGCTGCTCAGCTGAGGGTTAATTCTCAGCTTCCACTCTGTCTCACTTGATGACTATATCCTGCCTCGTTAAGCCAGCTCTGCTACTATATAAACTGCCTGGATCAGATTGCGGATGCTTTCATCTTCTTGGTCAACATCACTGGAGAAATCTCTGCTGTGTGTTCCTGTGAAAGACTGCCTGTTTGAAGTTCCCTTCTGGTTCCTGAATTCAAGACCCTGCTCGGCTGGCTCTCCTCCTGGCTCCTGACCCTGCATTCCGTTTGTTTGACCTCGCTGATCTCTGGACTCCTGTTTCATTGGCTTGCTCTGACTATCTGCTCTGGTTACCAAACCCTGGCTATGTTTTGACCACGTTTACTCTGTTTATTACATTTTACCTTTTTATTAAGAAGTGTGATTTTACTGCACTTCTGTCTTTGTCTGATTTATGGTTCCTGACAAAGATGCACAAGAAAGCCCACAAACAGTTTTCTGAAGACAAGCAGACTAAGGGCATGGATTACTGGAACCATGCCCTGTGGTCTGATGAGACCAAGATAAACGTATTTGGTTCAGATGGTGTAAAGCGTGTGTGGTGGCAACCAGGTGAGGACTACAAAGACAAGTGTGTCTAGCCTACAGTCAAGCATGGCGGTGGGAGTGTCATGGTCAGGGACTGCATGAGTGCTGCTGGCACTGGGGAGCTACAGTTCATTGAGGGAACCATGAATGCCAACATGTACTGTGACATACTGTGACATACTGAAGCAGAGCATGATCTCCTCCCTTTGAAGACTGGGCCACACGGCAGTATTCCAACATGATAACAACCTCAAACACACCTCCAAGATGACCACTGGCTTGCTAAAGAAGCTGAGGGTAAAGGTGATGGACTGGCCAAGCATGCCTTTAGACCTAAACCCTATTGAGCATCTGTGGGGCATCTTCAAACGGAAAGTGGAGGAGCGCAAGGTCTCTAACATCCACCAGCATTGTGATGTCGTCATGGAGGAGTGGAAGAGGACTCCAGTGGCAACCTGTGAAGCTCTAGTGAACTCCGTGCCCAAGAGGGTTAAGATAGTGCTGAAATAATGGAAAATATTGACACTTTGGGCCCAATTTGGACATTTTCACTTAGGGGTGTTCTCAAGTTTGCTGCCAGCAGTTTAGACTGGCTGTGTGTTGAGTTATTTTGAGGGGACAGCAAATTTACACTGTTATACAAGCTGTACACTCACTACTTTACATTGTAGCAAAGTGTAAATTCTTCAGTGTTGTCACATGAAAAGATATAATAAAATATTTACATAAATGTGACGGGTATATTCCCTTTTGTGATACCGTATTGTCACCCAATATGGTTGGTAACCAAGCAAGCATAAAATGGATTAACAATGGTTTTATTTCAATTTAGGAAACAAAGTGATTAACAGTAGGGAGTAGGCTCTAGTTGCTATTTGATCAGCATAAACAGTAGCAAGACCACCTTAAGTGCAGCAGTGAGCAGTGGTAAAGCTTAATTTAAGGTTAGAACTATACTGCTAGAGCGCAGTCCTAGACAAACTGGGTATGCACTGTCCAAAAGAAAAGGAGGATGGTAGCAGAAGGGGCATGGAAAGAAGGGGGGCTTGTAGAATAATTATTATGGGAGAGGCAGTCCATTGAAATGTTCTTTTGCTGGCTATCTTTGGGGCTCTTTAAGAGCATTGGTGCACTTAGTTACAGTCCCAGTAACCTGCATGCAATATAGGTACAGTCTAGGTACAGTATAGTCTCAGCACAGGTACAAGGTAGATGTGGCCCAGATGCTGGAGGGTTTGGATAATTGGTGTCTAGGTTTGGAATAAGTGGAGCATTGAGTGCAGTATGGATACGGTATGAATTAGGTACACTTGGTGTCTTGCCACTAGCAGTATCAGCAATGGACAAATAACCCTCTCACCAGTCCTTGGGATGCTGTGGTGACCTCTTGCTGTAGAAGTGGTTTCTCCCAAAAGCCTCTGACTATCAGCAGTGGGAAGCAGAGGGTGAGTGGATGCTTCAGTCTCCCTGTGACAGTGGAGCATTTGCTGTGATGTGAGTGCTGCTGTGTTGCCCCCAAATAACCTCACTCCCAGTATCAAGCTCTGGTCTTCACTTGCAGTCAATACCCAGACAGAGGTGCTCTCTCTCTAACTCTCTCCATGCCAAGAGAAAGAACTTTCCCGGGCAGCTTAATAAAAATTATCTCTCCACTCCTGCTACTGCACAGTACATATTAGGATCTGTAGAGTAAGGTTTATATTTATCCTATTATATACAGTAGCTGCCATCTCAAACTACAACTCCCAGCATTCTCAGCCTTCTGCATAGAAGTCTATAGGCTTGCTAGGCTTTAGCTCTCTCCCTGCTGGGCAAAGGAGAGTGGTGCGGCATAACATCAGCATCTCAGTAGAGGGAGAGAGGAATAAAATGCAATGTCTCCTTCTTCATATTGCTGTAGCCCAGCACCTAGCTACGTTTTATAATCAAGTAATAATAATAGTACATGTATCCAATAGTACATGCATCCAAAGTACAAACAGTTATTATCAGGAAAGGGCCTGATAGGAGTCCTGGTGGAATTGTGCTCATATACCTGTTATATATAGTTAATCATAGAGATACCTCCAGATGAAAGTTGCTGCAAAGTTCAGTTACAGGGGCTCCTGAAGATGATCGCAATACAGCGTACATCTTTGTGTTAGAGATCTGAAGGCAAGATCATTAGTCATGCGAAAAGTCCCCAACTGTTGCCCAACCAGCCTGGAACACAGCTTCTCACATGTAGAAGCCACACTGGAACTCAGAGTCAGCCTATCAACTCTGTGTTTTAGTTCCTCCCTAGTTATTTCTAATATGACATGAAACTGGACATCTCACTACCAGAAGTGGCCATCAGTGCCTAGCAAACAACAGACAAAAGATTCTAAGGTTTCCCCAAACTTTACCAAACTATATAAATACAATTCTAGCTGGAGTTATACTTTAATGAAAGTTACTGCAACATTGCCTCTATGCTTGGGAGTTTTTGTAGAGCAACTGAAATGAAAAAGGGCATATGACACTCATTTATATGCTTGTGCCTGCTGCAGTCCAGTGTATTAAAATCCAAATTGGAGTATGCAGCAGCTCAGTAAGATATAGAAAGAAAGTTTCTTCTTCCTCTCTGTGCTAACTGCTCAACACATTAGCTTTTTCACATATCATTTTTATTATATTGATTCTTCATTTCAAGGAAAAAACTATAGCACTGATAATATCAGATAAAAAGCTCTCGTATTTCTTCCTCTTAAAAGCCATACAAAACATGTCTATAAAAACATTGCTTTTTCATAAGCAATGTAAATACAAACTTGAATTTTATTGAATCATGCTTATATTACTAGTATATTAACACTACTATAAATCATACACTATGTGGTAGATTTGCTAAAACTGAAGAGTGCAAAATCTTTAGCTTTCAGGTTCTTTGGTCAAAGCTTAAGGCCCCTTTCACACATCTGGACCGTTTGTCCATTTTTCATCCATCCGTCGATGGATAAAAAACGGACATCAATGCAACTGTATGGAAAAACGGATGACAACGGATGATCATTCATTTGCATCCGTTTTCATCTGCTTCCATCAACATCCGTTTTTTGAAAAACTGATGACCATAAATGACCATTCATCAGTTCATCAGTTCCGTCACATCAAAACGGATGAAGTATTCATCCGTTTTTTTTTTCATCAGTTTTTTCATCAGTTTTTTCATCTGTGGTCATCTTTGGTCATCAGTTTTTCATCAGTTTTTTTTACATCCACTACCAATGCAAAAACGGATGAAAAACGGACCATTCGTCAGTTTACATCCGGTTTTCATGCGATCTGTTTTTTTGACGGATGAAAAATAGGGCTTTCATCCGTTCAAAAAACGGATGTTGACGGAAGCAGATGAAAATGGATGCAAATAAATGATCATCCATTGTCATCCGTTTTTCCATAGAGTTGCATTGATGTCCGTTTTTCATCCGTCAACGGATGGATGAAAAACGGACAAATGATCCGTATGTGTGAAAGGGGCCTTACTGTACAAGTTGAAAGCTGATTATCTACCATGCACAGCTGCACCAGAATTTCCACTCTTCAGTTTTAGTAAATCAACTCCTACATGTCATGTAATTACTTTTTGATTTGTTGGTTCACCTTACGTGTTGCTATTTAATTTCATAAAATACATTCTTCCTAGATATGACTAATGTTTCATCACATTGGACAACTGGGATTTTAAAGTTGGCTTGGAAAGTAGCACCTTATTCACCTTTTAGTGTCCTTTTAGAATATGTGCTAACCCTCATAAAATGCAGTAAGATAAATAAATATATACTGTCACAAACAA
Source organism: Glandirana rugosa (assembly GCA_018402905.1). Lineage (NCBI taxonomy): Eukaryota > Metazoa > Chordata > Amphibia > Anura > Ranidae > Glandirana > Glandirana rugosa. The sequence continues at coordinate 267,786 of BLSH010117396.1, read as the reverse complement.
TGTCTTATTAACATTCATTTACTTATAATATTCCAAAGCAGCTTTCATGTGCCCACTACACTTGAAAAGTCTGTGGAATATCCTTATGTAATCCCAGACAGATGCAATGATGTTGAGATCAAGGCTTTGTGGGGACCAAATCATCACTTACAGGACTCCTTGTTCTTGTTTACACTGAAGATATTTCTTAAAGACATTGGCTGTTTGTGGTCATTGTCCTGATGCAGAATACATTTGAGGCCAATCACACATGATGGTATGGCAGTATCTTCCTGTATTTCTCAGCATTGAGGACACAATTGATCCTGACCAAAATTCCGTTTGCAGAAATACAGCCCCAAACCTGCAAGAAACCTCCACCATGATTCACTGTTGCCTGCAGACACTCATTATCATACTGCTCTCCAGCCCTTCGGTAAACAAATAGTCTAATGCTACAGCCAAATATTTCAAATTTTGGTTCATCAGTCCACAACATTTACTGCCATTTTTCTGCACCCCAGTTCCTATGTTTCCGTGCATAGTTTAGTCGCTTAGTCTGGTTTCCACATCAGAGGTATGGCTTTTTGTCTGAATTCTTCCATGAAGACCATTTCTGGCCAGACTTCTCCAGATAGTAGATGACTGTACCTGGGTCCCACTGGTTTCCGCGAGATCTGTGCAGATGGCACTGCTGGACATTGTGATTTTGAAGGGAAGTAAACATGATGCATGTTCCATCTGCTGCATTAAGTATCCTTGGCTGAACACTGCATCTATGGTACTGCTGCCCCTTTCTTTGTGCTTCTTCAAAAGAGGTTGAACAGCACATCTTGAAACCGTAGTGTACTTTGAAATCTTTGCCTGGGAGAGACCTTGCTGATGCACCATAACTACCCTTGTCTTGTTGGTGTGCTCAATTTCGCCATGGTGTATGGACTGTGATATGAAACTGTCTTCCACAACCTCACCTTAGTGGCAGAGTTTGGCTGTTCCTTACCCAGTTTTAAGCCTCCTACACAGCTCTTTCTGTTTTAGTTACTGACTGTGTTTCAACCTACATTTGAAATTTATGATCATTAGCACCTGCTGTAGACTAGGGTTGCCACATCATCCCTTTAATCCAGGACACATATTAATTACACAGGTTCTGTGACCGATTAAGTTGGTAATTAAACTCACTTGGTGCTTCATCTGCATTAAATTAGCCTCAGAACCTGTCTAATTCATATGTGTCCTGGATTAAAGGGATGATGTGGCAACCCTACTGTAGACACAGTAAACAGATGGGTAAAAGCTTGTCTAATATATAATTTCTAGACATTTTTCTTGTCAACCCTGTCAGCCCCATGTTGGTGTATGGTGGTGCAAAGTAGACGCATGTTATTGCAATCATTTTTATAGGTAGGCATGGACTGGGAAAACAGATCAGGACTGAGGGCATTATGTAAACAAATACAGTGCAATTGTTTCAATCCAATTTCGAATCTGTTCCATTACTTGAAAATTGCTGTGTACCAGCATTTTCCCATCCAATCTGAAAGAGCTGAAAAAAGAATTATCAAAAAGAAAGGGCAAAAATTGCCGAATACAGATGTACAAAGTTGGTAGAGATTTACCAAGAAAGTCTTTCAGCTGTAATGGAACTGAAGGTGGCTCTACTGTTGTTCATAGATTGATCAAAATTTGTCCATTTCAACAGGGACCAGCCGAATTTCAACTCATATATGGCTGTCCCTGTTTAACTGTCAATCATTAGATTGACTTCTATAGAATGGGAATGTTTGAAAACTTCTGTCAATAAGCAGCTGCAGCTCACTATATTTGGACAGCAGAGAATCCTGCTGTCAAAATACAGGGTGGGCCATTTATATGGATACACCTTAATAAAATGGGAATGGTTGGTGATATTAACTTCCTGTTTGTGGCACATTAGTATATGTGAGGGGGGAAACTTTTCAAGATTGGTGGACATGGCGGCCATTTTGAAGTCGGCCATTTTGAATCCAACTTTTGTTTTTTTCAATAGGAAGAGGGTCATGTGACACATCAAACCTATTGGGAATTTCACAAGAAAAACAATGGTGTGCTTGGTTTTAATGTAACTTTATTCTTTCATGAGTTATTTACAAGTTTCTCTTTGTTTACAGCCATTGACATGTCGCCGAGGTTAACACGTGCGGAGCGGATAGAAATTGTGTTGATGTCTGGTGAACGCAGTAACCGGGTGATTGCAGCAGATTTCAATGCAAGACAGCCTACGAGACCACCCATCTCCCATGCTACAGTTAGCAAACTGCTTGCTAAGTTTTGTGAAACTGGTTCAGTGTTGGATTTGCCAAAATGTGGACGCATGAAATCTGTCACTAATGAAGAAATATCAGTGGCTGTCCTAGCTTCATTCAGCAAGAGCCCACAGCGTAGCACTCGCCGCATGTCACTGGAGAGTGGCATTAGTCGAACATCCCTTCGGCGGATATTAGCTACTCACAAATGGCACCCTTACAAACTCCAGCTACTGCAGCATCTCAACGAGGATTGAAAAAAAATTGGAACAGGACCCTCAGTTTACGCAGAATATTTTGTTCAGTGATGAGGCAAACTTTTATGTGAATGGTGAAGTTAACAAACAAAACCACCGCTATTGGTCTGACACTAACCCACATTGGATAGATCCCTCCAAGACTGTTGGTACCAAAAAATTGATGGTATGGTGTGGTATATGGGGTACAAAGATAGTGGGGCCATTCTTCATCAATGGAAACCTCAATGCCACTGGATATGCAAAATTGCTACATGATAACGTGTTTCCCTCTTTATGCACTGAAGCTGGCACGTTCCCTGAGTTTTTCCAGCAAGATGGTGTACCACCACATTATGGGTGTCAGGTCCGAGCATTCCTAGATGAACAGTTTCTTGGAAAGTGGATTGGTTGTCGTGGGCCAGTTGAATGGCCCCCAAGGTCTCCCGATCTGACCCCTTAGACTTTTATCTTTGGGGTCATCTGAAGGCAATTGTCTATGCTGTGAAGATACGAGATGTGCAGCACCTGAAACTATGGATACTGGAAGCCTGTGCTAGCATTTCTCCTGCGGTGTTGCTATCAGTGTGTGAAGAGTGGGAGAAGAGGGTTGCATTGACAATCCAACACAATGAGCAGCACATTGAACACATTTTATAAGTGGTCAGAAACTTGTAAATAACTCATGAAAGAATAAAGTTATGTTAAAACCAAGCACACTATTGTTTTTCTTGTGAAATTCCCAATAAGTTTGATGTGTCACATGACCCTATTTCTATTGAAAAAACAAAAGTTGGATTCAAAGTGGCCAACTTCAAAATGGCCGCCATGGTCACCACCCATCTTGAAAATTTTCCCCCTTCATTAATACTAATGTGGCACAAACAGGAAGTTAATATCACCAACCATTCCCATTTTATTAAGGTGTATCCATATAAATGGCCCACCCTGTACAATGGGTTGATTTACAAAAATTGGAGAGTGCAAAATTGGGTGCACCTGTGCATGGTAGCCAATTAGCTTCTAACTTTGGCTTGTTCAATTAAGCTTTGGCAAAAAGCCTGGAAGCTGATTGCCGAGTTGCATCACATTTTGCACTTTCCAGTTTCAGTAAATCAACCCCTATATCTCAGCAGGGGAGATTTCTTCATCCAACTTGCTTGTGTGAATGGAGGAATCAGTTCACTTTTTTCCTTCAGTCCACTGTTTGAACCAAAAAAAACAATCAATCTATGGCCAGCTTTAGTATTGACTCATTTCAGTTCAGTGAATACTTAACCACTTCACCCCCAGAAGGATTTCCCAGGTTAGAACCAGAGCACTTTTTGCGTTTCAGCACTGCGTCGCTTTAACTGACAATTGCGCAGTCGTGCGATGTTGTACCAAAACGAAATTTGCATCCTTTTTTCCCCACAAATAGAGCTTTCTTTTGGTGGTATTTGATCACCTCTGCGTCATTTCTGATCACTGCTATAAACAAAAGAAGAGCGACAATTTTGCAAAAAAAAAAAAACTGTTTTTCTTACTTTTTGCTAAAATACAAATCCAAAAAAAATATATAAAAAAACATTTTTTTTCATCGGTTTTGGCTGATTTATATTCTTCCTCGTATTTTTGGTAAAAAAAACCACAATTGGAGTTTATTGACTGGTTTGCGCAAAAGTGGGCACGTTTACGGATGATGAGAATTAATTTCTGCGTTTTTATTATTTTTATTTTTTTTTACTAGTAATGGCGATGAACTGCGATTTAGCGGTACTGCGATATTGCAGCGGACATGTCGGACCATTTTGACACTTTTTTGGGACCAATGACATTTATACAGCGATCAGAAATTTAAATATCCACTGAGAATCGGGAGCTTCAGAAACAAATAATTGGGACTTTTTCGGTACTGTAGAACAGTAATAATACTACACAAAATATAAAAAACAATACCGTTTATTGATTTCTTTTTAGAACATTTCTGTATAAAAACATTTTGAATCCCAAGAACTATTGCAGGGAAGTGGGCAACCACCCCCTCGGTAAGATTGGGAACCCTGAATATCCCATAGTGGCTGTAAGACCTCTACCAATATTATAGAATAAGTCACAACAACAGATACCAATTGATACAACAGGGGAAATTGTGAGGGAGTTGATGGTGCGATGGCAACGCCCACGACCGTGCAAATATGTCCTTGACTTTACATGTTTTGCGTTTCAATATAACGCTTGCTCAGAAGATTAAGGGATTCAATTGTAAGTTTTATTCCTGTGAATGACAAACATATTATTGTGTGTTATATATACACACAGTGTAGTGGTCTTACAGCCACTATGGGATTTTCAGGGTTCCCAATCTTACCGAGGGGGTTGTTGCCCACTTCCCTGCAATAGTTCTTGGGGTTCAAAATGTTTTTATACAGAAATGTTTTAAAAAGAAATCAATAAACTGTATTGTTTTTTATATTTTGTGTAGTATTACTACTGTTCTACAGTACCGAAAAAGTCCCAATTATTTGTTTCTGTTGCTCCCGATCCTTATATCATCAGGGTCGTGGTACTTTTCTACTATTATGGGGTCCCTGGTAGCCGCCCAGTGGGGACCAAAATAAATATCCTAAATATCCACTGATTACTGTATAAATGTCACGGAGATCTAGGGGTTAACTGTGTTCCCTGGGTGTGTTCTAACTGTGGGGGGACTGGGCTACCATGGGCATAAGAGATCTAACTGATCCCAGTGACAGGGATCAGTAGATCTCCTATGCCCCCACTAACAGACCACAGTGTTTACATCGGCAGTTCCCCGTTCTTTTGCTGTGGCCTCTCATCGCGGCTCACGGCGGACATCGGGTCCGCCCGAGCCGCTGGCACACTCCACAGGAGGCCCCCTAGCTGCCACGCGCAGATCACCGCTTATTTACTGCAATTCGCAGGACACGTCCACACTGCCGCCGTGAATATATGGTAGGCAGTGTGGAAGTGGTTAAGCAACTGCACTGTGCAACTGAACAAAGCCAGCTACTACTTAACCCCACATGAGTCATGGATAGGGTTGCCACATCTTCCCTTTAATCCAGGACACATATTAATTGCACAGGTTCTGTGGCTGATTAAGGTGGTAATTAAACTCACTTGGTTACTTATCTGCATTCAATTAGCCTCAGAACCTGTGTAATCCATATGTGTCCTAGATTAAAGGGATGATGTGGCAACCCTAGTCATGGAGCTTTATATAAATGCATCCAACACTTCCTATGTGCTAAGAGCTGACCCAACCCTCCAGCCTACAGCAGCATTGGTCTTTATTGTTTATTTGATAATGGATATTTATTTCAGTTTCTGCACCAAACTGAGGCATCAAAACAAAACTAAGCTGGGGTTTTGAAAAGATAGCCAGATTGTACCCCTCGAAAGCAATTTGCTCTCAGATAATCTAAGTCAGTGTTTCTCAAGCTTTTTTCAGTCAAGACACCCTTTAAAAGGTATGAAAATCTTGAGTCACCCCATTCTAAAAAGTAAAAATTATTCTAATAGTTTAATGTAATGGAGCAACATACACACAAGTGGATAACACCCAATGTTAGAAGTGATTAATTCTTCCAAAGCAAATATACTTTTGCAAATCGGTGCTGACTAGTATTCCAATGTTTTTCTCCAGAACTCAGCTAATGTGACCCCAACGCTGCTGAAGAAGGGCAGGGGAGGGTCACACAAGGATGCTATGCAGGCGACTGACATCCTCCATATCAGCTGTTTATGCCTTTGGTCATTAGAATGTAGGCAGCTAGAAGATTGTAATGGTGTGCAATAAAAAAAACCTGTGGCTTTGTATAACTAAAAGGCAGGCTTCATCCACACGCTGACTTGTATTCTCTTTTTTGGCATTTTTTTAGGTATTTTGCCAAGGCACCCCTGAAGAAACATCAAGGCATCCCAGGGTGCCTGGGCACCCTAGTTGAAAAAGGCTGATCTAAGCCATGCCATTAACCACTGTAATGGAAGGGTTTAAATAAATAAGTGCCTTGAGAAAATAAATAATTCATGCATATTACACTTAAATTACATGAAGTATTGCTAGTGACTATTACTAGACACACACTCCACAAAATAATCTATCTATCTATCTATTGGGGTGTTGAATTTAATTGGCACATCGATGCATCTCGATTCAGGCTTGCGCGATTCTGCATTGATGCAGAGATCAGCTAAATAGCGGTGTGCGATGACGTCATTGCGGCTCCTCCCCCTTGTCATATTCATCTGGCTATGAGGAGCCACACAGTGCACACGTGTTGGCGGGGACATGAAGGGCCAGAGCCGGAGCTAAAGGGCGGCTCGGCCTGTCCATTTTCCAGCCAGAGGTGTAATGGTGGAGGAGGGTCGGAGGAGAGCCGGGTAGAGCGGCAGAGCCAGTGGGCCGCTGGGAGAACACTGAGAATGTGGAGGAATCAGGTGGTGGGCATGTCCCCACATCGGTAGGAAATGGCTGCCCGGTCTGCCACTCAGCCGTGATTGGGCCGAGTCCTGGGCTGTGAGGGCCGCTGCGCTGGTGGGGGTGATTGGGATCCTTCAGTCTCTGATCCAGGCTGATGAGTGCACACTGCACAGCACACCTTCTCCCAGGAGGAGATCTCTGCCCTGGCCCGGGAATATGCAGGTAACCATGCCCCTGACTGGTTACTCTGCTGATCACTCAAGCTCTCATGTTGGCTGCTGTTTGCATCTACACTAACTGAGATTTTTCTTTGTATCTCCCAAATGGTACATAAGTATGGGCCCCCAGGATCCTTGGCTGTTATTTTAAATTATTCTACCTTCAAAAATAAATAGACATCACTGAAGAAGTCATAGCAGATTATATTAAAAATATCTCCCAAGACAGAACCCTCTATAAAAATTATATTAGACGATACTGAAGAAGTCACTACAGATAAATAAAAACTTCCATCTT
>BLSH010117396.1:201426-240466 GCA_018402905.1 Glandirana rugosa | reverse complement strand
TTCTGCTATCTGTCCTCAGAGCAACAGCACAGACAGCAGTAGTAAAGTAATCTATCTCAGGATGCAGGATCAGGTCTTGAAATGTCTCAAATCTGTCCCTCACGCAGTCAGCTACCTCTCCCTACACTAACCCAAGGAGCATGTGACTGCAGCACTGTGACTCCAGCTTATAAAGAGGCTGGGTCACATGATGCACCGGCCAATCACAGCCATGCCATTAGTAGGCATGGCTGTGATGGCTTCTAAGGGCAAACCAGTGAAACGCTTGTTGATTGGCTGCCCTGCAGCTTCTCAACACGTGGAGTAAAATAGCAGAACCCCGGACCGAACCCGAACGATTTTTGAAATGTCCGGGTCCGGGTCCGTGCCACGGACACCCTAAAGTTCGGTACGGACCCGAACGTTACAGTCCGGGTTCGCTCAATACTATTTATAAGGTTAAACACACTATTTATATATTTTTCAATAAGTTGTATTGGCCAGGGAAGCGCCTTAAACCTCTCTCCTTCTTTTGAAGGATATCTTTATTCTATGTACTAATCACAGACGGTTTTTTCCCTCTGCGATTGAGGTCGGCTGCATAACCTGACAATAGGCCATACTGTTTTTTTATTTTTATTGTTTCTTTATCTTTTTGTTTTTTTCATTTGTTTTTTCACCGGCTTCAAAAAAGCGTATAAGCACATATAAGCACATATATATTTTATTATTGCTAAGTATAGGTGAGCGCCATACATCTCTTCCTTTCTGAAGGGAACTTTGTTTCATGTTTATCAAAGATACCCTTAAAGTGGTTGTCTACCCATTTTGTTTACTTTTACCTACAGGTAAGCCTATAATAAGGCTTACCTGTAGGTAAAATGAATATCTTCTAAACCTGTACGGTTTAGAAGATATTCCCTTTCGAATTCGCTGCGGCGTTACAGCGCATGCGGCGTTACGGTGCATGTGCCGTGTATGTCCCAGCGCATGTGCCATGTATGTCCCGGCAAAAGCCTGGCAATAGTTCCGGACCTTGCCGAGAAAAACGGGTCCCGCGCGCATGCGTGAGAGTGACGTCTTGTGGCTCCAGCCAGTCACAGCGCCGGAGCCGCGTACCCGGAAGCAAGATCCGAGGGAAGATGTCCGCTCCCTCAGAGCAGACCAAGCAGCCCGGTCGGATCTTCATTTCAAGGTAAGTATTTCATAATGAGCTAGTATGCGGTGCATACTAGCTCATTATGCTATTGTCTTTCATTTTAATTTTTTTTTAAATGAGTAGACAACCGCTTTAAATACCACAAACAAGTAGCTAACAGCTACAGAAGCCGCCGACTGAGCCAGTGAGCCTCCTGGGACCATCCTAGTGAGTTTGTACTGTCATTGTGACCAGACTCTCTCTCTCCTCCCTTCCTACCCCATCTCTCTCCCAAATCTCTCTCACTCCCCCTCTTTCCTCTGTTGTCCTCCAGCAGACCCTTTCATTAACTCTAGCCAAAGAGTTTTCTTTTAACCAGCCTATTGGTCCCATCATGTTCCTTTAAGTGGGTTCACATCAATGCCCTGTGGTTCAGTCGCAGTACTGGCATATACACAGTTTTACTGCATTTACCCCATTTTAGCCACAGTCCCTTAGACTTCTATTAGGCTGCACATTTTTGCCACATTTTCTTAAAACGCACTAAATGTTCTGAATGCTGCCTCTTTAGTGTGCTTTCAGAAAACACAGTAAAATTACGCAAACTAATAGCAGTCTATGGGACATGCGGTTAAAAATGGGGATAAAATGCAGGAAAACTGTGTATATGCCAGCACTGTGACAAACTTAGGCACACCAGTGTGAACCCAAAGGCTTCTTCACACTTGCAGCAGGCACTGCCACTCCTCTGAGAAGTGATCTATGCTCAGGTCACTTTTCAGAGGCATTTGACATGCAGTGAGGATGTGATTGCGTATCCTCACTGCCTTTTTAACCTTCTAAATGCCAATCCCTACAGGTAATAATAACATGGTTAACTTTGAACTCTACCTTATTTCCATAACTCTTCTTATAAAGGACTTTAAAGGAGAAGTACGGAAAAGCTGGTTTGGCTTTACTTCTCCTGTGGATCACAGGAGTGCATTTCATTCTGCACTCCTGTGACCTGTTTTCAGCCAACAGCAGGCTACAGCCTGCTGTCGGCTGACATCACAGAGCTGGGCTAGAAAGATCCAAACTTCAACCTCCTCCTACCTGCCATATAGGGAAATGACGGCGGGCAGGATCTCCTCTCGCTCTGGGATGACCTCATATGAAGTCGTCCCAGTGTCACTGCTCTCACGCATCAATCACGGGTGTGCCATGTCCCTAGGACATGGTGTGACCCTGAAATTGGTAAAGAGCCAATGGCGCAGCTGTTTACCCATGAGATTGGCTGTGTCCAATCACAGCCGATCACATGTAAATGCATAAGTGCCGTATATCGGCTCTCCTTGCCTCACACTAAGTGTGAGGCAAGGAGAGCTGATCAGCAGCATCTCCTCACAAGGTAGACTCCACAGGTAATCAGGACACTGATCATAAGTGCCCTGATTACAGTGCAGCCCCAATAGTGCAAAACAAGCGATTCCAGTCTGTGCCCATCAGTGATACCAATCAGTGCTCATCAGTTACACCAATCAGTGCCCATCAGTGACACCAATCAGTGCTGCTTTTCAGTGCCTGCTCATCAGTGCCACCTATCAGTGCCACCTCTCAGTGCCCAGTGCCACCTCTCAGTGCCCATCATTGCTGCCTATCTGTGCAGCATATCAGTGCCATCTATCTGTGCCCATCAGTGTGGCATATCAGTGCCACCTCATCAGTGCCCATCAGTGCAGCATATCAGTGTGAAAAATTACTTATTTACTACATTTTCTGACACAAACTAAGAAAAACTTTTTTTTTCAAAATTTTCTGTCTTTTTTCATTTTTTTTTATCAAAAAATAAAAAACCCAGTGGTGATTATATACCACCAAAAGAAAGCTCTATTTATGGGGGAAAAAATGATAAAATGTCATATAGGAACAGTGTTGCTTCACCGCGCAATTGTCATTCAAATTATGACAGTGCTGAAAGCTGAAAATTGGCCTGGGCAGGAGCCACGGGATTGGTGTGTGAAACCTCACACTGTCAGGTTCATACGACGTACGGACTCAGTAGCAAAAGGGTTAAATATCAATTCTTTTAACCCCTAATAGGAATTTCTGTCTTTCTTTATTTTCTTAATGTATTAAACATTTATTTTGAAAATAGTGTAGCAAAAGTCTGTGATATGAAACGTTTGTAGTATGTGCAGTGAAATATGTATGTAGGTGGTGCTTTACATGGGTGTGACTTGAGAGTGGGCAGGGACACAGGGGGCCCCATGATCTCCTCTTGCCTGGGGACCCCATGAGTTGTCAGTCCACCCCTGCTTCTACACTTATGTTTAGCAAGTTTGAAATTGTTATTTATGAAGCGTGGACTGTAAGATGTGTGATGTAATCACTAATCAGTGTCATACTATGCGTGATGGAGCTCAAAGCAAAACCATTTTATCTACAATTGAGTGTCTTAAAATAAAGTAGAAGTATGAACCCAGTCATCTGTCTGACACTGTGTGTATGTGTGTATATATATATATATATATATATATATATATATATATATATATATATATATATATACAGTATATACACAGTATCTCACAAAAGTGAGTACACCCCTCACATATTTGTAAATATTTTATTCTATCTTTTCATGTGACAACACTGAAGAAATTACACTTTGCTACAATGTAAAGTAGTTAGTGTACAGCTGGTATAACGCTGTAAATTTGCTGTTCCCTCAAAATAACACACGCAGCCATTAATGTCTAAACCTCTGGCAACAAAAATGAGTACACCCCTAAGTGAAAATGTCCATATTGGGTCCAATTAGACATTTTCCCTTCCCGTGTCATGTAACTCATTAGAGTTACAAGGTGTCAGGTGTGAATGGGGAGCAGGTGTGTTAAATTTGGTGTTATCACTCTCACTCTCTCATACTGGTCACTGGAAGTTCAACATTGCACCTCATGGCAAAGAACTCTCTGAGGATCTGAAAAAAAAAGAATTGTTGCTCTACATAAAGATGGCCTATGCTATAAGAAGATTGCCAAGACCCTCAAACTGAGCTCCAGCATGGTGGCCAAGACCATACAGCGGTTTAACAGGACAGCTGTGTAACAGAACAGGCCTCCACCTGGTCGACCAAAGAAGTTGAATGCACGTGCTCAGCATCATATTTAGAGGTTGTCTTTGGGAAATAGACGTATGAGTGCTGCCAGCATTGCTGCAGAGGTTGAAGGGATGGGGGGTCAGCCTGTGAGTGCTTAGACCATACGCCGCATACTGCATCAAATTGGTCTGCATGGCTGTCGTCCCAGAAGGAAGCCTCTTCTAAAGAAGGTGCATAAGAAAGCCCGCAAACAGTTTGCCGATGACAAGCAGACTAAGGACATGGATTACTGGAACCATGTCCTGTGGTCTGATGAGACCAAGATAAACGTATTTGGTTCAGATGGTGTCAAGTGCGTGTGGCGGCAACCAGGTGAGGAGTACAAAGACAAGTGTGTCTTGCCTACAGTCAAGCATGGTGGTTGGAGTGTCATGGTCTGGGGCTGCATGAGTGCTGCCGGCACTGGGGAGCTACAGTTCATTGAGGGAACCATGAATGCCAACATGTACTGTGACATACTGAAGCAGAGTATGATCCCCTCCCTTCAGAGACTGGGCTGCAGGGCAGTATTCCAACATGATAACGACCCCAAACACACCTCCAAAATGACCAATGCCTTGCTAAAGAAGCTGAGGGTAAAGGTGATGGACTGGCCAAGCATGTCTCCAGACCTAAACCCTATTGAGCAACCCTATTGGGGCATCCTCAATTGGAAAGTGGAGGAGCGCAAGGTCTCTAACATCCACCAGCTCCGTGATGTCATCATGGAGGAGTGGAAGAGGACTCCAGTGGCAACCTGTAAAGCTCTGGTGAACTCCATGCCCAAGAGGGTTAAGGCAGTGCTGGAAAATAATGGTGGCCACACAAAATACAGTGATCCCTCGTTTTTCGCAGTTATTGGGGACCAGAACCTTCCGCGAAAGCTGAAAAACCACGAAGTAGTATTTGCCCCTAGGAATTTTTGTGTATGCGGGTACTGTACAAGAATGTTTTAAATATGTAAACAGTATTCATACTTTACTCGTTTAAGACAAAAATTACAACAGTACTGTATACGTATTTACTTAAACGTGTCAGTGCTAATTACAATAGGGTTAATTACAAAACCTTACAGTATACTGTACAGTAATAAACATTAATCAACATTGCTTTCTGAGAGAGGCGAAGAGTCTTGTGTTGGTGGCGGAGGAGAGGCTCTCACTTGACTCGGAGACTCTTCTGCTGGAGGCGTTGACGGTAGTACACCCACTCGTACTCTTATTGGTCGATGTCACACCGGTAACCAATCACGCGCCTTTATGAAAGCCCGTGGTATGTACAGTACAGTACTCTGAGCTGCTGACCCGCGAAGCACTGAAGCCGCAAAACATGAAGCGCGAAGTGGCGAGGGAACACTGTATTGGCGCTTTGGGCCCAATTTGGACATTTTCACTTAGGGGTGTACTCATTTTTTTCAAGAAATAAATTTTATTGAGTTTTATCACATTTAACAGATATAGCATGTTCAAATACATCATATAATGAACGTTACATAGAAAGTCATTGGATGAGATCAAGTGGCTTATTCCATACCAGTACAAGAAGGAAAATTTGTAATTGGATCAACAGTAATATATCTATAATGATGATGAGGGGTGTCATTCCCCAAACCCGGCCACCACCTGAGGGGAACATGCTGTGACCGGGGATGGAAGGTGGCCCCATAACAAGAGCATTAGGTGGTGCAAACTACTTACTGAGAGCATATATGGGTTGAGTCGTATATGAAATAGTAATTTATAGTTATCACATGAGAACAACTGTATTGATATCTAATAATGTTAAAATTTGTAAAGTTTTACTGATAATTCTGGTCCTGAGTAGCAACTGTGAGTTGTGGTTGGTATGTGAACCCACTTGTCGGGTTATTCTTTTAGATGTATCACTGTGTACCATTTGGTTGGTGAAAAGTAAAGTACTGAAGCAAACTGTGTTACAGGGTTGGAGAGAATAGTTATTCATTCCGGTTTGCTAGATCTAGCGTCTTTAAGCCATGGGTCCCAGTTCCTATAGAAGGTTTCAATGGTAAGTGTAGCTTTTGAGAAGCCATATTCTAATGTGAGGTTGTTGTTCAGTATTGCAATTGCTTCCTCGACATTTGGGGGTTGCAGGTTTTTCCATTTCCTTGCCAGTGACAGTCGAGCTGCTATGAGGATTGAGGATATGGGTAGCAACTATTCGGAATTGTTTGGGCCAAGTTGGTGTCGCTAGGCCAAGAAGGAAGTCAATTGAGGTCAGGTTTTTAACTGTGGGGACAACTGATTGAAGGAGGTTTGATATGTGGTTCCAAAATCTTTTGATTGCTGGACATTCCCACCACCAGATATGGAAGAGGGTTCCTGGAAGTCCACAGTTCCTCCAGCAAAGGTGGGACGTTTGAGGGAAGATCTTGGCAAGTCTATTAGGGGTGTAGTACCAGCGTTTAAATAATTTTTGTACTGATTCCAAATGTGCATTACAATGAGAGAGCTTTGAGGGCAAAGATAGGGCCTTTTGCCATTGAGTAGGAGGTGGAGCATTGGGTATATGTGTTGACCAATAGGATATTTGATTGTGAATGGAGTTATTTGATGATAGAGAGAGTAAGTTATATATGTAAGAGATGCCTTTACGTGTGTTTCTATTTGAGTCGTAAAATTTCATCAGGGGTGAGAGGAATTTATTATGTGTGGACCAATATACTTTATTGAGTAGGGATCTGATTCTGAGGTAGACATGAAATGTTTTTGAGGAGAGGCCAAATTTGGCTTGAAGGTTTGCAAAAGTCATTAGGTATGATGAGTTGTAGAGGTGTCCAATGTCGGTATGTATACCTGCATCTACCACCGAGCGCAATTGAAGGTCGGGAAGTAGGAGTGAGAGGGCTTGGATCGGTATATGTGGGAGTATGGTATTGGGGAGAAATTGATGACCCTACTCTTAAAGAGGCAGTAATTGTGTCCAGCGGATAGTGTTTCGTAGTGGGAGCCAAGAGCGAGGCACTGAGGAGAGACCTTGTGTCGGCATTTAGCACTTCTGATTCTATTTGAGTCCAGTTGGAGGAGGATGGCGTTTTCCACCAGGTTTTGAGTTGGTCAAGTATTATTGCTTTATAATAAAAACTTATATTCGGTGCTCCCAGTCCTCCCAGACTTGTAGGGGTCATTAGGCTCTGTTTTTTTATCCTGGGGTGCTTTTTCTGCCATATGAATGTGTTGATGATGGCTTGTAGGGTTCGTAGTTGTGAAGGAAGAAGTGGTAGAGGGATTGTACGAAAAGTGTAGAGGATGTGTGGGAGTAAAAACATTTTTGCCAAGGCAATTCTGTCAGCCCATGATGTAAAAGGGTGATGTATTTGGTTGGACATTCGATGAAGTTTTTCTGCAAGGTCTGCCAGATTGGAGCGCAGGAGTTTGTTGCTGAGAGAAATTAGACGGATGCTTAGGTAGCTTAGTGAAGAGTATTTGGTCCATGAGAATGGGGAATGTTCTGAGATGTATTGTATGGTCTTATTATCTAGTCCTATTGCCAACATAACCAATTTACTGTGGTTTATCTTGTAGAGAGACACAGAGCTAAAGTTTGCTATCATGCATTGTATTTATAGGGAGTGTTTGGGGTCTGTGAGGGCAATTATTACGCCATCTGTCCAAGTCCAATTTTGTGTTCAGTGGTACCAATAGTTATACCTTAGGGGCAGATCTGATTGTTTGGGCTAGAGGTTCCATTACCATGGCTGAAATCAGGGGTGACAACGGGCACCCCTGCCTGGTGTCATTCGTGATGTTGAAGGGATTCGATAATATCCCTGATGTCCACACTTTTGCGCTTGTGGAGGAGTAGAGGCTGAGTATAGCATTCAGGGGAATTCCCGTTATACCGAATTTACATAGGACAGCTTCCAGGTACATCCATTGTACTCTGTCAAATGCCTTCTCTGCATCCAGAGAGAGGAGCAGAGAAGGCATTCGTTTACGCTCTACCCATTGTATGATGTCCATGAATCGTCGGGTCCCATCTGATGCTTGTCTGTTCGATATGAATCTTGGTCTATACGTATGAGCTGTGACATGATCGGGGCTAGGTGGAGGGCTAATAGTTTAGCATATATTTTTGTATCTGTGTTTAAGAGGGATATGGGTCTGTAATTTGCGGGAGAATCAGTTGGTTTGCCTGGTTTGGGTATGGTCACAATCAGTGCTTCGAGGGATTCTTTGGGGATTTTTCCGGTTGACGCATATTGGTTGTAGGTTATTGCATAAGTGAGGTGACAGTATATCAGCAAAGTGCTTATAATATTCCTTAGAGAACCCATCTAGGCCCGGGGCTTTGTTTAGTGGAAGGGAATTAATGACTTTAATTACCTCATCTTGAGTGAAGGGGGAAGATAGTGTTGCTAATTGTGTGGGAGTCACTGACGGAAGGTCTATAGAGGCCAGGAATGTTTCTATTTTATCAGGAGTGATTGAGGGGTTGGACTCTGAATCTTGTAGGTTATATAGTGCTCCAATAGAGGAATGCAAAAGAGTTTGCTATCTCCAGTGGGTTTAGTGGGGGTTAGTGAGGAAAGGTATTTTTGTACGCGTTTGTTGGCGTTTAACTTGTTTGGCCAAAAAGGCTCCTCTTTTGTTGCTGTGAACATAAGAGTTTAGCCTCAGTCGTTTGATATGATAGTCAAAGTTATGTTGTAAAAGCTCTCTGAGTTTACAACAGAGGTCCCTAATAATAGTATAAGTCATTTGGTTAGGCAATTTTTTTGTTTGTTGTCTCAAGAGCTTTGATTTGTTGCAGTACTGAGTCTATTTCTTTTGTGCGCTTTTTTCAACTCCTGAGCTACAAATTTGATGAGGAGACCTCGCAGAAAGGCTTTGTGGGCCAGCCTTACTATAGTCTGGTCTTGTATGTATCCACAATTATTTAGGAAGTAGTTCCCAATCTTGGATTTAATTTGTTGTTCGTAATTTGGATTTGTTAGGAGGGATGTGTTAAATCTTCAAAGGGAGTGATTGGTTGGATCATATTGAGAGAAGAGTTGTACGAATACTGGGGCATGGCCTGACCACGTGATAAGACCTATGGTTGATTTTGAGGTAGTTTGTAGGGCTCGTTTATTGGTGAGCAATAGGTCAATCCAAGAATAGGAATGTGAGTAGAATGAGTAGTCACGATCAATATCATGCATACACCTCCAGGGGTCATACAGATCTTCATTGTTAATAAATGCTGAGAGGGCTGAGGCTCTGCGCCTGCCTGGATTGGTGGAATCTAAGGAAGGATCTGGGGTATCGTTAAAATCTCCACATATGATTAAAGCATAATTTTTGTAAGAGCCCAGTCTATGTCTGAGTGTTTTATAAAACATTCGTTGGGCGGTGTTGAGTACATAGTCATTGACTAGGGTCAGGGGGTAGTTATTAATTGTGGCTCTTAAGATTATAAACCTGCCATCGTCGTCTGTGTCCACATGGTGTAAGATGAACGACACTTTAGCACTAATGACAATAATTACCCCACATTTCTTTTTGTTTGAGTTAGAGAGGAAGTAGTGTGGGTATTGTTTGTGCATACAGGGTTGAGTTTTGAGCTTGGAAAAGTGGGCCTCCTGAACGCAAAAAATGTCTGCTTTGTGGGAGCATGCCTCTTTCCATAGGAGGCTTCTTTTAAAGGGGAAATTAAGGCCTTTGGCATTAATAGAGGTAATGTTTAGGGCTATCTTTGTGCGAACTGAGGATTAGGTCAGCTTGAGTTGAGCGAGACTGTAACCGGTTATGTAGTACAATAAAATAATGTGAGTTGTTATGTTGTTTAGATGGGAGTTATAATACCAAGGTATGAAACCAAGTAATATGAATAGAGACAGTAGATATTATGGTACTCTACTTGAGACAGTAGTACAGAATAGGACGATTGCTCAGCATAATCAACTTACGTTTCTAACAGAGAAGGTGCTTAACAGCAATACTGGTAAAATGTGGTAAGAAAGTTATAACAAAACCACTATTAACTGAGTGTGCTTAGCACACTGACTACCTGAAGGAGAAGTAGAATTCAAACAGTTCGCCCAAGCAGGATATTTCCATGCTGGATATGAGCAGATACCTGTCAGCCTTTGTCCGTTTGTTTCAGTTGGCTTTGAGGAAAAGAGGATGATTCAGCCTGGTTGCTTGCAGAGTGAGAGGATGTTGAGATGGGTAGTAGGCCCCAATTGGTCAGCTTTTTGTATCCATCCTTGGGAGATAAAATTGGTATGGTTTTTTGTTGGTAGGTGACAAGAAGCTTAGTAGGATACCCCAATGGTAGGCGATTTTGTTTTGTTGGAGTATGAAGGTGACCGGTGAATATGTCCTTCATAGCTCCATAGTGGCAGGTGATAGATCCGCAAACAGTGATAGTTTAGCGTAAGGTGTTGGTAGAGGTCTGCTGTTTCTGGATGCATGAAGAATTTGCTCCTTTAAAGGAAAGAAGTGGATTCTGGCCAGGACATCCCTGGGGGTCTCTGCAGGCAGGTGTTCCGGTTTCGATTCTGTGTGCTCTGTCCCGAGGTGAGAGGTCCGGAAGCAGAGTGGTAAAGAGTTGGTGTAGATATTTTTGTAGGTCAGGAGGGGCTATTGATTCAGGGATGACTCTGAATTTAATGTTGTTCCTCCTGGACCTATCCTCGAGGTCCTCCATTTTTAATTTGATTTTTTGAATCTCGTCAGAGTGATGGTCTCGAACGCCTAAAAGTTTGCTATGGGCTTTGCCCATCTCAGACATATGCTCCTCCATTGAGCCAGTCCTCTCCTCCAGGCATTCAAGCCTGTCATGTATTTGAGAGAGGGACAGCTGTATTTCTCTATGCAAGTGTTTTTGTAGGGTGAGCAGCATAGACTTTAGCATGCTTTCAGATACAAGGTTATCTGTCACAGGGATATTTGCCAGTGTGGAGATGTGAGGGGTGCTCTGAGCGGGATCTAAGGCTGCCCAGTGGTGTTTCTTGGCCTAGGGAATCTTACTGGGTGAATTGCAGGGTGATGAGGCCACCCTCTTACCTGTCTTGCTGGGCATCAGGAGGTATTTCTGTAGGAGGTAGGCTATCCATGTCCTCTGTATCCCTCTGATCTAGAGGGTCTGTGCAGTTTCTTTGCTGTGTCTGCGCCTGGATGACTGGGCCGCGTGTGGAGGCTGAGTCAGTGTTACAGCAGGCGCCATCTTGTCCAGCGCGTGGCTCCATGAGGGGAAAGTGCTGTGTAAGCCGGCGCAGTCGTGGAGGTGGATTTTGCATTCCTGGCATTCTGGTTCACATCCCCCTGCTGTCTCCTCACTGTATGGAGTGAGGAGAGAGGCTGTGTCACTGTTCATTGCTCCTATATTGCTGCTGTGGAAGGGAGCCTGGGAGTCAAGCAGCCATTCCGATCCGCGGCTAGCCACGCCCCCCGGGTGTACTCATTATTGTTGCGAGTGGTTTAGACATTAATGGCTACGTGTTGAGTTATTTTCAGGGCAAATTTACACTGTTAAACAAGCTGTACACTCACTACTTTACATTGGAGCAAACTGTCATTTCTTCAGTGTTGTCACATGAAACAATATAATAAAATATTTACAAGGGGTGTGCTTTTGGGAGATACTGTATACTGCTCGAAAAAAATAAAGGAACACTTTGAAAACACATAAGATCTCCATAGGGAAAAAATATAATGCTGGAAATCTATACTGCTATGGACTGGGTAATGTGTTAGGAATGAAAGAATACCACATCGTTTGATGAAAATGAAAATTATCAACCTACAGAGGGCTGAATTCAAAGTCTCCCTAGAAAATACTCATCTTTTCTGACTGTTTTTCACTAGTTTTGCATTTGGCTAGGATCAGTGTCACTACTAGTAGCATGAGGCGATACCTGGACCCTATAGATGTTGCACAGGCAGCCCAACTCCTTCAGGGTGACACATCAATACGCGACATTGCCAGAAGGTTTGCTGTGTCTCCCAACACATTCTCAAGAGCATGGAGGAGATTCCATGAGACAGGCAGTTACTGTAGGAGAGTTAGACAGGGCCGTAGAAGACCCTTATCCCATCAGCAGGACCGGTATCTGCTCTGAGCACTGCCAGAGCCCTACACAATGACCTCCAGCAGGTCACAGGTGTGAATGTCTCTGACAAAACAATCAGAAACAGACTTTATGAGAGTGGACTGAGGTCCCAATGTCTTTTACTGGGCCCCGTGCTCACTGCCTGGCACAACGGAGTTCGATTGGCATTTGCCATGAAACACCAGAATTGGCAGGTCCATCACTGGCGCCCTGTGGTTTCCATAGATGAGAGCAGGTTCACCCTGAGTATGTGTGACAAACGTGAAAGGGTCTGGAGAAGCCATGGAGAACTTTAAGCTGCCTGTAACATCGTTCAACATGACCGGTTTAGTGGTGGCTCAGTGATTGTCTGGGGAGGCATATCCATGGAGGGACGCACAGACTTCTGAAAATCCTTGGACCCACTGTCAGACCCATCGCTAGTGCAGTGGGTCCTGGTTTCCTCCTGGTACATGACAATGCCTGTCCTCATGTGGCAAGAGTATGTGGCCAGTTCCTGGAGGATGAAGACATTGATACCATTGTATGGCCCCCACACTCGCCTGACCTAAATCCAATAGAAAACCTCTGGGACATTATACTTACATACAAGCACACGGGGGCCATAAAAACTACTGAGTACCATTTTGAGTTTCTGCCATGAAATTTCAGCAAAATGGACTAGCCTACTGCATAATTTTTTCACTTTGAAAAAAAGCACACTGCTAGCGCCTCAAAAGTGCTTGAAAAGCACGGCAAAAGTGCCTGATGTTTTATGGGCAGTTTTTTAAGCACCTCAGTGTGAAATGGGTCTTACTGCCCCTGAGATCACTACACCCTTTTTTCTTTTATGCGTGTCACAGGGACAGGATGAGAGAAAAAAAATATTACCACTTTCACAGCCTTACTGCCCATGAGAGGACTACACCCTTTTTTTCTTGTATGAGTGGCATAGGGACAGGAAGAGAGAAAAAAATATTACCAACAGAGTCTCCTACAAAAATAAAAACCTGAAAGAAAACTATTTAAAACTAAAAAAAAAAAATTTGGCTGGTGTATGGCTTCAATTTGTTGCTGAAGCCCTTCATAAAAGATTTATTATCAAAAAGTATATGAAACCTATTAAACTTTAGGGAATGTTTAACAAACTTCTAATATATGAATTTTAGGTCTGCTCTGTACAGATAGATAGCCCTCAGCCTGCCTTAACAACTCCTTAAATTATTCACAAATGCTAGTGGCGACTGCAACATCCCCATCATCAAATAAAATTCATGCTTCAGAATACCACTGCCCTCCCTTCTAGAAGGAATATATCTTAATATAGGGATGCTCTGATGTGCCCTTATATTTATTTCCATAAAACTAAAATGTAACAGATTTCTCTCCCCCCCTCGGCAGGATTCTACACTTTTATATTAATCTTCTTTCTGGTGACAGTTGTCACTGTCTGTATTGAATCAGGCTTGATATACCTGAAGGGAAGTGATAAGAGTTCTCCGGGTTTAATTAAATGTTTTTTTTAACAGGGAAAAAAAATAATCTGACAGTTGACAGCTAACTGGAACAACCCCTTAGCATCTCTCATGTGTCCTCACAGTCCACCAGCACTCAAGCAGCAGATTGCAGCAGTCTGCTAAGTTCAAACGACGACCTCTTAAGCAGTTTAATAAAATATACATTTCCAGTGACCTACTTCATGCTTTTATTAAATAGAATAATCCATCCCGTGTTCAAAGTACCTTTGTGATATAGCACAAAATCATATTTAGTTGTTTCTTGTTTCAGCATGCAGGAATCATGACAGATCCATCAGAGCTGAACAAATTAAAATGATAACCTGAAGACACTATCGCCCTTTCTTCATACAAATTAAGTCAATTTAAGAAAATGCCAAAACATTTCTTAGTACCTGGTATTCTAAATAAAATGTACAACATTCAGTTTACAGGCAATTAAAATTTAAAGTCAAAATGATCCTATTTCATAAAGTAGAGAGCAATTTTTTGCCAAGAATCTAGAAGGATTTATGTGCTTTGTCAACTCTTGGAGTTTTATAAGTCTCATTTCATTTCAGTCAGACTCAGCACTTTGCATTCAGAATTCTTCTCCTATGAAATCAATACTTTCTCGTACTATTTTAGACTGTTACTTGCTAGAGGAAAATAGCTTCTGAGCATAATATATCATCCCCCAGCCGACCACCACCCTCCCGGCCGCCGTTTGGGAGAACTTCTGAAAGGATTCAAGCAGAACTATAGCCAAATACCTAAAGGACAAAGAGAAAATACACATAAGTGGATGGCAGTGGTGGCTGGTGAAATTTTAGGATGGGGGGTGCCAGACCCAGCTCACTACTTGCTGTCAGCTGACAGCGAGGAGCCGAGGAAAAGATAAAAATAAAAATAAAAGTCAATATACCGGCACCTCGTGCAGTGGGATACTGGCACCTCCTGCAGGGGGGCCTGGGTGACTTTTTTTTTTCTTCTTGTCAACGGCGGGGAGGCGGCGCCCAAGCGCCCCTTATACACCAACTGCCACTGGTGGATGGTTTAACCTGCCATAATGTTTGTGTCTATGCTGCTACTATTGTAGTCCACACAATCCCAATGCATTGCATAGCCAATGAGTGAAGCCACAATTCATTATTGCCATATCGCCCAAGTTTCTGAGATGAGAAAGAGGGACAGCACAAACTGTGCAAGCAAAGGACTCATCCCTGCCACGCACCAAGTAACACCACATAGTGCTATTGGTTCCCACAATGAAAAGTGGTCTAGGAACGGAGGACAGGTGTATAAATGAAAAATCTGCCTCCTCGATTCATAGAGTGCTTTGCATTGTAGGAACCAATAGTACAGCTTCCAGGAATGGAGCAGGGGGGGTGGAAAGGGCAGGCATAGTTGACATGTTTGAGGAGTACTAGTGACAGGCGTAGCCACTCATATTAACCACTGCAGCACCAGAAGTTCACAGCTGTGGGGGTATCCTGGGGGGGCAGAGAACTGAAGATTTCAGGCAATACAGCAACCACCAGCACAAGGGACAGCTTTCATGGATTGTAAGTATAGCCAATAGCCCCCCTAGGGGTGGCTGGAAGTTGTGGGTCACCTGCTCACACTGCACTCAGTCACAATCCTCGCTTGCATCCGGAGTCAGGAAACAGGCTGGCTCTTTGTTTTTTTTGTTTTTATTAGGGGTTTAAACTTGGATGGGGTAAGAGGTGATTATGGGATGCCCAGAGATCAACAGTTCTTTACAGGGGACCTCTTTATACACTGAGTATATACACTCTCCTTCTTCCTCTAGCACAACACTTGCTTCTCCTTGTTCTTCTCTCCTGCACAACCCTTGCTTCTCCTTGTTCCTCTCTCCTGCACAACACTTGCTTCTGGCTTAGTAGCACATGATGAGGCCTGATCTGGCTTTGACCAGGGCCTAGTAACCGCCTTTTGCAGGCAAGGCACCACGGGCCCCTAAAGTGTAGAGAAAGTTTGTAAAATGTGCTACTTGGCCTGATGGACTACTGCTCCCAGCCCATCTTCTTCCAGGTCTCAACAGTCATCATGACTGCAAGCACCTGTACACTGCCCACTGACACCAAAGTCCCAGTCTCTTCCTGCACCTCTTCCAGACTGTCTCTCTCCCAATCTTCTGCAGAGTGCATCTTCACTTCCCTGGGCTATGTCACTCACCAACACCCGGTGAACTTCTCCTGGAGACCTTGCTGTAGTACTCTCCTCCTGCTGTCCTCTCCTTCTCCACTTTGTGCCTCTCCGCCACAATCTTATTCCCCCAGGATGCACCCGAGCCCTGGGCCAAGGTCACCCCCCCAGACTGGGGACACCCTCAAGGCCCGCTGACAGCCTCAGCACTAGGTCTCCATTCTCCAACCTCCACCCGAACTCTCCTCCCACACAGGGCTGCCCCAGGCTATTTGAGAAGGCCTGCCCCCTGCCAATCCAGGTTGGGAAATGGTCAGGGCTCCCCAAATAACAAGCAGTTCCACCTCTTCTGCCCCACTCCCCTTTCCCAGAACTTTCTGCAAAAGCAAGGAGGGGTCAACCAAAGAGTGTCACTACCTACAGTCACCACCACTCCCTGGACCATTCCCATGCCCAGAATGAAAACAATCAGGCCTGACTAAGGCCTTGACCCAAGTCAATTGGTCTGCCAATGCCCTCCTCTTCCAATTCTCTAGAGGGCGCACCCCCTCCTGCGCTAGCTCCGCGGGAAAGGGAATGTCTATGGACAGGCTTGCAGCTGGCCTAATGCGAGGTACTAGTTCCTTACAAGTCCTAGGTCCCTAACCGAGCCTTAAGTTGACACCAATTCTTCCTTCCCCAGGTCCTCGGGGGGGAGCCACCAGGCCATAACTCCTCTCCGCCTTTACAGGGTGGTTCCAGGTCCACTCCGGCCTTCTGGGATCTCCACGTCTGCGGTGTGCACAGCCCTGAGCGCAGGTCCGTATTGAAGTAGCGTGGATCCTGCTGGACGGCCATTCGCTGCAGCAAGGGCTCATAGCAATATCCATACCGGTCCCATGCATCGATCACTTCGGTTGGCAGCTGGCATTCTGGACAAAGCAAACAAAGTCTCTCCATCCCCTCCACCACCCGAGGGCAATTCCCCCGCGGTGCTCCAGACAATCAGCATCCATTACGGCAGCTCCGGCAACCAAGCAATAGCTGGCAACGGACGACAACCCTCCGCCATGTTCCGCTGCCTTGTGGTGTCTGCTGAGCGCAGGGAAACTTTTGCCTCCTCCAGGGTATGGCACCGCCCCCTCATTCCCAGACTTACTGTTGCTGCAAGATCTGATAGGCGGGCTTGCTCCTGGTCACACTATTATAACCCCTTGTGTGATGGATAGAAACACACAGACATGCCGGCGTCAGCAGAACCTGTCTGGGCATGCCGGCTCTAGCACAGTCCCTTCCGTAGACACCCGCAGGCTTACCCCGATCACCCCGAGCAGCAGGAAACAACCCCAGGCACATTTTACTCTTTGCAGCAGGATTTTGGAGTACAAGTTCAAAGAGCCCAGCACTTGCAGAACTCTGGGCAGATTTGTAATACAGTGAGGAATGTCCAGCCTGCTCAAGGCGCGGGACATATTTGTAATCCATGGGCGTGATAGCCAGCCATGGCTTCCACGGACAACAGCTCATGTTACAAAGTCACTGAATTGCAGATTTTACAACAACTGTCCATCCCAGCCGCAGTTGGTGCAACCGGAGTATACAGGCAGCAGTAAAGTTGAAATTGAAGGCAGCTCCCGCAGGTTGCTATGGAAATGGCACTTGTTACAGTAGTACTGAATAGCAGGCAGAGCACAGGTTCAATCCACACTAATAGCAAATGAACAAAGTTCCTCTGCTCGGTCCACAACGGTTGCTAGGGGTAAGGACTGGCAGAATTACTTGAGAACAGGTGAATCCCAGGCGAGCCCCCAAATGTAGCAAATAGCTCACTCTGCCCTCAATCACACTCCTCGCTTGCATCCGGAGTCAGGAAACAAGCTGGCTCTTTGTTTTTTTTTTTTTGTTTTATTAGGGGTTTAAATTTGGATGGGGTAAGGGGTGATTATGGGATGCCCAGAGATTGAAAGTTCTTTACACGGGACCTCTATATACACTGAGTATATACACTCTCCTTCTTCCTCCAGCACAACACTTGCTTCTCCTTGTTCCTCTCTCCTGCACAACACTTTCTTCTGGCCTAGTAGCACATGGTGAGGCCTGATCTGGCTTTGACCAGGGCCTAGTAACCTCCTTTTGCAGGCAAGGGACCGCGGCCTGATGGACTACTGCTTCCAGCCCATCTTCTCCCAGGTCCTCATGACTGCAAGCACCTGTACACTGCCCACTGACACCCAGTTCTTCCTGTACCTCTTCCAGACCATCTCTCTCCCAATCTGCTGCAGAGTGCATCTCCACTTCCCTGGGCTGTGTCACTCACAGACACCCGGTGAACTCCTCCTGGAGACCTTGCTGTAGTACTCTCCTCCTGCTGTCCTCTCCTGCTCCACTTTGTGCCTCTCTGCCAGGATCTCTCTCTTCCTGGATGCATCCGTGCCCCGGGCCGAGGTTACCCCCCCAGACTGGGGACTCTCTCAAGGCCCACCAACTTCAGCACCACGTCTCCATTCTCCAACTTCCACCCGAACTCTCCTCCCTCACTGAGGTGTTCCAGGCTATTTGAGAAGGCCTGCCCCCTGCCAATCCAGGTTGGGGATTTGTCAGGGCTTCCCAAATAACAAGCAGTTCCACCTCTTCTGCCCCACTCCCCTTTTCCAGAACTTTCTGCAAAAGCAAGGAGGGATCAACCATAGAGTGTCACTACCTATACTCCCTGGACCACTCCCATGCCCAGAATGAAAACAATCAGGCCCGACTTCCAGTCAGGCCTGACTAAATTTGCCTACTCCAACACAAAAATCTCCAGCTATCACCTACCTAAAGTAGAGGGTGCTACATAAGTATTGTTTCTGGTGCTGAGTTAAGCTTTAAGGCTTGTGTCACCCCTCCTTTAACACAAAGCAAAACATGTTTAACACATTGGAAACACATATTTCCAGCATGGCGTGATGATGTCACATGGGCTAGGTGGGATTGTGGCCACATGGGGGACATATAAGGGAGATGGCTCACTGACAATGTGCCACCCTGGTAGTGCCAAGGGGACAGGATTCTACCAGTCATTGTTTAACAAGTAAGTATAAAAAATGGGGGGGGGTTTAAAAGTATATTGTTAAACATGTTGGTGATAATATTGAAGGAGGATTCTTGATGTTGAATTTATATCTTTAATGTTTGACTTTCCTAGACATATCCTAGAGATCTAAGTTGATCCTGGGACATGACAGCATGGATTCCAAATCTCCTATGGTTTGACATTATAGAACAATCACAGGAACTGGTTTAAGAAAAGTGTAAGTGTTTTTCATTTTGGTGAATTAATGAAACAAGTGCTATAATGGGAAAGTAGTGTTAAAGAACTGGATATGGAGTAAGCTGCCTTTAACGATAGTTGGCAGGGCCAATCTGATAAAAATGGTTTATATACTTCCTGTTCCGGCGCCACATGAGCAGGAGGTAAGCAGAGCCAGCTCCTGCTGCACTCCTCTCCAAAGCCTGCTACAAAGCCAGCCGCTGCCTTGGGATGACCCCCCACTGCATCACCTAAGGGGCGGGACCCACATGGATCGGTTTGGGGAGCGATCCCACAACTGATTGCTCTCCTTCACACCACAGCCCTCAGCTGAAGCCACGGCCAAGATGGCACCCGCTCCCAGCAATACTGAGACATTGCAGTCTCCCACAGGCATGGCTACTAGCGATCCTACCTCTCCCACAGGCAGTGCCCGCCGCAAGCTCACTCAGTGTGTCCACGGGTTGGGCGGACTCGATATCCGCGATCGCTTACTACACAGGAGGAATGGGTAACTGCCAATGTAAACACGGCGGTTCCCCGTTCTGACAGGCGGCACGACAGAGATCTACTGATCCCTGTATTCGGGATCAGTTAGAACTCTCATGCCCCTGCCAGCCCAGCCGCCATACAGTTAGAACATGTCTAGGGAACACAGTTAACCCCTAGATCGCCCCTACAGGTCAACCCCTTCCCTGCCAATGACATTTATACAGTAATCAGTGGCTATTTTTAGCTCTGATCGTTGTATAGATGTAAATGGTCCCCATTACTTGTCGCCTTTTTTTTATAGCGGTGATCAGAAGTGGCTCAGAGGTGATCAAATACCACCAAAAGAAAGCTCTATTTGTGGGGAAAAAAAGGACATCAATTTTGTTTGAGCACAACGTTGCACGACTGCACAATTGTCAGTTAAAGCGACGCAATGCCGGATCGCAAAAAGTACTCTAGTCCTAAAGTGGATAATCCTTCCGGAGCTGAAGTGGTTAAGGAATGGTAAACTGCAATATCATACGTTTTTGGTTTGGGGCTTACTGCTTTAAAGTGGTTGTAAACCCTAAAAAAAAAACCTGCAAGACAAAGGCATAATGAGCTAGTATGCATTGCATACTAGCTCATTATGAAATACTTACTTTGGAACAAAGCTGTTGCAGTGGTCTCCGCACACCACTGTGACCAGCGACATGCTTCTTCCGGGTTCGAGGGCTCCGGCTCTGGGAATGGCCGGAGCCGTGATAATGTCACTCCCGCACATGTGTACCGGAGCCGCCGGTCACAGCACAGTTACTTTAGAAACGGCACCCTCGATGATGGCGACACATGCTATTACAGTGAATATCTCCTAAACTATGCAAATTTAGGAGGTATGCACCGTACCTACCGGTAAGCCTTATTATAGCTTTACCTGTAGGGTAAAATGGTTGTACAAAGTTTACAACCACTTTAAGCTTAGCATGAATGTGGAAATATTCTAAAAAAAAAAAAAAAGCTGTGCCAACAACAAACAGAATCTAGCAGACATCACTAAGAGGCTTTTGAATTTGTTAATAATATAACTGGAACCTAACTTTATCAAACAGTGTTTTCATCAGAAGTACAGGAACACTGTAAGGACAAGGAAACAGATATTTACAGAACGTATTATACTGAATCTTTTGTGTATCCTTTTGGTTCTGATACCTCCGCCCTGCTGTTATTATGATCAATCCTAGGGGAAATCTCCATGAGCATAGGCTCCACATAGAAGATATTAGAATGGTTTCATGTTTAAAATTTGACATATCTACACAGGCAGAGTAAAAGACGAGCTTTATATGCAAAGTAGCAAAGCATGGAAATATTTCGTTTTTAATCTTACTGCTCTACTTTCAAAATTGTTTTGTTGTAGCTCTTATTTAATATTTTTTAACACATTTATATCTCTTTTTTTATACATAGAGAAAAATATGACTTACGGTATATGTGGTGAAACTGTTTAGAGAAAACAATGTATCCTAACCAAACAGATCCAATCAAAGGCTGATACTATTTCCAGTGTACTGTATCTATAAATAATTTCCCATTAACAGTATAAAAGGGATTGGCAGTAATTTACAGACTAAAAAAACTCAGTAATGGCTATGATTCAGATTCTATGACAGCCACAGTCATCACTAAGATGGGTAAATTGATCACCTAAAGACAAATCTGTCTATCTATCACGTGCAGTTATTGGTGGTTAGCTAGACTGAAAAAGACGTGCCTTTGATTTGTTTGTTTCCATTTTCCTGATTGAGACTGCCACATACATTTTGTTCTTGGACCAGAGTTTCACCCTGAGTGGGTACCAAATAACCTTTAGAAGCATAAATTGTGAGTGCATGTGTAGCGCTACCCTAAAAAGAAGCCGCTTGGTAATTTGGATTCTGTACCTTGATTCCAAGAACAACCTCAGCCGATTTCACATACCTGATTAAATAAAAGTGACTGCAAGAATTATAAGAACATAAGTATTGATGCCTTTATCTCACCTGTGAATTAGCACCAGGGAAAAGACACAAGACCGTTTAGTGGTTTAAATGACACAGAAGGTAGGTTTATACACAGTCGGCTAGACCAGTGGTTCTCAACCTCAATCCTTAAGTACCCCCAACAGGTCATATTTTGGGAATTTCTCTTAGATAAAACAGCTGTCCAAAATTCAAATCCATTGACTCTGATTTAAAGCACTAGTGCAAGATAAAGGAACACCTGCAAACATGACCTGTTGGGGATACTGGAGGATTGAGGTTGAGAACCACTGCACTAGACAGTATAATAGCAATGCCAAGGTAAGTTAGAATAGAGTTCTGTACCACTAGACCAGGATTAACATGTCCCCTGAGAGGTACCTCTTAGCATAAGCAATAGGTGAAGGTCTCTGCCTAGCAGCTGTAAAGGGCAGTCTTTAGTCCTAACTCTTCAGCCGGCTAGCGTTGGGGCACCAGTTGTACCATTGGTGCACATGAGAATAGTCCCAGTCAATCCTGCAGGCAGCAGTAAGGCTCCTAGATGGCTGTATGGTCAGTTCCTAAAGGGCTCTGTCTCCCTAGCAGGAGCTCACCAGTTCCAGCGATACTGCAGCTCACTATCCGGTCACACGCAGTGATTAGTCCATTCCCTGCTCTGCACCCAGGTGACTCTGGCTTTCAGCACCCTCAAACTCAGCACCCTAGATCCTGCTCAGGTTGCTGATATGCAGCAGTGATGGTGAACATTGGACACCGATGTGAGCAAACAATGGAAGTCAAGCGCTGACCCAATATTGAAATAAAAGGTAAAGAAGAGAAGAAATTGCAATCTTTCACAAATACAGTCCAATAAATCCTTCAACAATCGTCCATTTGGAGAAATCCAATAAACAATGTACATCAACATAAGTTCCAACTTCTTCTATAGGAAAACTTGAAAATAGATGGCCACTCACCAGATGGTTTGACATCCTTTTTACGGGAAGGTCAAAATGCGCCTCTGGAACCACTGTTCCTATAAAGGAGGTGAATTTTTCCTCTTCTCTCTCTGGTTCTCATTCTGCTATTGAAGAAAAAAGGACTCCACCAGGGACACAGATGAAAGGATCATTGTGTAGTATTTATTTGCAAATTAGTGGTAAAAACAGTTTAAAAGTTTACACTCACATTTCCATGTGCCTAAACCTGGCACTAGGTTGACCAACGTGTAGCTCGTGAGCCTGTGCGGCAAACAGCTGTTGTTTCGAATATAGCGTGTCGAACCGTCCGTATGTCGTTTAGCGTTTACATGCCAACGTCCGGAAGCACACGAAAGAACGTCTTCTACATACGTTTCGCCGTCTTGGCGTCTTCAGGAAATGACGTAATTCATCTTCCGGTTTTCATTTTTATACTCTGGTGTTGTATTTGATTGGTTGTCCCTCCGATAGGGAAACACTCAATCTGTTCAACTTAATTTGTTTTATACTAGATTTGTTTTTATATGCATGCACCCAGACTCACGGCTTGCGCTGTTCAAACCTAGTATATTATTCAAAATATAACATTTTAAATGCAGTTTGAAATACATCTTTTAACATGTAATTTAGGAATCCTAATCCTCGGATGGATACCCCCTAGTGGCCATCTTGTCAAACTGCCGAAATGTTCCAAAATAAAACTAAACATAAAAAATATATAATAAAAAATGTATAATAATTTTTTTTTTTTTTATATAATAAAATTTTTTTTTTAATAAATGAGCACTTTCCCAACTCCCTTATGGCAAGATGAAGCTGTGTCCTGTACAGTCCAAGACATTGCAGCTCTTTCTCCTCCTCCTCAGTCTGAGAAATGCAGTTCAAAAGTTCTTGATTACAGTAGAGTCTCTCTTCTCTGAACTACAGTTCAGCAGTGCAGGGCAGCAGCCACAGGCAGTGTCAGAAACCGTGTCCCCAGAAGAATTCCCATGCACAGGGTTGCACGGCGCATGCGCACATGCAGACGGGCGTCTGATGTGAACCCGTGAGCGTTGGAGTGCGTGCACACGTGTGATGGCCCATGATGCCAGGAGGGCTATTTAAACACAGCCATGGCTTGTAGCCGATGCTGTCCAGTTTACAGCATGTCCCATGTTCCTGAGCTATCCGTTTACCTGTTGTCCTTGTTCCTGTGACCCAGCCTTTCTACAACTTACCTGCTGTCGGCCTGCACTGATCCCAGCTAGTCTATGACTACTCTTCTGCCTGCTCCTCTGTACCTTGCTGCCCGCTTCCTGCTGACCCTGCTTGTGACCCCGACTACTCTCTGCCTACTCCCACTGTACCGCACTGCCAGCCTGCTGCCAACCCAGCCTGCTTCTGACGACCCTACTGTCTACAACACAGGCTCCTGGCCCCTCTGCCGGTGTCACCCAGTGTGCCTGCATCACTTCCGGTTGTCTCCACCTGCCTACCAGTGGCCTTCCCCATACCTACAGCAGGACTCTTCACACCGACACAAACCATCTTGCCAAGCCCTCGTGCCACCTTGCACTCATGAACCTCCTGTCCTCACTTCCAGGGGTTCACAAGTCGGGATAGTAAGAGAGGTTGTTCCCTGCACATCAGACTCCACCACCAGGAACGTGACAGGCAGCAGCTGCAGCCAGTGTTTCTCTAACTCTCCATTCTCAGCAAAGCACCAGGCTACACATGTTACCCATACCTTACAAACTAATTTTCCATTATTGACATTATGAGGGGAATATACTAAAACTGGAGCAGGCAGAATCTGAAGTATCTGTGCATGACAACCAATTAGCTTCTCGAGTTCATTTTCAAAGTTTAACTGAACAAACTGCAGCTAGAAGCTAATTGGTTACTATGCACAGTTGCCCTATATTCTGTCTGCCCCAATTAGAGTAAATTTACTTACATTATCTCACAAAAGTGAGTACACCCCTCACATTTTTGTAAATATTTTATTCTATCTTTTCATGTGACAACACTGAAGAAATGACACTCTTCCGCCTGCACCTCTGTACCTTGCTGCCCGCTTCCTGCTGACCCTGCTTGTGACCCCAACTACTCTCTGCCTACTCCCACTGTACCGCACTGCCAGCCTGCTGCCAACCCAGCCTGCTTCTGACCACCCTACTGTCTACAAAACAGGCTCCTAGCCCCTCTGCCGGTGTCACCCAGTGTGCCTGCATCACTTCCGGTTGTCTCCACCTGCCTACCAGTGGCCTTCGCCATACCTACAGCAGGACTCTTCGCACCGGCACATACCATCTTGCCAAGCCCTCATGCCACCTTGCACTCATGAACCTCCTGTCCTCACTTCCAGGGGTTCACAAGTCGGGATAGAAAGAGAGGTTGTTCCCTCCACATCAGACTCCACCACCAGGAACGTGACAGGCAGCAGCCAGTGTTTCTCTAACTCTCCATTCTCAGCAAAGCACCAGGCTACAAATGTTACCCATACCTTACAAACTCATTTTCCATTATTGACATTATGAGGGGAATATACTAAAACTGGAGCAGCCAGAATCTTAAGTATCTGTGCATGACAACCAATTAGCTTCTCGAGTTCATTTTATTTTTGTATATTTATAATTTATTTTTGTATATTTAGTTTTTCACAATGATTAGGGGTGGGTAGTGGACAGTGTCAGGAGAGCAATGGATGGTGTCTAAACAGACCCCTGACATCTCCCCTTTGAGACAGAGAAAGGGACTGAGGACACAAATTCCCCACTCCCTTTCTCAGCACTGAAGATGGATGGAGCGGAAACAAAGTTTTCTTTTCATTCATAAACTGAAGCAGAGTGACACACAGGTTACTCTGCTCAGTTATCACAGGACACAGCAGTGTTTGGTAACAAACACTCTCTTTGTCCAATTTAGACAAGGAAGGGTCGGCCGCTCTCCATTCTGTCAGATCACCCCAACAGCCAGCAGGAGAGGAGAGGAGGGAAGCTGGATGTGGGGGACAAGGGGTTGACAGAGGAGGAAAATACAGTGGCCAGAGAAAAACAGAGGGGGGCTGGAGAAGAAGGAAAACGGAGGGGGGCTGGAGAAGGAGGAAAACGGAGGGGGGCTGGAGAAGGAGGAAAAGGGAGGGGGGCTGGAGAAGGAGGAAAAGGGAGGGGGGCTGGAGAAGAAGGAAAACGGAGGGGGGCTGGAGAAGGAGGAAAACAGAGGGTGCTGGAGAAGGAGGAAAATGGAGGGGGGCTGGAGAAGGAGGGAAATGGAGGGGGGCTGAAGAAGGAGGAAAACAGAGGGGGGCTGGAGAAGGAGGAAAACGGAGGGGGGCTGAAGAAGGAGGTGAAAGCCTTGTTGTGCCAGGTGCAGGAGCGCACTCGGCTTATACAGATAGGTAAAGTGGCGCCGGCTAGTGTGTATAGTGACACACATTTGTCAAGCACACTGCCGGTACTTCACCTGCGCCCCCCTTCCTCCTGAAAATTGTTCCACCCGGGGCATCCGCCCCTTCCACCCCTGCCTTGTACTGGCCCTGCTTACAGTCAGGTCCATAAATAATTGGACATTGACACAATTCTAATCTTTTTGGCTCTATACACCACCACAATGGATTTGAAATGAAACGAACAAGATGTGCTTTAACTGCAGACTTTCAGGTTTAATTTAAGGGTATTTACATCCAAATCACGTGAATGGTGTAGGAATTACAATGGTTTGTATACGTGCCTCCCACTTTTTAAGGGACCAAAAGTAATGGTGGTGTATAGAGCCAAAAAGATTAGAATTGTGTCAATGTCCCAATATTTATGGACCTGACTGTACATCCAATCAGATGCAGGCAGTGCTTGGGTATTCAGTCATTTTACTAAAGTATACAAATAAAAATAGTTATTAATACATTAAAATAAAATATGTTTTATAATTAACAGTAATAGAACAGTCCATAGTTAGAACCATATTTTAGGGTTTAATAAATATATATATATATATATATATATAATAATCGATCAAATATTGTATAAAACTTTACTTTAATAATAGAATTTTAATGCAAGTAGAATTATATATATTTATATATATATATATATAAAGAATTATTAAAAACAGTGATTGAAAAAAGAAAAACTATATACATACTGTATATATATATATATATATATATACATATACATATATAAATTGCTAATCAGCCAATCACATGGCAGTAACTCAATGCACTTAGGCATCTAGATATGGTGAAGAGGACTTGCTGGAGTTAAAAATGTTGACACTTTTTTGGGATCATTGGCACTTATACAGCGATCAGTGCTATAAAAATGCACTGATTATTGTGTAAATGCCATTGGCAGTGAAGGGGTTAACCTGCAGGGGGAGATCTAGAGGCTAACTGTGTTCCCCTAAGCGTGTTCTAACTGTATGAGGGCTGGGCTGCTATGGGCATAAGAGATCTAACTGTGATAGGGATCAGTAGATCTCTTATGTCCCCACTGTCTTAATGGGAACCGCCATGTTTACATCAGCGGTTCTCCGTTCTTTGGATCTGGCAGCTCATCGCGGCTCGCTAGTGGACATCGGGGTCCGCCAGAGCCATGGGCACACTCCTTAAATAGCCATTTATTTACGGCGATTCCGGTACACGTCCACACTGCCGCAATAAATATACTGTGCGCGGCGTGGAAGTGGTTAAGTAACTTTTAACATGGCATGGTTGTTGGTGCCAGACAAGCTGGTCTGAGTATTTCAAAAACTGGTCTACTTGGATTTTCACACACAACCATCTCTCAGGTTTACAGAGAATGGTCTGATAAAGAAAAAATATCCAGTGAGCAGCAGTTGTGTGGGCGAAAATGCCTTGTCGGTATCAGAGGTCAGAGGAGAATGGGCAGATGGTTCAAGATGATAGAGAGTCAACAGTAAGTCAAATGACCACTTGTTGCAACAAAGAAATATATATAATATAATATAATATAATATAAAAATACCATCTCTCAATGCAAAACACATTGAACCTTGAAGCAGATGGGCTACAGCAGCAGAAGACCATACCGGGTACCCCTCCTGTCAGCTAAGAACAGGAAACTGTGGCTACAATTCTCACAGGATCACCAAAATTGGACAATAGCTATGGTGAGGGCTGCTCTACTGCTAGCAGGACCTCAAAACCACCCATTACAATCAAGTGCCATGGGCTCCAGGTTGTGAAGCCACTGGCCCTCAAAGTGTAGCAAAGTACCTTGGTTCTAGCTGGGCATAGATAGACCACTACTCCTAGCCCATCCTCTTCCAGACCACTCTGGCCTACCTTGCTGTCCAGTGACACTCCTTCCCCTGACTGGCTCCTCCGACCTCCACATACTCCACTATCTTCTCTCAGCCTGCTCCAGCCTTCTCGTCTGTCACTGACCAACACTGGTGGATCCTTTAAAGAATCTTTAGTGTAGCCTCTCTGCTGCTCTCCCTCTCCCTTGTGCTACTCCAGGAACCGACTCCACTCCTGGCTGCGCCCTAGCCTCCAGGCCTCAAGGACACCGACTGGGGGGCTCCCGGATGAGGCCTCTCCACAGCACCTGCTACATCTCCATCCTCCCCCTGCTGGGCTGATCACAGTATTTAAGGAGGCCTGCCCCTGCCAACCCAGGTTGGGGATTGGTCAGGGCTCCTTAACATACTTCAGAAAATGACACCACTTCTCCCATCCCCTTTTTCCAGAGCCTTCTGGAAGCAAAGGGTCGGAGTATCCGAGGGGTGTTCCTTCCTGCAATCTCTGGCTCTCCCTGGGCCTCTCCCTTGCCCAGATCAAAACACTGGGGCCTGCACTTTTAGTCAGGCTTGACTAAATTTTTCCTTTCCTAACAAAAAACCCACTACAAAAAGCACACCTATCACTATGGGGCCCTACCCACATATATATATATATATATATATATATATATATATATATATATATATATATATATACAGTATCTCACAAAAGTGAGTAGACCCCTCACATTTTTGTAAATATTTTATTATATCTTTCCATGTGAAACACTGAAGAAATTACACTTTGCTACAATGTAAAGTAGTGAGTGTACAGCTTATATGTAGCCATGTGATCCCTCAAGAGTGGCTGATAGTTGTGGTCCACCTGCCCCCTGCCCTCAATCACACGAATTCCACACACCCGGAGTCACTGAACAGGCCGGTACTTTGTTTTGTTGTTTTATTTAGGGGTTCAACTTGGATAGGGATTAGGGATGACTGTGGGATGCCCAGTAATTGAACATAGGATCTTCGATATACATCTCCAGTAAATACACTTCATCTCCTCCAGCACACTACTTGCTGACCGTTACACTTCTCCTTTCCTCTCTCCAGCACTCACTTGCTGACTGTTACACTGTTCTCTCCCTGGTCCGAAAGGAAATTTATCAGACCTCCATGATACTTCACAATAGCTAGCACTTGGTGAGGTCTGCTGCAGCCGCTAGCAAGGCCTCAGGACCACCTGTTGTAGGTAAGAGTCGCAGATTTCCATCCGCAAAACCATGGACCCTCTCTGGTGCAGCTAAGTAAGTTGGTGCTAGCTGGGCCTTTGATGAACCACAACTCCCAGCCCATCCATCTTCCAGACCCATCTGGATTGTCCTGCAGTCTAATGGCTGTCCTTCCACTTGGTTGACTCCTCCCGGCCTCTACAGTCTGCATTCTTTCTTCCCAGACTGTCTCAGCCTTCTCACCCAACTCCCAGGGGCCGCCACTCACTGACTATATGGTGGATCCTTTAATGGGTCTCTTTCCATTAAGAATTAAGGAGCTGCTCTCCTGCTTCCTTGTGCCACCCCAGGAGCCGACTCCCACTCCCAGCTGCACCCAAGCCCCAGGCCTCAGGTTCACCCCCCCCCACACACACACACACACACACACTGGGGGCTTCCCTCCTGGGCGAGGTCTGATCTGCAGCTCCAGCTACATCCTCATCTCTTCCACCAGAACTCTCTCCTGACATCTGCTGTCAGATCGCTGTATTTAAGGAGGCCTGCCCCCTGCCAATCAAGCATGTGGATTGGTCAGGGCTCCTTGTCATACATCAGGAAGTGACACCTCCTCATCCATCCCCTTCTAGAGCTTTCCCACCTCAAGGAGAGGAATCTCCAAGGGGTGTCCCTTCCCTCCATCTCCAGCCCCCCCCCTGAGCCTACAAAAATAAAGCACCTACACTATGGGGGCGCTACATGTATAACAGTGTAAATTTTCTGTCCCCTCAAAATAACTCAACACACAGCCATTAATGTCTAAACCACTGGCAACAAAAGTGAATACAACCCTCAGTGAAAATGTCCAAATTGGGCCCAAAGTGTCAATATCTTGTGTGGCCACCATTATTTTCCAGCACTGCCTTAACCCTCTTGGGCAGGACGTTCATGAGACATCCTCTTCCACTCCTCCATGACCACACCACGGAGCTGGTGGATGCTAGAGACCTTGCGCTTCTCCCCCTTCCATTTGAGGATGACCCACAGATGCTCAATGGGTTTAGGTTTGGAGAAATGCTTGGTCAGTCCATCACCTTTACCCTCAGCTTCTTTAGCAAGGCAGTGGTCATCTTGAAGGTGTGTTTGGGGTCGTTAGCATGTTGGAATACTGCCCTATGACCCAGTCTCCGAAGGGAAGGGATCATGCTCTGCTTCAGTATGTCACAGTACATGTTGGCATTCATGGTTCCCTCAATGAACTATAGCTCCTCAGTGGCAGCAGCACTCCCACCACCATGCTTGACTGTAGGCAAGACACACTTGTCTTTGTACTCTTCACCTGGTTGCCGCCACACACGCTTGACACCATCTGAACCAAATACGTTTATCTTGGTCTTATCAGACCACAGGACATGGTTCCAGTAATTCATGTCCTTAGTCTGCTCGTCTTCGGCAAACTGTTTGTGGGCTTTCTTGTACATCATCTTTAGAAGAGGCTCCCTTCTGGGATGACAGCCATGCAGACCAATTTGATGCAGTGTGTGCCGTATGGTCTGAGCACTGACAGGCTGACCCCACACCCCTCCAAACTCTGCAGCAATACTGACAGCACTCATACGTCTATTTCCAAAAGACAACCTGCGGTATATGATGCTGAGCATGTGCACTCATCTTCTTTGGTTGACAATGGCGAGGCCTGTTCTAAGTGGAACTTGCCCTGTTAAACCGCTGTATGGTCTTGGCCACTGTGCTGCAGCTCAGTTTCAGGGTCTTGGCAATCTTCTAATAGCCTAGGCCATCTTTATGTAGAGCAACAATTCTTTTTTTCAGATCCCCAGAGAGTTCTTTGCCATGAGGTGCCATGTTGAACTTCCAGTGACCAGTATGAGAGAGTGAGAGTGATAACACCAAATTTAACACACCTGCTCCCCATTCACACATGAGACCTTGTAACACTAACGAGTCACAGGACACCGGGGAGAGAAAAATGGCTAATTGGACTCAATTTGGACATTTTCACTTAGGAGTGTACTGACTTTTGTTGCCAGGTTTAGACATTAATGACTGTGTGTTGAGTTATTTTGAGGGGACAGCAAATTTACACTGTTATACAAGCTGTACACTCACTACTTTACATTGTAGCAAAGTGTAATTTCTTCAGTGTTGTCACATGAAAAGGCATAATAAAATATTTACAAAAATGTGAGGGGTGTACTCACTTTTATGAGATACTGTATAAATATATATATATATATATATATATATATATATATATATATATATATATATATTATACATTCCTAGCCTGATTCTTTTGATGTAAATTGGTGGGGAAGATGTGCTTTGCACTGTTCTGGTGCAGGGAAGGTGAAAGAAGGAATACACTTTCTTCTTCGTCCAGAATCCTCAGTCAACTTCTCACTTCTCTCCCAGATTCTCAACCCATGAGCTTCAGAATCTGGGAGTGAGAATTCTGCCACAGATTGCCAGTGAGGTGCTGAGATTGCACTTTCTTAACCACTTCAATACCAGGCACTTAGAACACTTCTCGCCCAGACAAATTTTCAGCTTTCAGTGCTGTTGCGATTTGAATGAGAATTGCACGGTCGTGCGACGTTGTGCCCAAACAAGCTTTTTATCATTTTGTTCCCACAAAAAGACTGAAAATTTTGAAAAAAAAAACATTTTTCTTTGTTTCTGTCACAAAACTTTGTATAAAGTACATTTTCTCCTTCACTGACGGGCACTGATGTGGCTACATTGATGGGCACTGATGAGGCTAGACTGACAGGCACTGAGGAGGCAGTACAGATTGGCACTGATGAGGTAGCACTGATAAGGTTGCACTGATGATGGGGCACATATGCAGCACTGATGGGCGGCACTGATAAGCAACACTGACGGGCACTGATACGTGGCACTGATATGCAGCACTGATGGACACTCATAGGCAGCACTGATAGGTGGCACTGGGCACTGATGGGCACTAATAGGTGGCACTGCTGGGCACTGATAGGTGGCACTTTTAGGTGTCACGGGTGGGCACTTTTAGGTGTCACAGGTGGGCACTGATAGGTGGCACAGTTGGGAACAGGTGCTCACTGATAGGTGGCACTGGTGGGCACTGGTGCATACAGCACTGTTAGGTATGGCACTGGCAGGCATCATATATGGGCACAGTGCCATCCCTACAGTGCACTATATTGCCCTTACCTGAAGGTCTAGTGGGGGCTACCTGGTGGTCCTGGGCGGCCTCCATGTTCCCTCCCTGGTGGTCCTGGGCGGCCTCCTCGCGGTGTCCAGGGGGGGCTCCCTGGTGGTCCAGTGGGGTGATCCTGAGGAGGCTGCACTGATAAATGTTCAGCACAGCCCCCCGTCAGGTGAGCAGCCGATCGGCTCTCCGCTGCTCAGGTCTGCAGACCTGAACAGGGGAAAAGCCGATAAACGGCTCTTCCTATTTACACTGTGATCAGCCATGATTGGTCACTGCTGATCACATGGTAAAAGGCTTCCACGGAAGCATTTTACCTCGGTCGGTAATTCGGTGGGTCAGACTGACCCACGGCACCACCGATCGCCGCGATGCGCTCCCCCGGGGGACATGCGTTTGCGGATTATCCTGAGGATGTCAATAGACATCCAGTCAGGATAATGAACCACCCGCCCGGACGTCATTTGTTAATACGCCGGGCGGGAAGTGGTTAAACTGGCCGTTTCTGTGCCAGTCAGTGACAGATTCGCTGTCTGCTGCGATGATCAGTGGACCATGCTCTCCGCTGATCATTTCACTTTCATAAACTGTGAACGTTTCATAAACGGACACCATAGTGTTTGTTGCAAAGGCAATGTACATTATATTTAAGAGCACAGGAAGAACTCAGTTAGCTTGGCCTAAATTCCTCACTCAAGAATAGCACCTAAAAAGAAATTTGCTGCTGGAATGTATGTCAAGCCAACTGCTGTCATTTTGGCTGGATGCGTGTTTAAAACTGAACTCAGTTCTAAATTCAAAAGATTGCAGAGAGACATTAGGGGGTGGAT
This sequence comes from Glandirana rugosa, assembly GCA_018402905.1. NCBI lineage: Eukaryota > Metazoa > Chordata > Amphibia > Anura > Ranidae > Glandirana > Glandirana rugosa. The sequence goes on along the minus strand of BLSH010117396.1, from coordinate 207,331 downwards.
TTACTGAAACTGGAGCACACAGAATTTGCACACGGGAGCACACATGACATTTGCACAAGATTCTGTGTGCTCCAGTTTTGCTAAACCCTCCCTTAGGTGCCTTCTTAAAGAGAACCTGTCATCTGCATTATGTTATCACACAGGGGGCTTATTAGCCTCCTTATGATAACAATAACTTTAAAGCAGAGGTCCGCCTGGAAAAAACAATTAAAAGCCAGCAGCTGCACATACAGTAGCTGCTGACTTTTAATAATAGGACACTTACCTGTCCTGGAGTCCAGCGATGTCGGCACCCGCCGCCGATCTTCGGATCGGGGGTCGGGCGCAGCCGCATCCATTGCCGGTAAGCATCATTGTCAGCAGCAGGTTTAAATAGCCCAGAAGTTAGTGTCTGTCACGTTGTGCTGGCGTCCTCGCGATTTCACGTTCGCCTGCTCGTACTGGCATGTGCCTGCGATGGCCATAATGGATATTGGCAAATCTGACAGTTCTCTGTTTATTTCCCTGACCATATGCTGCAATTTTTGCAGCTATAGACACTATATTTGTAATAGTGGTGATCAGCGACTTATAGTGTGACTGCGATAGTGTGGATGGCAATTTGGCGCTAACAGACACTGTCTGGGAGGGACACTAACTGGCTCTAACGTCACTAGTGACATTAATACAGTGATCAGATATAATACTGTACACTGTGCTAATGACACTTGCTGGGAAGGGGTTAAAATCAAGAGGCAATTAAGGGGTTAACTATGTGCCTAACACGTGTAATATGTATAATGTGTGCTGCTTTTTCTCACAGATATGGCCGCTTTATCTCCCTGAAGTCAGATTTGATTTCAGGGAGAAGAAACAGACAGATGAATGTCTGTGTACAGATTTCTGAGTATTTGTAAACACAGAACTCTGAGCTGTGATTGGCCATAGGGATGGGTCGAACAGATCTCTGTTCAGTTCGCATCAGAACTTTCGAACATCTGGAAAGTTCGGACCCAAACAACGAACCCCATTGAAGTCTATGGGACCCGAACATGAAAAATCAAAAGTGCTCATTTTTAAGGCTTATATGTAAGTAATTGAGCATACAATGGTTATAGGGGTCTGGGTCCTGTCCTGAGGGACATGTATCAATTAAAAAAAAGTTTTTAAAAAACGTAATTTTTAAATGAGCAGTGATTTTAATAATGCTTAAAGTGAAAAAATGAATTTAAATATTCTGCCTGGTGAGACCCCTTAGTCTGCCTGTAAAAGGGTCCATCTCTGTGATGTGTAGAACATAGCCAGAGCAAAATGACATTTCCATAGGAAAAATTGTCTTCTAAAATCACTTGCGGCTGTAATGTATATTGCCGGCTCCCGGCAATATAGAAAAAAATCACTCAAAAACATTGCGTAAGGTCCCCTCCAGTCCATACCAGGCCCTTCGGGATTTTAAGGGGAACCCTGCGCCAAAATTTAAATAAAAATTTGATGTGGGGGTCGCCACTTAAATCCAAATCAGACCCATATCTGAGCATGCAACCTGGCCGGCCAGGATAGGGGGTACGGGCGAGAGCCCCCCCTCCTGAACTGTACGAGGCTACATGCCCTCAAGGGAGTATGGGTGCTTTGGGGCAGGGGGGCTCTGCTTAACAGAATCTGGAAGCCCCCTTTAATAAGGGGGCCCCCAGATACCGACCCCCCCCATGTGAATTAGTATTGGGTACATCGTACCCCTACTAATTCACCAAAAAGTATCAAAAAAGAAAAACCACAGGAGACAATTAAGTCCTTTATGAAAAAAGAAAATAAGTGCCCCCCATTGTAATCCATCATCAATCAGGTGTGCAACGGACCCGAAAAAAACAAAATGCAACAGCTCCTCCTCCATGGGAGGGCTCCCGCGGTCTGAGCTCTGTTTGTTTTGACACGTTATTTATAAGGAAGGGCGGGGCCATCCGGTGATGTAAGCACGTGACCTGCCCCCTCTGACATCACATGACGTCAGAAGGGGCGGGGTCACTCACTTATATAGCCGGTGGCCCCCTCCCTGCCATATAAATAATCTGTCAAAACAAATAGCGGGCAGACGGCGGGAGCCTTCCCAATGGGGAGGAGCTGTTCGCGCTGTCTGTGCGCCATGCATTATGGGGCGCTCCGTGGTGGCAAAGTCCCCCATAATGTTGTAGGTTGTTCGGGGGGCCTGAACAAATGGCCAAATGTCCCGTTTGTTCAGCTGTCTGCCGAACAGCTTATGCTCATCCCTAATTGGCCACGGCCGATCAGCAAGTTTCAGCAAAAATCAGCAGGGGGTGCACACATGCCCCAAACCCAAAAGAAAGTCTGGAACATATGGGTACGTCGCCTTGCCTGGCTGCACCTCCTGTCCGCAGTAGATATGCTGCGGGCAAGTGGCAACCGGTTAAAAAAAAAATTAACAAAAATTAAGAAGCACAAACGTGTTTTAAAGGATTCAACTCCCATGTTCCTCTCCAGTGTGTACAGTATGAAAATGATGATCGTGCCACATGTATTAGGGATCATCACACATGCCAGAGGGAGAATAATAATTCTAGGGTCATCATTGTCTGTTAACTCTGAAATGATGAGCTATAAAGGCTTTAAAAGTGTCACCTATTGACAATTTTTGGGACTATAGTTTTCCTCCATTTCCAGGGTGCATGTGGTTGAAAGGTTTGACATTTCTTGATTACTTGATGCAATGTCATCTTTGATTTACAAACAAAATGGTATTATATTGTGTTTCTGTGCACTTAAAGCGGAGTTCCACCCAAAAATGGAACTTCCGCTTTAAGCACTCCTCACCCCTTTACATGCCACCTTTGGCATGTAATTTTTTTTTGGGGGGGGGTTGTGTCCCCAGGTTTCAGAGGGACCTCCTGTCCCTCTTCCACCTTCCGCCTCTGGGTCACCTAGGCGACTCCTCCTCTCCTCCTAGGCGGCCCCTCCCTCCTGGCAATCTTCTGGGACACGTCACAGGTCCCAGAACATTGCCTGGCCACTAATAATGTGCAGCGCGACTCGCGCATGCGCAGTGGGTGCCCGGCCGTGAAGCTGGGCCAGGTGCCCACACTAGGGATGGCGGGGCCATCAGGAGGAGGGGGGAGACGAGCGAGGCTTCGGGCGCAGCCATCGCTGGACCGGGAGACAGGTAAGTTACTGTTTATTAAAAGTCAGCAGCTATACTTTTTGTAGCTGCTGACTTTTAATAAACTAAAAAACTAGTGGAACTCCGCTTTGATTTAAAATATGGGCTTGTAAACAGTTGTACTAATATTGTGTGACAACACAAATTGCAACTAGCACTATTTTTTAGGGTCTCTACTTACAGAAATATAAAATTTGCAACAAAGCAAAAGCCTGAAATGCAAACTCTCATTCTGTGAGGTTATCTACTTAAAGAGAACTTTCCACCTACCTATTGTTACCTAATATTTTTTGAAATAACCTAAAATAAAGACTACAGGGATGACCCAGGAGGCTGAGGGCTGACGATCACTATGTAAACCTTACCTAAGACAGAAATTAGGAAGGGGAGGGATACACCACAGTAAGAGAAAAAAAGTATTTACTTTGCTGAAAATTAGGAAACTATCTCTGACTGTAAAAGGAAGAAAGGCATTTCATTTGCTGTTAAAATGTTTGTTGTTTACAAAATAGACATTGATCACTTGGCTTAGAAAAAAATTTAAGGCTAAGTTTACTTTGAATGCCAATAATGTGCAAGGGAACTTAAAAAATAACTCCACTTTTGTTGAGAAAAAAACTATTCCCTCTAGGTGATCAATGTACATTGCAATGATTTTAACCACTTGACAACTGGGCATTTAAACCCCCTTAACAACCAGACCAATTTTCATCTTTCAGCGCTCTCACATTTTGAATGACAATTACTCAGTCATGCAACATGGTACCCATATGAAATTTGCGTCCTTTTTTTCAAACAAATGGAGCTTTCTTTTGGTGGTATTTAATCACCGCTGGGTTTTTTATTTTTTGCGCTATAATTAAAAAAAGACCGAAAATTTGGTAAAAAAATGAATTTTTCTTCGTTTCTGTTATAAAATTTAGCAAATTAGTAATTTTTCTTCATAAATTTTGGCCTAAATTTATACTGCTACCTATCTTTGATAAAAAAAACAAATTTGTGTATATTATTTGGTCCTTGTGTAAGTTATAGAGTCTACAAGCTATGGTGCCAATCAATAAAAATTGATCACACCTGATCACACCTGATATATTGAAGGCCTATCTCATTTCATGAGACACTAAGGCCCCTTTCACACATACGGACCGTTTGTCCGTTTTTCATCCATCCGTTGATGGAAGAAAAACGGACATCAATGCATCTCTATGGAAAAACGGATGACAACTGATGATCATTCATTTGCATCAGTTTTCATCCGCTTCCGTCAGCATCCGTTTTTTTGAACGGATGAAAGTCCTATTTTTCATCCATCAAAAAAACGGATCGGACGAAAAACGGATGTAAACTGACGAACGGTCAGTTTTTCATCCGTTTTTGCATTGGTAGTGGATGTAAAAAAAAACTGATGAAAAACTGATGACCACTGATGAAAAAACGGATGAAAAAAAAACAGATGAAAAAACTGATGAAAAACGGATGAACTGATGAACTGATGAACTGATAAACTGATAAACTGATGAACTGATGAACGGTCCGTGTGTGTGAAAGGACCCTAACAAGCCAGAAAAGTACAAATACCCCCCAAATGACCCCTTTTTGGAAAGTAGACATTCCAAGGTATTTAGTAAGAGGCATGGTTAGTTTTTTGAAGTCTTCATTTTTTTCCGACAATTCTTTGCAAAACTACATTTTTTTTTTTATTTCACAAAATTGTCATATTTCCAGGTTATTTCTCTCACATGGCATGTGCATACCACACATTGCACCCCAAAATACGTTCTGCTACTCCTCCTGAATATGGCAATACCACATGTGTGAGACTTTTACACAGCCTGGCCACATGCAGAGGCCCAACATTGAAGTAGCACTGTCAGGCATTTTAGAAGCATAAATTACACATCTCATTTCTCAACCACCTATTACACTTTTGAAGGCCCTGGAGCACCAGGATAATGGAATTACCCACAAAATGACCCCATTTTGGAAAGCTAACACCCCAACGTATAATCTATGAGGCATAATGAGTATTTTGAACGGTTCATTTTTTTCCAGAAGTTTTTAGAAAATGTGGAAAAAAAATGAAATCGCATTTTTTTTACACAAAGTTGTCCATTTCTAAGATATTTCCAACACACAGCATGTGCATAGCAAAAATGACACCCCAAAATACATTCTGCTACTCCTCCTGAGTATGGCAATACCACATGTGTGAGACTTTTACACAGCCTGGCCACATACAGAGGCCCAACATTGAAGTAGCACTGTCAGGCATTTTAGAAGCATAAATTACACATCTCCTTTCTCAACCACCTATTACACTTTTGAAGGCCCTGGAGCACCTGGACAATGGAATTACCCACAAAATGACCCCATTTTGGAAAGCTAACACCCCAACGTATAATCTATGAGGCATAATGAGTATTTTGAACGGTTCATTTTTTTCCAGAAGTTTTTAGAAAACGTGGAAAAAAAATGAAAACGCATTTTTTTTACACAAAGTTGTCCATTTCTAAGATATTTCCAACACACAGCATGTGCATAGCAAAAATTACACCCCAAAATACATTCTGCTACTCCTCCTGAGTATGGCCACATTAAATACGAAGATTTTACGGACTGTCACGATGAAGTTACAACTCGGAGACATACACCGGTCCGACACATTTTCAGAGTGTGTACACCATAGCGGTATGAGTCCTCCTCATCGTCTTACATAAAACCCCACATTAAAAACGATACGTGTACGACACACAACCT
>BLSH010117396.1:175209-198893 GCA_018402905.1 Glandirana rugosa | reverse complement strand
AGCTGGTCTTCTGTTAGTTTGGGGAGTGTAACGTGGTCTAAGAAGGCTGTGATTTCTTCGGTGGAAGGGTGGTGAGTTAATTTGTCGTTTTGAATGTTATATAGATTGCCATAGTGTGTGCTAAAGGCGTCCGCGATGTCTTTGGGATTGGTCAACCTGATGTTGGTTTCTGGGTGGTTTAGGTATTGAATTTTGGATTTTACGCGTCTGCCTTTGATTAGTCTGGCCATGGCTTTCCCTGCTTTATTTCCGGTTGTGGCTATCACATCTTTTTGAAGGCCCTTCATATTTCTAACACATAGCATGTACATCCCAAGAACTACACCCCAATATACATTCTGCTGAGCAAAAGGGTAAAGAAAATATTACCTGTGATCTTAGTAGTGCAGTTGACCACAGGAGGAGAGCACTGATCCAGGCAGCAGGCAGGGACATTGTCAGTGACAGCAAACGGAATTGTCCAGGGAGCAGGCAGGTATATTGTCCGTAGTCAGTACATGCAGGGATACTGTCCATATGCAGTCCAGGGTCAGTGCAGGTAGATATTACCAGCAGTGCCAAAATATTGGTCCTGGTAGTATGCCGAAACATAGTCCATAGTAAAGTTAGAAGGCCAGGAAAGAATGGGGACCAGGGTAGAGGCTTTTCTAGTAGATCCAGGCAGCAGGCAGGGACATGGTCAGCGACAGCGAACTGAATTGTTCATGCAGCAGGCAGGAATATTGTCCATAGTCAGTACAGGCAGGGTCCATATACAGTCCAGGTAGAGATAATGCCAGCAGTGCCAAAATATTGGTCCTGGTAGTAGGCAGAAACATGGTCCATAATACAGGTAGCAGGCCAGGAAAGAATGGGGACAGGGGTAGAGGCTTCTCCCACCCAAAGCTCTATGAAGCCTCCGAGTCTCCAGACCCTAATCTGGGAATGAGAAAACAAAAACAGTTTTCTTCATCCAGAAAAACAAATTCTGGAGCCCCTCACATATGTGAGACCCCTGTGTTATGAATCCCACTACTCCAGGGTAAAAGATCAGTCCAAGAGGCAAGCAAAAAATGTGGTCAAACAGTCCAGGGTCAGTTCCAGAGCAGGCAGAGGTAGGTACAGTTCAGCGTTAGGCAGAAGCGTAGTCATATAACAGGCCAGGGTCAGTTCCAGAGCAGGCAGTGGTAGGTACAGTTCTCCATTAGGCAGAAGCGTGGTCGTATAACAGGACAGGGTCAGTTCCAGAGCAGGCAGTGGTAGGTACAGTTCTTCATTAGGCAGAAGCGTGGTCGTATAACAGGCCAGGGTCAGTTCCGAAGAAGGCAGAGGTATTTTTAGCGTGAGGCAGAAGCATGGTCGTATAGCAGGCCAGGGTCAGTTCCGGGGAAGGCAGCAGTATGTACAGTGCAGTGCCATAAGGGGTGTGGAAGTAAATGGCAATTACGTTTACCATACTTCACTAATAATGTAGAGAAGTATGGTAACGGCGGAAACAATTATCTATACAGACTCCCGGTTGGGAAGGGCATTGGGGACAAAAATATGAGGTTTCTTTTCTAATTCCTGCTTTGGTGCACACCCGGCATCTCTTTTGACGTCTACGGCCTGATTCAGTGTGGGGGATTTTCTCAGGAAAGTGTCGTTTCTGGAGTCTGCTTATTACATCAGATCTAATACTTTCTGGCGGGCCTTCAGGGTATATTAGGGCATTGATGACTTCTTCTTGGTAGTAAAAATAGGATACAGGGTTTTCTGTAGATTTTTGGTATATTATGAAAGAATTGTACATGGCCAATGTGAAAAAATAAATGGATACTTTTTTGTATCAATGCCGGGATTTTCTGGTGGGTAGATATGGCTCGATCATCTGATCATTGAAGTCCACTCCCCCCATGAACAGATTATAATCATAGATGCAAGCAGGTTTCCGGAATGGGCCATCTCTTCTGGGGACATCCACGTATGTGTCGTCATGAATTGTTGACAGCATGTGTACAGTTCGTCTGTCCCTCCACTTGACAGCCAACAGCTCCTCGTTCCGCAAAGACGTTGCCTCCCCTTTTCTTAGCCTTTCATTGACGAGCCTTTGCAGGAACCTCTTTCTGTTGGTTCTGACTGTACCACATGCTGGAGTCTTCATTCTGTAGAGATTGCAGAAGAGGGGCAAGCTGGTGTAGAAGTTATCCACGTAAAGATGGTAACCCTTCCCGAGGAGTGGATAAATGAACTCCCAGACAACTTTTCCGCTGGTACCAATGTAATCCGGGCATTCGCGGGGATGTAGCTGGGAGTCCTTCCCTTCATAAACCAAGAAGGCATAAACGTAGCCCGTGACTCTGTCGCAAAGCTTGTACAGCTTAACCCCATATCGGGCCCTTTTACTGGGTATAAACTGTTTGATGGACAGTCTGCCAGAGAATTTAATAAGGGACTCGTCAATACAGATGTTTTGCTCAGGGGTACATAGCTGGGAAAATTTTTCTGAAAAATAGTTTAGAAGGGGGCGAATTTTGAATAATTTGTCATAAGATGGGTCGTTTCTGGGAGGGCACTGAGCGTTGTCATTATAGTGGAGGAACCGGAGAATCATTAGGTATCTGGACCTTGGCATAGTGGAGGAAAAAATTGGCATATGATGGATGGGTTTGGAGGACCAATATGCATATAAATAGTTTTTTTTTGAGAGTCCCATGTAAAAAGTGAGGCCTAAAAAATTTTTTAATTCCTCCACTGTCACAGCTCTCTATTCAAAGGGACGGGCATAGCTAGAATTTGGGTTGCTTTCAATAAACTGCTGGGCATAAAGGTTACACTGGGCCACAATAGAAGAAAGAAAGTCCTCTGTAAAAAGTAAATAAAAAAAATCAATTGGGGCAAAATTATCGGTGTTCACCCGGACACCTGGCTGAGCGGTGAAAGGGGGGACATTTGATGCTCTGGAATTAGATGGAAGCCACAGGGGGTTCTGAAGGGCAAAGGGAAGGCTGGCATGGGCCCTTTGGGGCTGAGATGACATCCCACTTGTGCTTGGCAGTGGTCTCCTGGATGGCACTGCTCTGGAGGTGGATGGCACTGCTCTGGAGGTGGATGGCACTGCTCTGGAGGTGGATGGCACTGCTGTACTTGTAGTAGCCTCCTCACCGGAACGTCTTCTTTTTGTGGGCACACTTTCCTCTTCATCTGTGGATTCGGTAGAAGACCCACTACTTGGAAATGGGTCATACTCAGAAAATGAATCGGACCCAGACCCAGACTCAGCCTCAGCCTCAGAGAGCTCCCCGATGCTCTTGTCGCTCAGGCTAAGGATACGGTAAGCCTCCTCTGTGTTGAAGATTTTTTTTGCCATACTGGTGGCTGTGTTGGATAGGGGCAATGCAGCTGCACTGATGAGCACTTACTTATGGGCACAGGTGGCACTGATGAGCACAGGTGGCACTGATGAGCACAGGTGGCACTGATGAGCACAGGTGGCACTGATAGGCACAGGTGGCACTGATGATCACTGTAGTGGCACTGATGATAACTGTAGTGGTACTGATGGGCACAGGTGGCACTGATGGGCACAGGTGGCACTGATGGCACTGATAGGCACAGGTGGCACTGATGATCACTATAGTGGCACTGATGATCACTGTAGTGGCACTGATGGGCACAGGTCGCACTGATAGGCACAGGTGGCACTGATGGGCACAGGTGGCACTGAAGGGCACAGGTGGCACCGAAGGGCACAGGAGGCACTGTAGTTGCACTGATAGCACAGTTGAGCGCTGTAGTGGCACTGATAGCACCGATGAGCACTGTAATGGCACCGATGGACACAGGTGGCACCGATGGGCACAGGTGGGCACCGATGGGCACAGACAGGCACCAATGGGCACAGGCGGCACTGATGGGCACAGTAGTGGCACATATTATCACTGTAGTGGCACTGATGGGCACAGGTGGCACTGATGGGCAATGTAGTGGCACAGATGAACACTGTAGTGGCACTGATGTGGCTCTGTAGAGGCACTGATGGCACTGTAGGGCACTGATGTGGCACTGGTGGCACTGTAGTGGCACAGGTGGCACTGATGTGGCTCTGTAGCGGCACAGGTGGCACTGATGTGACTCTGTAGGGGCACAGATGGCACAGATGTGGCACAGATCACCAAATTGGGAAACAATATGGCACTGTTGGGCACTGTGGATCACTGTTGGGCACTTCTGGGCACTTCAGGGCACAATAAAATCACTTTTTACTCACTCCGGATGGTTTAATCTACCTCTCTCTCTCCTCACACGTGTGAGGAGAGGAGGAAGATGAACCTTGGCTGAACTCCTTCGGTTTACATTCTGATTGCTCCATCATTGAATGGAGCGATCACGTGGTAAACAGCCGGCGCCATTGGCCGTTTACCGCGATCCTTCTCCCGCCGGATCCCGTGAACCCGGCGAGCACGGACGGTCCTGTGTGCGCGCCCCGCGCGGGACACGCGATTCTGGGAGGACGTCAATAGACGTCCTCACGGAATTAAGCAACCGCCCTGTAGACGTCTTTTGTCTATAGGACGGTTGTTAACTGGTTAATAAGCTTTTTTGCAGATTCCTACCCATTGCAGTTCTGAAGAAAAAGTCTGTCCCACTATGTCATTTGGATGCTGGTTCTGAATAGGGGGACTGGTCATTATAATCAGTCGATGCATATTCAGTGTTCTGATGAGAAAAGTTGCAGTGTCTGCATCTCTTTAGAAGTAATCAACCCTTAAAGTGTTACTAAACCCGCAACAGTAAAATCAGCCTGCATATGCAGTAAAGAGGAAAATGTTATACTTAGCTGACGGTAATTTTCCTTTCCTGATGCAAGCATGACAGCATATACGTATGGGTAGGCTCAGCCCCTACCCCTTTTCCAGGACCGGTTACACTATAAAAGCAGGTCTCCTCCCCATTGGCCTAATTCTCATTGACTTTCCTCTCTGTGAAGCCTTTAGGAAGGACCTATATGCTGTCATGCTTGCAACAGGAAAGGAAAATTACCATCAGGTAAGTAAAAAAATTTCCTTTTTTCTGACACAGCATGACAGCATATACGTATGGGATGTACCAAGCACCAGACGACAAGGGTGGGTAATGCTGAAGTGTTTTAAATCATGGATTAGATCTATCCCAGTGAACAACCAATGTGTATTGTATTTAATGCCCCTGGGTCCCCTTAATAATGGGCCCAAACCTGTTGAATGTAGACTAGTTCGCCATTTACAACTTAATTATGGGGATACACCCTTGAGTTCTGTTCGTGTAAGCGCAATCCGTCTGTTAAAGCACTCTCTGCCTGAAGAGCACCTCTTTGTTCTCTGAGGAGACCCCTTCATATATATATTCCTTTCCCCTTTTTTTTTTTTTTTTTTTAACATTGCATCCGAATTTTCATGCTTGCGACTATTCAGACATTTTGCTTTGGACATGCTGGAGGGTGATCTCCGAACCCAGATGCCACCTTTGCATAGCTTCTAGAAGAAGAGACTAGAGCTAGTCTTTCTGAAAATGGTAGTAGTGAGGTAGTTTACAGCTTGACACTTGGATATCGGAGATCCATCCTTTGCGCATATTAGCCATACGAAACACTGCTTTAGTGTTAATGACCACAATGAGGAAGTCCTATCCAGAAGGATGGCGAATGAGACAACATGTTCTTTACTATTTGGAAGGCCCCAGGGGAAAGAAACTGCACAGACTTTTTTTTTTTTTTGTCGGACTAGACTGTTCTACTTATATCCAGTTCAATACTTACAGTAGGGGAAAGAGGATTCAATCCTTCAACTCTGGAAGGTTTCTTATGATCTATGGGTAGGTTCCCTGGCTTCGACAGGCGAGACCTCCATGTGAACCCTCACTTTCTTGGTCTCCTGCATCTAGATACAACTTGACTAAATTTGGCTGCTACCAATGGCCATGCTGGGCGGGGGTTTTAACCTCAGGAGGTGAATAGGAGGATCCTGCATCCAGGAATGTACCTGGGGATATCCTGGCCTGCAGGCCACTGAGAAATTAGTTGTCCTCCTCACTACTGGACGAATGTGGATCCTGATAAGGAGCCTGGAGACTCCTGAGTTTGCCGGATATACTTCTTGGCTAATCCCCAGTTGGGTGTCGACAGCTCTCATGTTTCCATCTCTGGGAAGCTGTTGAGATTCCTGTCAGGTTGATATCCTGATAGCCTTATTTGCTGTAGACCACTTGGCCTGCTTGTTTGTTTAGAGATCATCTTTGACATCCAAACTACCTTGTATGTCATGGTGTTTGACCGGAAATTCTAGGACCAAACCCCAAGGGGGTTGGCAATCCGAACGGGAGATGCTTCTGACAGAAGTTGCCTAGTTTGCATTGCCTCTTGACAACAAAGATAGGATCTTACTATCCTGTTGACTGTTTAGCGCATAGCTGTGGCTCTATTTGCTGTGACTTCAGCACACTTCCACTTGAGAACCACCCTCTGATCTTGGACGCCTTCTCCTCCCTTGGCATGATTACCCAATAAATAGGTTGATATGCCAGGTAGCTGATAAGCTGAACGATTTACTGGCTTGGCCACCATCAAGGTCTCCCCTGTGGAGTCACTTGCCCCTGGTGCGGGAAGCAAGCCTTCCAGTATTACCGAACCTGTTCATACTGCTCTCAACCTTCCAGTGAGACCTCAGACCACCAGGATTACTATACACTTTTTCTCTGGCCTTTTGAGACCATGGGATGCCACAGCTTGGAATGAGCTCTGGCTTGTTCCAGCAAGATGCCAAGACTTTTACTTTCCCTGCGGGTACATCTACCGCACTCCAGACTGTTTCCAGGAATGTCATTACTGGAATGAGATTAGTTGGTCTTTTCCCGATAATGACTCCTCCAAGTTTGATTATTGTCTGAACGTTGAGCCAGCAGGCTATGCCCAAACAAAAGAATACCTGTAGCCCTTGCTTTGCAAGACGACCACTACTGCACTTATGTCCTGAAATTGCCCTGAGTATGTGGCAAGGCTAAAGGCTGTCAAATGAACTCGCAGTGAAACTCCTGAACATTGAAGGTACTTGCAGAATATGGGTCTCCCAACATGTGTATACCCCCATCTGCTAACACCAACCTGCCTTCTCACCTGATGGGTTGAGTACTTGACTGCCCCGGTTGCTTAATGCCGAAGTCTGCTTTTGACTAAGAGCAATGCAGAGCACATTCCTTGGCATGTTCTTTGGACAGATGGATTACCAATGAACCAGATGTGGTAACACTTGTCTCCAGCATTAATTGCTCTAGGGCAGGGATATGCAATTAGTGGAGCTCTAGCTGTTGCAAAATGACAAGTCCCATCATGCTTCTGCCTCTGGGTGTAATGCTTGTGGCTCTCAGAGTCTTGCTATGCCTCATGGGACTTGTATTTCTGCAACAGCTGGAGGTCCGCTAATTGAATATCCTTGCTCTAGGGAGTCATTGAGGGAATGAAATGAGTTTAATGAGGGGAACAAACATTTCAATGACTTTGTCAATGCACAGGATCCCCGGATCCTGAACCTCATGTTAAATTGAGTAAGGCCATGTGTTCTGTTCCATGACATAGGGAAAACAGCCCACTTCTCTATCTGCAGTGGCATGTTTGGGATTCACACCCCAAACCTCAGTAATACTGGGCAGAAGTGCTACTCTTGTGTGCCCATGAATTTACATCTAATTCTGCCGGCCGACACATACTGGGTGCCTTTGGGTGAGGAAAATTTGTTGCTCCCTGAAAGGAGAGGACTCAGTTTTAAGCATTAGATAAAGGATTATGGAGCCTTCCATTGCCCTCTATAATTTATTCAAGGTTTAACTTGTCACTTAATGTTTGTTACTTTTCCTTTTGGCTATCCTCTTGTCATCGGCGATTCTCATAAGGGATTAATCCTCCCTCCAGATATCACTGGCTCTCACCTGGACAGTCCCCAGTCTGACTTAGTGGAGGTATGTGTCATTTGTGGGATGAACCATAAGGGTTAACTGACCACCCCGGACTACTAGAGCAATGGCATACAGTCTTGCCTGTCCCTGTGAAGGATCAGATTTCTTCTTTTATTGGAAAGTGGTGCTGGTGTTGAGGGCTGGGGAACTTTGCAATTCCTTATGCCCATATTGCACACTCTTTTTTAGTTTCAGATGTACTTACCTGCCCTCACCTTAGCGGACATGGCTGGTCTCTATGCAAGTTTATTGTTCCTGGCTCACACACAAGCTGAAAGACTGGAGATATAATATCTGGAAGTATTGCTAAACATTAGAAGTAAACCACTACAATTCACTAAATCACACCTGCGGTGTATCCTATCCAGGTACTAACCAGGCACAACCCTGCTTAGCCTCACAGATCAGCAGTGATCGGGTGCATTCAGGGTGATGTGGCCGTAGGCCCCAAGTAGCCCCCAGACCACATATTCATCTGCAGCCCATTGCAGGGTCAGATCACCATTCACCACTGTGGACGTTGCCGTCTGCCATCGAGATCCAAGAGCCCGCCATCCAGCTAATCACAGCCAGTGGCAGCATCCAAGGAGTCCCTGACGACCAGCAGTGTGAGTAAGGTCTGAGGTGTTACAGGCCACAGCCACACAGATTGATCCTAACAGTAAAAGGATCTAGGCATCAGAACTAACATGTACATGGATAGCAGTCAATAAACACATAGCAATTATTAGTGCTGTAGCAACAATACCAGTATCTGCATACTATAGCCTTGTGCAGCATGTGGTGCCTTACCAACTCCACGCCTTATGGCCAACAGGAAGTCTGCTGAATGTCCATGCATGGAGACTTGATGAAGGATCCATTCCTAGAGACCAGCCACCTGCACCCCCCAATACCTGGACCCTAGGGGGTGCGGCCTCCCCCATAAGGGACTTTTTTCAACCTGTACAGTGGGGATCATCGCTACAGGAGAGGCTGAACCTGCGCGGATGGGCCGGATGAATCGGGCCAGGTAAGGGAAAAAAATGTCTGCTCCTTAGCAGTAGAATAACCAGCTGAGCGGTGAGGAAAAAAAAGAGAATGAGGCCAAGGGGGAGGAGACCTGCTTTTATTGTGTAACCGGTCCTGGAAAAGGGGCAGGGGGTGGAGCCAACCCATATGTATATGCTGTCATGCTTGCATCAGGAAAGACATTTACAGAAAATTACAGAGCTGCAGGTTAAAATGGAAAAGTAATTTTAAAGAACATTGAATTACAAAATGGCTTGATCAGTAATAGTATATGCATTAATTTATTTTTTTATTTGGTATATTTTTTTTATTCCATGAATATGGAGTTACCATTTTAAATAAGAATTTTGGACTGAAAACGAGTGAACCCAGCTTCACTTTATTATTTATTTATTATAAAGCTTCACTATAGAAGAATTAAAAAAACAGGTTTCAGAGAATGGCTGGCAGCTTCATCTAAAGACTGCTGGCATATGTTATTTGCTTTGTGATTTGTGTCGTTACAAAAGGTAGCAATTTGGAACAAACGCTTTAGAACATGCCTCAGGCAGCAATGGTATGGTATGGTATGGTATGGTATGGTATGATATGGTATGGTAATACCATTTATTGTGACCTTGCTTCAGCATGGTTTACATACATTAATAGGAAAAATGATTAATGGCATTTTCTGAGTTGCCTAGAGTTCTGAGTGGTGTGCTACAGAGCTCTGTGTCCTGAGACCAATATAGTTTAACTTGTACATAATTGATATAGAGGTTGATATAAATAGTTTGATCTCAGTATTTGCTGATGATACAAAGCTCAGCAGGGCAATAACTTCACAAAAGGATATAGCAAATTTACAAGAGGACATCGATAAACTAGAGGAATGGGCAGCTTTATGGCAGATGAGGTTTAAAATTGAAAAAAGTAAAGTGATGCACTCGGGAGCCTCTGGAGGAATTGAAGATGTAAAAGGATCTGGGGGTCCTGGTAGATTACAGACTCAGCAATAGCATTCAGTGCCAAGCTGTAGTGAGCAAGGCCAGCAGTCTATTAGCATGCATTAAAATGCGTGTTTATTCAAGAGATTAAACTATAATTCTACCACTTCTTGAATATGCTGTCCAGTTTTGGTCACCAATCTTCAGTAAGGATTAGGGTTGCCACCTGTCTAGGATTGATCTGAACAGTCCAGATTTTGAATCACGTGTCCGAGTTTCAGTCTGCCTTAAACCCAGACACATTATTCAGACCGGGCTGTGGCTCCCCATGTAACCGTGACAGTCACACACAAATCTGTTGCTATCCGGGAGCTGAGGTCGGCTGTCGGGGGGCAGGTTTGGCATCACTGAAGGGTGGGGCAATGATGTCAGTAAGAGCAGTTTGGCCACACCCACTGTTCACGCACCGCATTCCTACTCTCCTTGGAGCACCCAAATGTGTCCCAGGTCTTTTATAATATTATAGTGTTTACTGCGAAAAAAAGATAATTGCCCTGTGCCGCTAAAGTGTTCGGGTTTGGCTTGAAAAAAGGTGGCAACCCTAGTAAGGATATGCTTGAACTGGAGAGAGTCCAGAGAAGGGCAACAATACTATAAATGGGGTAGGATGATCCCAATTATGAGGAACAATTACCAACATTAACCTTAACCCTTTAGTGATTATTGGTAAAACAAATGTTAATGCCTAAACACAATCTTGCAACCTTTATATGTGTTCATAAAACTGTACGTACAGTATCATTGCAATTACTTTGTGTATTCAGGTGCAATATACTTAGTTTTTTCAGAACAAATTGGGCTTTATTGTAGTGGTAAAAGGTAATAGGTATCTCCTGATTTTATTATTTTTTTTCAAGGTTGAACAGGCCCACAATAGTTAAAAAAAAAAAAATTATTTTCAAAATATAGCTGTATATTTCTTGCCTTTACTATAATTTACCAAAAGAACAACCCAAAATAAACTCTCTTGCTCCTGGGAATCACAGCCAAACCACATAAGTGTATGTTAGTTTTTGTTTGTAACTGTAGCAGGGCCCAGAAACAATGGTGTTCATTTTGCATTTTTTTCATCCTGCCTAAAACACACTGACACTAACAGACACTGATACTAATTTAATTTAATTTATTTATTTTTTAATTCTACCCAAAATATACCGGCCGTGACCTTTGACCTCAACCTTCACATTTGACCCTTACCAGGACTCTGACACTAACACTGGCAAACCTTGATCTAGTTATTTTTTTCTTTATTTTTTATTCTTTACTTTTAATACATTTTTTTACACACTTTTGTTTGTTTATATCTTCCTCTCCTGCAAGAAGAGTAATTGAACACAGGGGCAGGCTTACAGTGACTGATCACTGTGATAGCTAATCGGGAGTCCTGGGTCTCGATCTTTAATAGGAGACCAGGGCTCTCGATGAGAGCCCTGTCTCTGTGCTGGGAGTGCTCTATGCAGCATGCTCCCAGCACAAAGAGAAATAGGCATATATATAGCCCCACAGAAAAAGACCCACTTCCATGAGGCCACATATATGTGTATGGTCGGCGGGAAGTGTTAAATTGTCACTAAAGTCAAATCTTTATTTTTTTTTTTTTATAGAGTAAAGGAGTGTTATACCACTTGTAATTTTTTTTATTTGCATCTGTGTCCCTTTTCGAAAATTTTCCTTCACTTCCTGTCCTGTAGTCAAAACAGGAAGTGAGAGGAAATTCCTCCAAAGTGAGAGCATTCCGTGGGTGTCACCGGGTTCACCAGAACTAATGTCCCCATTGGAAGATTTCTCCCCTATTCCTATTCTTATGTCAACCGAGAATTTGGGCTTTCCTTTCACTTTTACTTTCAAGATGATGATAAACAAGACAAATAGAGAGGGTGAATCTCCCTAATGGGGGTACAGACAGCAATAAAAATATAATAGGTGTTCTAATCCTTTGTCTTTAGTGACACTTTAACCACTTCAATACTGGGCACTTTGTTGTGGTTGGTATTTAACCACTTCCTTACTGGGCACTTAAACCCCCCTCCTGCCCAGACCAATTTTCAGGTTTCAGCGCTGTCGCATTTTGAATGACAATTGCGTGGTCATGCGACGTTGTACCCAAACAAAAGTGATGTCCTTTTTTCCCCACAAATAGAGTTTTCTTTTGGTGGTATTTGATCACCTCTTATTTTTTGCGCCATAAACAAACAAAGAGCGACGATTTTGAAAAAAGAACAATATTTTTTACTTTTTGCTCTAATAAATATCCAAAAATAAAAAATAAAAAAAACAATTATTCATTGGTTTTGGCCGATTTATATTCTTCTACATATTTTTGGTAAAAAAAATCGCAATCTGCGTTTATTGATTGGTTTGCGCAAAAGTTATCGCATCTACAAACTATGGGAATTGATTTATGGCGTTTTTATTATTATTTTTTTTTTTTACTAGTAATGGCGGCGATCTGCGATTTTTATTGGGACTGCGATATTGCAGCGGACATGTCGGACATTTTTGACACTTTTTTGGGACACATGACATTTATACAGCGATCAGAAATTTAAATGTCCACTGATTACTGTGTAAATGTCACTGGCAGTGAAGGGGTTAACCTGCAGGGGCAGTGAAGGGGTTAACAATGTTCCCTGGGTGTGTTCTAACTGTGGGGGGGATGGGTTGGCCGGGACATAACAGATCTAACTGATCCCAGTGACAGGGATCAGTAGATCTGCTTGTCCCCCTCTCACAGAATGGGGAACCGCCGTGTTTACATCGGCGGTTCCCCGTTCTATAGCTCTGTAAGGCGATCGCGGGTCAGGAGCGGACATCGAGTCCGCCCGACCCACGGGCACGCCCACGCAGCTTGTGAGTGCGCGCAGGGGGCGTGTAAAGGGGCGGACGTCTATATACGTCCTCCCGGAGATTCAGATCCGCGCTGTAGACATCTTTCATCTATAGCGCGGATCTCTACAGGTTAATCAGCGCTGTGTTTTTAATTTTTTGCTAAGCAAACAAAAAAAGACCGGGAGGCGGGTTCTGGGAGGAAGTCCATGGACGTCCTGCTAAAACTGGATGACCACGCTGTAGCCATCTTTTGACTATAACGCGGAAGGAAAGTAGTTAGGCTGGGTATACACATACTGAAAATCGGCCGGTTCAGCAGGTCCGCGTCTACTGCTGACTATTTAATGACGGTTTCTGTCAAATGGTTATGCTGGAGTTCGATCAGTGCTTGCAGCTAATCAATGTATTCTGGAAGGGGAGGGGGAACCCCTTGTCATACTACAAAGACACAGTGGGAGTGATTCCTATGTCAACATCGCATTTGTTGATGCGAGGATCTGTGAGGTTTTTTTTCAACCCGCTTGTTGAACAATAAAAGAAACTCAGTGTGCATACCAGCAAAAAGCAGGAGTGGTTGTAACTCTGGATGTATGCCAACATCCCAAAAATGAGCAAAAATTAGAAGGAACCCTCCGAAGAAAGGGACTTTAGGCATACCCGGATTGGAAACATATAGACACCATGGATAGTAAAATATCCTAATATTTTTTGTTGTAAACGTGTAACAACTAAAACCAGGCCAAGAGGCCAAAATACAAGCACTGATAAAATTAAGGACCACATGGACAAAACATAACAAAACAAAACAAAGCAAGAGCACTGTGCAAAGACATATGGTGGTGAAAGGACCCCCAGAGTTGGAGAAAGGCTGCAAGAACATCCAGCGTACATACCAGTGGTGGCTGGTGGGTTTTTCTTTTGGGGGGGCGGCAAACAAGCACCTGCTCCTCTGGGCAGCCTGGCACTGACAGCCAACCCCCCCGGGCATTACACAGCGTGGCTCTGAAACCACACACCCCCTCAGGGAGGCCAGCGGCACGGCACTGACAAACCCCCCCAGACGGCTGGGCCGCGGCCAGGCACCTACCCGATGTAGGACTGGCAGGCTGTGGTGTCCTCTTCTCTTCTCCCGGGGTGTGGGCAGCGGCTCTGGTGTCCGCTCCTCTCACGGCTTCCTTGCATCGTGTGTCTCCTCTCTGTTCCTCCTAAGCGCTAGGCATCCAATAAGATCGCCTGAAGTTTTGGCCAATCTTGAAACAGGTCTCACAACCTGCCTCCTGATTGGCAGGGAGGAACTTTAGTGTGAAAATAGAAAAAATGAATTTGCTATCATCACACAACTGGGTGGGATCGAGGAGCAGTGCTCTGTGCCCCAAGCCCAACCTTTTCTGAAGCCTATTAGAGCCTCTCCCTCTAATCACGTGCTTCAAAAGAACACCCCCCCTCATTGGAATCCATAGTCTGGTGTCCTGATATGTAGATCAGGTGGCCAGATGCATGAATGGGGGGGGGCAGCGCCTGTGCGCCCTTTATGGACGGGACGCCACTGGTGCATACCCTGTTTTATTCTCCATGGAGAACAGACGCTTAAGAGGGGATTGATGGTTATATACAAATGTTTAAATGGTGACTGTAGAAATGTGGGAAAATTACTTAATCTTAGGTCTGTAAAAAAAGACACATGGCCACACTGTAAGAGCGGTAAAGCAGTAAGGATTTGGAACTCCCTTCCAAAGTTGGTGGTGTCAGCAGTGAGTTTGGATACATTCAAAATACTTGTAGATATGTTTCTTAGGCAACACAATGTACAGGGATATGGAAAATGGTAGTGTCATAAGCACACACAGACATGCGTGCATGTACAAACACATTCAGGTTCAACTAGATGAACCAGTGCCTTTATTCAACCTTACCAACTATGTAACTAAATTGAAAGAAAAACTACTACACATTAATATGTGTTGCCTACTCAGCCCATTCATTGTGATTAAACTGCCAATGCACCACAATAAATTAATTAATGGACATGCACTTTTTTGCTGGTGATTCAGTACACCACATTACATGCATGTGCACTAATCCTAAATTAACCACTTGCCACCCGCTCACAGTAAATATAATGTGAATGGGCGGCACAGCCAGGCATCTTGACATACCAATATGTTGCAGTGCACTTTCTATTTTGGCGGCACATATGTGCATGCCCTCTGCTGACCCATGCTGTGATTGGCCACAGCACGAGTTTGATAGCACATTTCAATCAATGATTTTGGCTGAAACCTGCTGATTGGCTGTGGCCAGTCACAGCACAGAGCTCTGTTTTGACAAACACACAGAACTCTGTAAAGACAGTGATCTGTCTGCTTCTTCTCCCTGAAAATGAACTCTGAGTTCAGGGAGAAAAATCAGACAGATCTGTTAGACACACAGTTAATCCCCTGATTGCCACTGAATGTTTAGCCCTTCCCAGTCAGTGCCATTAGTACAGTGTAGAGTGTACAGTATTATCACTGATCACTGTATTAGTGTCACTAGCGACATCAGTGTCAGTCAGTTGGCGTCCCTCCCAGCCAGTGTCAGTTAGCTGTAGATTGCCTGCCACACTGTCACACTATAAGTCGCTGATCACCAACATTACTAGTATAGTGTCTGTGCCGATCAGTATCTTCATCACAATCAGAACTATACTAGATTGATTTTATTGGATATGTTTTATAACAGAAAGTATAAAATATTTTTTTTTTTTTTTTCAAAATTGTGGGTATTTCTTTCGCTTATATATTAAAAAATAAAAAGCCCAGTGATGATCAAATACTACAAAAGAAAAAAACATATAAATTTAATTTGTGTACGGTGTTGCATGACCACGCAATTGCCAGTTAAATTAGCACAATGTTGAATAGCAAAAAATGGTCTGGTCATAAAGGGGGTAAAACCTTACAGAGGTTAAGTGGTAACGTGTATCTAAACTCATAAACAGAAATATAATACATTGCATCATACCAGTCCTTAGATGTGCCTGCATTAATTGGTCTTTTTTCAGGCTTTTTTTTGTCAACTGATGATCCTGCCAGTAACACTACCGTCCTGGGGCAACAACGCTCACCAACTCTACAGTATCTATGGCAGAGCAGCGCTGTCATCCTAGGATGTTATGACATCAGAAGTGTGTTATGACATCAGAATAACCCTTCTCTCAATCTCCATAACGCAAGGTGCTCTGCAGTTTTTAGAGCTAACCTGGGCAGGGCTTATAGGAAGCAGCAGAGGCTGTGGTAGGGATACCACTTTTTCTTCAAGCCAAATCCAAAAACTTTAGCGGCGCACAATAATTTTTCTTTGTTTTATTATACACTATAGCAGGGATATGCAATTAGCAGACCTCCAGATGTTGCAGAACTACAAGTCCCATGAGGCATAGCAAGACTCTAACAGCCACAAGCATGACACCCAGAGTCAGAGGCATAATGGGACTTGTAGTTTTGCAACAGCTGGAGGTCCGCTAATTGCTTATCCCTGCACTATAGGATTGTAACAGACCTGGGACACCTTTGGACACTCCAAAGAAAATAGTAATGTGGCGTGCATAGTGCCCCTTTACCCTCCTGTCAAGCTCTGTTCCGAGCCACATTCCTGTCTGAATAATGTGTCCGGGTTTCAGGTGGACTGAAACAAGGACACATGATTCAAAACCCGGACTGTCTGGGAGAATCCTGGACAGATGGCAGTGGGGTTCATTTACTAAAACCAGAGAGTGCAAAATCTGGTGCAGCTCTTCATAGAAGCCAATCAGCTTCAGGGTTTTATTGTGAAAGCTTAATTTAAAAAGCTGTAGTTATAATTAACAGACCAAAGTCCATTGTTAGGGTTTGCAGACACTTTAGCCCCTTGCACGTCCTCTCCCATGTTCTGCTCTAAAGTCCTCAGCACCAAAAGAATCCTCTGCAAGCTTTCTGCTCCAAAAGATACCAGCACTCAGGTTCTGATGCCAGGATTTACAGATTTCAGAAAATAGGCCTTTAAAAGACAAGAAGAGAAATATTGTAGGAATTAGTATGTTTATACTTTATAGACTTTTTATAACAGTTGGATATGAACAACATTGCAGCATAATGTAAAACTACCTCCACACCACCAGAAAAAATATGATAAATCCATTATGGTGTAATCACTCTTTTTCAAACTGTTTCTCCCTACAGGACAGAGCGCTAAGCTTTAGACAGAACAATACTTTAGTAAAAACAGATGTCTGACTTTAAAAGATTGTATAAAATATTTCTTGTCCTAAATTATTCCTGTACAATTTAAAATGCATGAGAGACAAAAAAAAAACAAAGGCAATATGGATAGCCTCAAATCATGCTGTATTATTTATCTATCTATCTGGGATGTGCTGTTTCTTCCCTGCGGCATACATATTGACTTGTACAGTAGGACATTGTTGCTCATTAAGTAAGTGTCGCCTTTATAACAGGAAGCAATATGTCTTGTGCATTTGCAGTGGATAAGAGCTTACAGAAAACTAGCATAAAGTCAATAGAGTGCAGTCACCTTCTCATTACAAAAGACATTTTGTAAAGCCAAAGATACAGAATTTGTGTCTGTATATTTTATTTTTTACATCTACCTTTAGAATCAACCCTTATTGTCAATGAAGAGGGGAAATCGGGTTTGTCTAGGTTTTAGGTAGGATAACAAGATAACTTGATTAACCCTCATTTTTATTGCAGTGGAATATCACACACACAGACACTTTCAAGACAAGCTGATCCAAAAACGTCTAAATACTTATTTGAAAAACATACATATGGAGAGTTTTATCAGCTACTGGATTAAAAATTAAGCAAAAGTTAAGCACGGCTTAAGATCCAGTGAACCCTGACAAACTGCAAGGTAAGGTTCAGGACCTCAGTGGAAAAACTAAACTGCAATTAAAGTGATTGTAAACAATCACCTTGTAATCAGTTTAAAATGGATATTAAAGGCAAAACATTTTTGTATAGTATATAAAAATACATTATGAATACATTTTTTCCCCTTTTTTATAAGTGATCACAATCCCTGGTCTCAACTGCATAAGACCTGTGGGAAGGAGAAGCAGCAGCACACTAATCTTCCCAGTGAATGGCTGTGCAGCGGGGGCATGTCAGGACAAGCCTGATGATTGGAGGAGAGCAGCTAGAGAACTGACCACAGTGTGCTCTCCTGCTTAACTGCTTGCCGTCTGCCCACCGTCAAATGAAAGAGGAGCCGTGCAGCTCTCGTTCTGGGTAGACATCATATGACGTCGCCCCAGAACGGCAGCTCTCGCTTGCCTGCGTGCCTAGGACATGGCGCGACCCCGATCTCTGTAAAGAGCCAATGACGCAGCTCTTTAAGCATGTGATTGGATGTGTCCAAACAGAGCCGGTCACATGTAAATGCGGAAGTGCTGGTAGTCGGCTCCCATCCCCTCACACTGACAGAGTGTGTGGAGAGCCGATCAGTGACATCTCCTCGCAGGGGACACCCATTACAGTAAAGCCCCCCAGTGTCACCAATCAGTACCCATCAGTGCCACCAATCAGTACCTATCAGTGACACCAATCAGTGTCCATCAATGACATCAATCAGTGCCCATCAGTGCCACCAATCAGTTTCCATCAGTGACACCAATCAGTGCCCATTAGTAATGCCAATCAGTGCTGCCTTTCAGTGCCTGCTCATCAGTGCTGCCCACCAGTGCCTCTCATCAGTGTTCATCAGTGCTGCCCTTCAGTGCCCGCCTATCTGTGCAAATTGGTGCAGCCCATTCATGCCACCTATCAGTACCCACCAGTTCTGCCTATCAGTGCCAATCAGTGCCGCCTATAAGTGCCTATCAGTGCCCACCAGTGCCACCCATCAGTGCTGCCTATTAGTGCTCATCAGTGCTGCATATCAGTGCCACCTATTAGTGCCTATCAGTGCGGCATATTAGTGCCTCCTCATCAGTGCTACCTCATCAGTGCCCATATGTGCCACCTCATCAGTGTCCATAAGTGCCACCTCATCAGCGCACATCAGTGAAGGAGAAAAATTAATTATTTACAAAATTTACAGACGGAAACTAAGAAAAACGTTTTTTTCAACAATTTCGGTCTTATTTCTTTTTTTTTTTTTTTTTTTTAGTAAATTCATTCAAAGTGCGACAGAGCTGAAAGATGAAAAACAGCTTGGGCAGGAAGGGGGTGAAAGTGCCCTGTATTAAAGGGGTTATTGTGATTAGTTTTAATAGGAAAGCAGAGGGACTAGCAGGTACACCATGGATTTCACATAAAGGGAGCATAGAGAACAGAATACTTTTTCATACAAGTACATGGTACAGCAGGCACATATCAGGAATATGAAGTTTTAGGGTAACAAACACTTTATCATCCTATATCATACCATATGCAGGTACTTAGGCTAAGATAAAACACACAAGCATTTTAATAAATGCATAACCAGAATAAATGGTGCTTCCAATTTAATATTTGCCAATTCTGGAGAACATGCATTTGTCGCAAATATAACTGTGAGATATTGAGAAAAATACTTTCCCCTTATTTATTAGGGCTTATATAAAAATAAAGTCAGAAAAAAACAAAAACAATACCCTACCTTATAAAAAAAGGCATTTCAGTCAATGTTTGGTGAATGTCATGTTCATTTCTTTATAAACATACCCCTTAGAAGAGTCCTATTAGCTTTAGCTTTTTTCATTCCAATAGCAGAAAGTCTAACCAGGAATTGTATTTTCAAATGTCTGCAAGAGGCATAAGTGTTAACTTGAATATATTCTTTTTTTATATAGAAATGAGATCCAAACAGTATGACAGAGTTGTTGATTATCAACAGACTGTAAAATCTGTTTCTGTTTTGAAAATGATTTTGTTTCTTAACAATAAAAATATAATTTATAAACTTGAAATGCCTTACAAGTAAAATATAGATGGTTCTGGGCAAAGGTTTCTCTCCATAATTTTATTGAATGTCATAACAGAACGTAAATCCAGGAAAAAGATTTGTGGAAATGTAGATGGCACACTAATAACAGAGTGGTGGTAAGAGTGGCATTCACCTGGAGTGCACAAATCAAAATGTGCTGTAAGGATTTATTTTTGGAGTATCAGACTTACATATGGCATACATGCAATTGTTTGGGTTTTTTTGAGGGGGGGGGGATGCAAAGTTTGCAAAATCCTGTTTTAGTGGGGGTTTGCAAAGTTAGGATTAGACATGTGCACGGCCGAAAAATTTAATTTTTTTTGTTTTGTTTTTTGTAGTTTTTTCCATTTTTCTGATTTTTCGTTATGATGGAAATTCATTATTTCAAATAAATTCGGAAATTTGGAAACATTTGAATTCGGTTTGTTCCATTCATATAGTTGCGGTATTCGTTATTATTGGTAATTCTGCAAAATTTGAATTCGGTTTGTTCCATTCCTATAGATGTGATATTCGTTATTATCGGGAATTCGTAAAAATTTGAATTTGACTCATTCCATTCGTATATATGAGTTATACTTTATTTTGAAAGTTGGTAAATTCTGAAAAATTAGTATTTGTTATGTTCACTAACAGACAGACAAATTTTAAAGGAAATTCCAATACTAACTCATTTAATAGTTTATAGTTTTTATTATTATTTATTATTTATTATTAATAATAAAAAAAATTATAATATTGTAATAATGGTTAATAATTCATTACGTTCACTAACAGCCAAATTTGAAAGGAATACCAATTCCAATACCTACCGATAATTTAATAGTGTATAACTATTATTATAGTTTTTATTATTACTATTAATACTGTAAATAATAATAATTTTAAAAATATATATAATAATGGTTATGGTTAATAAAAATAATAAACATAATAATTTATTTATAATAGAAATTATCCGAATGTTTTTTGTTCTTTAGGATTTTCACATTTTTTTAGTTTTATTCTTATTTTTGGATTTTCGTTCTTTTGAATTTTCAGATTTTCGTTCTTATTATTGGATTTTTGTGCTTTCAAATTTTCGGGTTTTTGTTCTTATTTTCAGATTTTCGAATTTCGGATTTTCGTTTTTTTCGGATTTTCATATTTCAGATTTTCATTTTTTTTGTATTTTGAATTTCAGATTTTCGTTCTTTCCGATTTTCGTCCATTTCAAAAATTTGTTTTCGGAATCATTTGTAAAACGGTTTTTCGTTATTCGGACGAAAAACGGATTCGGAACGGAACGAATTGCACGTGTCTAGTTAGGATACATTGGTAGTTGTGGCCCCAAAACAATGCCACATTAATACCTTCTAAAACAGGCAGAAAGCAGCTCGACTGATTCAGTGGTCCCCAAACAGATAATTGCCACATGTTAGTCCCGACCACTTTTAATGTTGATGGTCACAGCCTCAGCATAGTTTTAAACACTTTGCATTACTAAATCAATTAAAAGGAAACCTTTGCCTTTGCATGGTAAAGTAATAGGTTTGCTTTAACAGTGACCCTACAAGCAGTTCATAATCACCTTCTACTGCTCAATGCTTCTGCATATGGAAGAGCATGTGACTCGCTCTCTTCCCTGAAACTTGATAACACTTATCCTTGCTGATTGGAGAGAGTCCCTGGCCCTGTGTAAGTCCTACTGGGCTTATTCAGAGTTAACTATCACTTGCTGCATGAGGTGAAGAAAATACTGGATGCCTGCACTCCGTATAACACCTTTATTGTAATTTTGAGTTAGAATTCATGTAATCCATATAACCACATCACTTAGGAAACCGCAGGACAGGCATGAATGGCTGACATATTTCACATCAAAGAGGGATGCTTATTCATAGCCTAAACTCAGCAAATGAATGAATGGGAATATATACTTAAAGAGGAGGTCCGCCTGCCACCACCGCCCCTTTAAAAATTAAAAGTCAGCAGCTACACATACATAACTTTAGGACACTTACCTGTCCTTGGGTCCAGCGATGTCGGCACCGCCCACCGATCTTCGGATCGGTGGATGGCTGCTGCCACCGCCATAGGGGTAAATCAGACATGTAGATGTTCGGCTTCACAGCCGGGTCCCTACTGCGCATGCGCGAACGGGCACTGCACTTTCCCATTGGCAGAGGGAGGAGGAGGAGGGAGCCCGGCTGCTGACGGCCGCGGCCATCGGCCCGAGCTCCCAGATGTGGGGAAAAGGACACCTGTCTAAAGACAGATGTCCTCTTCCCCCTCCCCTCGAAAGGTGCCAAATGTGACACCTGAGGGGAGGAAGAAACCGACCAGCAGAAGCTCCAATTTTGGGTGGAACTCCGCTTTAAACAGTGCGATGTGACCACTAATCAGGTACATAGACCTGTGGAAAGATACTGCCTCCCGACAATCGGGTGATGAGTACCAAAGACAATACACCTGAAAGCAATCAGTCAACTCAAGGGAGGACAACCGCTCCACACCCATATCGGTCAGACCCCGTACACCCTGAGATCAGAGACTAACGATTAAAAAAATTGTTGATAAACATTCCGCTGGTATAAAATGTGAATTACATAACGTATAATGACATAAAATATATACAGCAGTATGTGTGGATCCAGGACAACAGGACAACAAGGCAGGTTATATAGTCATGTAGTTACAATAGGGATGATAATCCATGTCCTGTTGAAAAGACATGCCTCGCTGACATTGATCAAGTTTTTTGAAGATATTAGCAAAACAATTGCAATCTAGAGCCCCGAAACTATGTATCGCCGTATAGTTCCAGTAGCCAAATGCAAAACATAAAGTGCAAATCTAAAATTATATATATAAATATATATATCTTAGTAAAACATCTGAAAAAATCTGAGTGCAACAACGTATCAAAATATCCAAGACCTATGTCTGGATAGTAAATATGTTGAAAAGTGTATATTGGAACACCAATCGGGATATCGTTGTCAAGGACCATCAATCACCGACCATTAACTGCCAATGACTGAAGGATCATGGCTAAAAAGAGTACAAGAGTACAAACACATCCTCAGATTACCAAAATAGAATAAAAGTGTATGCATGTGACTGTAGCCTCCTACATAAAGAAAGGAAAAGGACTCACATATTTGGATATGATAGTCCCCGTCAAAGGGATACCATATTTTTTGGTCGCTATATAGACGACCTGTTATTCATAGTATCTGATGAACATTTTGAACTCCAGGAGTGGCTGCATTTTTTGAATGACAATGAATCATTGTCACATAACAGCCGGGAGAGCAGCCCATCTAGTAGGGGTGGTAGGGGTAGTGCAGGTAGGCCTAGACAGTTGGTGGTAATTGGGGATTCTATAATTAGAAGGACTGATAGAATAATTTTTCGCCAGGATCGCCTCAACGGAATGTTTTGCTGTCTCCCTGGTGCCAGGGTTCGGCATGTGGTGGACCGGGTTGATAAATTACTGGGAGGGGCTGGGCATGACCCAGCTGTCTTGGTCCACATTGGAACCAATGACAGAATAGATGGAAGGTGGAGGCTCCTTAAGAACCAATTTAAAGAATTAGGTTGCAAGTTGAAGGGAAGGACCTCCAAGGCAATATTCTCTGAAATATTGCCTGTGCCATGCGCAACACAGGAAAGGCAGGGGGAGATTAGAGCCCTGAATGCATGGCTAAAGACCTGGTGTAAGGAGGAGGGCTTTGGGTTTTTAGAGCACTGGGCTGACTTTTCATTGGAGTGCAACCTATATGCTAAAGATGGTCTGCACCTAAATGGAAGGGGGTCTGTCATGCTAGGGGAGAGGTTTATGGGAAGGCTGGAGGAGTATTTAAACTAGGCTTGAGGGGGGAGGGTGCATTAGATTATAATGGGGTAGACAGGTCAGACAGGGGTCAGCCCCTATTGGTGGGTGAAATGGGGAAAGATGGGGGGAGGGCAAAGAAAGATGAT
>BLSH010117396.1:133733-144249 GCA_018402905.1 Glandirana rugosa | reverse complement strand
GAGTACCTGTTACCAGACCATCAGAGTACCCGAGTACCTGTCACCAGTCCATCACAGTACCAGTCATCAACCCATCTGAGTACCCGATCACCTGTCATCAACCCATCAGAGTACCCGAGTACCTGTCACCAGCCCATCTGAGTTCCCGAGTACCTGTCACCAGCCCATCACAGTACCCGAGTACCTGTCACCAGCCCATCATAGTACCCGAGTACCTGTCATCAACCCATCTTCAGTACCCGAATACCTGTCACCTGCCCATGAGAGTACCTGAGTACTTGTCACCAGCCCATCAGAGTACTCAAGTACCTGTCACCAGCCCATTAGAGTACCCGAGTACCTGTCACCAACCCATCTAAGTACCCAAGTACCTGTCACCAGCCCATCACAGTACCCGAGTACCTGTCACCAGCCCATCACAGTACCCGAGTACCTGTCACCATCCCATGAGGGTACCCAAGCACTTGTCACCAGCCCATCAGAGTACCCGAGTACCTGTCACCAGCCCATCAGAGTAGCCGAGTACTTGTCACCAACCCATCAGAGTACCCGAGTACCTTTTACCAGCCCATCAGAGTACCCGAGTACCTTTTACTAATCCATCAGAGTACCCGAGTACCTGAGTACCTATCTGCAGCCCATGCCTCATAAAATATACATTGGAGTGTTTGCTTTCCAAATTGGGGTAATTTTGTGGTTAATTCCACTGTCCTGGTGCTCCAGGACCTTCAAAATTGTGATAGGTAGGAATGAAATTAGATGTGTAATTTATGCTCCTAGAACGCCTGAAGGTACTACTTCAGTGTTGGACCTCTCTATGTGGCTGGGCTGTGTAAAAGTCCCACACATGTGGTATCGCCATACTCGGGACGAGTAGTAGAATATATTTTGGGGGGTCATTTTTGCTATGTACATGCTATGTGTTAGAAATATCATATAAATTGACAACTTTGTGTAAAAAAAAGTACGTTTTCATTTTCTTTCCACGTTTTCCGAAGACTTGTGGAAAAAAATGAACCATACAAAATACTCATAGTGCCTCATGGAATATACATTGGGGTGTTTGCTCTTCAAAATTGGGTCATTTTGTGGGTAATTCCACTGTCCTGGTGCTCCAGGACCTTCAAAAATGTAATAGGTCATTAGGATATTTAATGTATAATTTATGCTCCTAGAACGCATGATGGTGCTCCCTGCATGTTGGACCTCTCTATGTGGCCAGGCTGTGTAAAAGTCTCACACATGTGATATCGCCAAACTCAGGACGAAGAATGTATTTTGGGGTGTAATTTTTGCTATGTACAGTACATGCTATGTGTTAGAATTATAAGTTAGGGTGTTTGCTTTCCAAAATGGGGTCATTTTGTGGGCAATTCCATTGTCCTGGTGTTCCAGGGCCTTCAAAAGTGTAATAGGTGGCTGAGAAATAAGATCTGTAATTTATGCTCGTAGAACACCTGAAGGTGCTGCTTCAATGTTAGGCCTTTGTATGTGGCCAGGCTGTGTAAAAGCCTCACACATGGGGCATCGCCATACTCAGGAGGAGTAGCAGAATGTATTTTGGGGTGTCATTGCAAGCATGCATATGCTGTGTGTGAGAAATAACTTGTTGTTTAACAATTTTGTGTAAAAAATAAAATAAAAAAAATTCTTAATTTTGCAAAGAACTGTGGGAAAAAATTACAACTTCAAAAAACTCACCATGCCCCTTACTAAATACCTTGGAATGACTACTTTCCAAAAAGGGGTCATTTGGGGGGTATTTGTACTTTCCTGGCTTGTTAGGGTCTCAAGAAATGAGATAGGTGGTCAGTACATCAGGTGTGATCAATTTTCAATGATTTGCACCATAGCTTGTAGACTCTATAACTTTCACAGAGAATAAATAATATCCACTAATTTGGGTTATTTTTTTTACCAAAGATATGTAGCAGTATAAATTATGGCCCAAATTTATGAAGAAAAATTACTTTTTTGCAAAATTTTTCAATACAAACTAAAAAAAGTGTTTTTTTTTTCAAAATTTTTGCTACTTTTTTGCTTACTGAAAAAAATAAAAAACCCAGCAGTGATTATATACCACCAAAAGAAA
Source organism: Glandirana rugosa (assembly GCA_018402905.1). Taxonomy (NCBI): domain Eukaryota; kingdom Metazoa; phylum Chordata; class Amphibia; order Anura; family Ranidae; genus Glandirana; species Glandirana rugosa. The sequence continues at coordinate 142,157 of BLSH010117396.1, read as the reverse complement.
GCTCTATTTGTGAAAAAAATGATAAAAATTTTGTTTGGGGACAGTGTAGCATAACTGAGTAATTGTCATTTAAAGTGTGAGAGTGCTGAAAGCTGAAAATTGGTCTGGTAAGGAAGGGGTTGTAGGCTGCAGGCTCTGGTAAGAGCTAGAAGGGACTCTGTAGAGATGCAGAAAAGAAAGAGAGCAGCGCCATCTAAGTGCAGCAATGATGTAACATTTAATTCCAAGGATAACAGTTAAAACTCATAAGATTAAAATGATATCAGCGCATGTAATAGTGTATTGGGGTTCATCCACTCCTGGGGAGGACGAGCTGCGGTAGGAGATGAGAAAGCCACAGGTAGACCCGAGTTCCTGGAAGCTCTGGGAGCCACCAGTGCAGCTGGAACCTGTGGCTTTCTCATCTTCTACCGCAGCTTGTCCTCCCCAGGAGTGGATGAACCCAATATACCATTACATGCACTGACATAATTTTAATATTTTGAGTTTTAACTGTTATCCTTGGAATTAAATGTTACATCCTTGCTGCACTTAGATGGTGTTGCTCTCTTTCTTTTCTACACTCCTTGTTCACCCCAGCCATTTTCCTTCAAGTTATACAAACCCCTGTTCCACAAGACTGTGGACTCTAGCATTTATTGTCCTCCCATGGGCAAATGCATATGCATAGGCATTGGAAGAGGCGCTGGCTGGGATTGGCAGCTTGCACAGCTAACTCCTCTTATAGGGCACCCAAGACACAGGCTCCTAGAGCACTCTTCCATTACTTCTGACAAACAAGGAAGGTGATATTTTAGGAAGAAATTAAAGCCTCATACATACTATGAGAATATTGGACAAATGATCGCCCCCTTTTTTTTGCATGCTAGTCTCATATCGAAAACCAATAAGTTACTAAAGTTACAAAAATTCTTGTACAACAGAATAGAACTTTGGAAGTGATGTAATGTGCTGTATTGTATTCTTTCATTTATAAGCATGCGCGGTCTTGGTCTTCTGATTTTTTTCAGGCAAATACTCTACTGATTTAAGGAAAATCATTCATTCTGGTATCATATGAAAAAAAATTTGTTTGTCCCTTCGGATATCTTTGCATGAACTGACGTGATTGGCTCTTGAAAGTCGTGTACGAGTCAGATTATCGTACAACTGCTTCTAAAGCGGTATTTTTCATCCAATTTTTTCATTGTGTGTGCTAAGCAGCAGGGGCATATCTGGTGCAAGGCAAACAAGGCGTTTGCCTTGGGCGGCATTATTCATGGGAGTGGCGCCACCCCCCAGGCAGAAGGGCATGGGCGGCTTTTTAATTAGCTGTCTTTTGCTCCTAAACAGGACAGCTCAGTCCTCTGCCAGTGCCCCTGCCCCCTCCCTCTGTCCCATCCACACAAGGCTCCGCTGTGGGGGTCAGGAGGTCCTGGCTCAGTCCAGTGCCGATCCTCAGAGAGAGGCTGGCTAGGAGGAAGCTGTGTGCAGAGTAGATCCCCGATGATGTGTGCAGTACTGGGGCAGTACAGAGCCCAGCTGAAGCCTCCCATCTTCTCCTCCTGCTCCTCCTCCTGTCAGGACACTCACACATGCAGAGCCATCTAGAGTAGAAGCCAGGATGATGCTGCTGCTGAGGGATTTACAATGGCAAAGAAACAGTATGCCAAATTCCTCTTGAGGAGGTCTCTGAGTGAGCAGTTAAAGGACTCCACCACCAAAGCCTGGGACCTACTAAGGAAGAACATCCAAGAGAAGTGCCTGGCAGGACAGTGATTTCACTCGGGGACCCCGGCCTGGGCTGTGTCTGGGGGTGTGTGGACAAGGTGACTACAGATGGGACAGTGTGAGGTCACTGCAGTCTGTGTGTGTCTGCAGTCTGTATCCTTGCTGCTTGTCACTGGAGGGTAGGAGGGGAAAATACTGCAACTAAACTTCCAGACACAATCACTACATTGTATATACTTACTGAAATCATACTGCAATCATTGGTCACAGGTAGGAGATCATACTGTGATCATTGGTCACTGGTAGGAGATCATACTTCAATCATTGTTCACAAGTAGGAGATCATACTGAGATCATCAGTCACAGGTATGAGATCATGGACCCATTCCCCACAGGCCTCTGCCCCATTGACCACTTGCTCTTCCCTACTGACCCTGTCCTCTGCCCCACTAACCCCATCCCCTGCCCCACTGACCCCATACTCTTTCCTACTGACCCCTGTCCTATGCCCTGCTGGCCCCAACCTATGTCCCGCTGACCCCATCCTCTGCTCCATTAACAACAGGTGTGGCACTTGGATGAATCATGTTTCAGGGTCTGATGAGGAAGCCGCAGCTATTCACTTTGAACGGCTGCAGCCTCCTCATCAGACCCTAAGACAAGAACGGTATACCGTGGCTGGAGTGGGACAAATTTAGATGGGGGGGTCCGATTTTTGTCTTGCCTAGGGCAGCACAAAACCAAAATACACCACTGACAAAACATAAGGATTCAACAAAATTATTTCAATTATATAGCTATGTAGGACAAAGCTTGAGTCTTTCAGAAGTGGAATGGGTACAGGCTTCCATTTATAATGAACAACAATCTATGTATAATGAAATTCTGACAGGAACAAAAAGAAATCAAGGGCACGTCTTTTTCTCAGATAACAGCAAAATGAACACATTGAAATTTTGACAGAAACCTAAATGAAGGGCAAATTTATTTCTCGGATGTACTCAGATGTACTGGGAAAAAAACTTTATAACATAAATTAAAGTGGTTCTAAATTCAAATCATTTTTTCCGTAAAGAGAAACTCCACTTTCATGAGAAAAAAATAACAAATATAAAAATATATACAGTATATAGCATATACAATTGCAACGCAAGTCATATTGTACTTGAATGTTATTAAAAATTACTTTTCCTTTACAATTTGTAGCGATATCATTTTCTGGATAATGCAACGCAATATGGCAGCCTGGAGGTTCTGTACGTAGATGGTGTACAGTATGTCCCCCAGAAATGTAATTTCCTGCTTGTGTGAATGGCTTACTGTTTTTCCACATATGTCTAAGATTAAAGTCAGATTTTGGACATTCCCTGTAACAAAAATTTCATTTTTGGTGATGTCTAAGGGGATGCACACTGTCACTTTCCTTATTATAACCCTGCAAGCGCAGCATCTGATTGATAACTATAAAATCACACACATTCACATTTATTTTGGACATGGACACAGACAAACAAAAAGTGTCCCACAAAATGTCCCACTACTTATTGTGACCCCCCCCCCCCACAAATGCTTACTTGATGCAGTGCTGTCCTAGCTGCAGCATCAGTGCTCCCTCTTCCTGGTCTCGCAGGAAGCAGCAGGAGCAATAGATCCCTGCTGCTATCAATCAAATCCTGTGAGAAGGGAGCTGTGGGCGTGGCTGAGCCACACTGTGCATTTCTGTGGATGCACACAACCTGGCTCGGAAGCATGCTCACACGGGTACTCCTCAGCACACCGCTTGCAAAGGGGGCCCTCGCAGTAAAAAGAAGTAAACAGCACTGGTGGGGGACTGCCAAATGCAGGTAAGGGTCCACTAACAATATTGCAAAAAGCCGGTAAGTATTACATGTTTTTTATTTTAAACTAAACAGTGTAGCCTTTAATATTGCTCTTATTCTTGCTACTGTACAATCTGAAAAACAAATAGCATTAGCAACTGCATCACTTGGTATAGTCACTGCTCTGATTCCAAAAAGAGCTGTAGCTCACAACTTGTTTCAGTTTTCCATTAACATCACAAAAGAAAATCCTGTTTGAAGCATTCACCGAAACACCCCTCAAGCATTAATTCTACACAAACGCACATTAATAGTATAGGATAAATGTACCATGGCAGGGGATAATACTTTAGAAGCACTCAACACATCACTCAGCACATAATTTGAGACATTTCAAAGATGTCCTTAGACAAAGAATGGTGATTTTAGATAAATGTTTTATGTCACAACAACAGATACACAAGCAAATCAAACAAATGTGAATCTGTGCTTTGCCCATGCAGGACAAGCCAGTACATCCATTTTACTGCAGTCAAAGGAAGTACAAGCAATTGAAGGGGCCAGCATTGAATTGAACCTGTTGTATTGCCCTGCATGGGCAAAGCATAGATTTACTTTGGAGACGCCACGAATCCTTAGCTTCTGACGCAGCTTCCTCAGGTGAAGAGGATAGCCACTATGACAGATTCAATTTCACCCTTGTTCAACCTTCATGGAGGGAAATCAAAAGAATATAGACAAGGAGTGGAGGCAAGTTGACAGGGGAAAAACAGTTTTGCAAAGCTATATCACTTTAGATACGAGGACATAAAGAATCTAGAGGACCTGCCGCTGGTCAATGCAGCCCTTATGTGTCTGGATAGGCATCATTCCCTACCTCTTGATGACACGGTAACCTTAAAGGCATACTTGATAGACTGGCGGACATGGATCTTAAAAAGATCTATACATTGGCCAGTTGGGGCATGCAAGCCTTCTATGGCATTGGCATCTATTTCTGGAAGCCTGGATTCCATTTTCTGAGGTAGCAGTGGAGAATGACCTGGGCAAGGCCAAGGTCTTGGCTTAATTTACCAACCTGGTGCTAACAGCTTCATTTATGGCTGAGGTGTCAAATTCCAACAGGTGTGGACGGAGAAGATAAGACAGACATGGGTATTGTCAACCTTCCAGTATGGGCATGCTTGGAAATTCCTCAAACAGTCTCCCCAGTTCTTTATACCATAAAAATTCCTCTGTCCATCTAAGAAGCAGGATGTTCTCTTGACATACCTTGAAATTCTGCTGAATCAAGGAACGATAGTCGCATTTCCTCCGTGGGAACATTTTCTGGGGTCTATTCTCCCCTTTATTTGGTGCAGTGAAACTCTATGTTTTGCTGTAGGACAGCTTCATTACCAACTTGTATGTCTGCCTTTCAGGCTGACCACATCGCCCAGGGTATTTACGAAAGTCTCTTTGGCTCTGGTGATTTACCTGCAGTCCAAGGGATACAGATATACCATTACTTCGATGATGTCTTGCTCCTGAATCAGGACAGGGATGTGTTGCTTTCACACCAAGAGATAACAATCTCAGCAGTGAACAGGTTTGGTTGGTTAATCAACTGAGAAAAGAGCCATCTCATGCCCATTCAGATGCTGTAATACCTCAGAGAAAAAATAGATACTCAGGCAGTGACCGTTGCTCTACTGGAGACCAAGATTCCTGTTATCCTGAAGATGATGGCAACAGCCCAAGGCTAAATCAAGCTCCCATCGGTGAAATGCATGCATCTCCACAGTATCATGACTTCGACCATACCAATGGTCAAGTAGGCCCAGTGGAATCCTCGGCCGTTTCAGATCAGATTTCTGGATTAATTGTGGTCAGAGGATCTTAGGCAGAGCATAGAAATCACAACTCGCATGAGAGTAAACCTGGACTGATGGTTGAAAAGGCAGAATCTCTGCAATGTCATTCCCTGCTGGCAACTCAGTGGCTGGTGGGTCAGTCAGATGCCAGCGAAGTAGGTTGAGAAGCCCTATTCCAAGACCATTGGGCTGAGGGGCTAATGGCCTTTCCAAGCCTCCAAGGTGGTTTTCAACATCCTGGAGTTCAGAGCAGAAGTTCAGGCTCTCCTAGGCTTTGAACATCTAATTCAGGGCAGATTTGTGCTGATAAAGATAGACAATATGATTGCTGTAGCCTACATATGGAAGCAGAGTAACTCTCACAGTCTCTCCCACTTGAGAGAGGTATCACCAATTCTGGAATGGGCTCAGGTCAATCTACACCAGCTATCAGTAGTCTATGTGCCCAGCCCCATGTATCTTCAGCAGACAACCTGTCCAAGAACTGTCCTGAACGAATGGTCACTATTACCACAGAATTTTTAGGACCTAATAGTCTGGTCTTTTCTTTCAGAGGTGGATCTGTTTGCCTCCCCATTCAACATTAAGTTGCCACAGTTATACTCCAGGTCCCATCAGCCGCAAGCAGTGGGGGCAGATCCTCAAAATGCTTTTCCACCAGTTCCGCTGACTCTGAGCTTCCAGTGGAGATTGTGGCAAGAGAGAGTAACAATTTTGAAAGGTCATTCCATATTGGCCAGAGAGGCCCTGGTACCCTCTCCTCCTCTTGTTGAGTGTCAATAAGCCATTCCCTCTGCCAGTGAGATCTGACCTGTTGACCCAATTCATCATCCAGCACCACAAAGGCTCAGGCAGGTGTCCTGGGTCTTGAAAGGCAGAGGCTAATGGATCTCAGGTGCTCTGCTAGGGTCATGAATACTCATAAAAACAAGGTTTTTAAGACAGCACTAATAGTGTCTATAGTAGGGTATGGTGTACATTTGCAGAGTTTGCAGCTGTTCAGAATTTTCCACCAAACTGTGTGCCACGTTTTGATTTTTTGTAGGCGAGGATTGAGTTAGGCCTTTGCATAAGTAAGATTTTGCATAACTTTAGTCATATGTTTGTACATTCATTTGTTTGACCTTCCAAATAAAATAGTTTGTAAACAAAAAAATATCCCAGGCCAGGAAAGCACTTGTACTGACACTTAAGGGATAACAGCAGCAACAGTCACTAGGACCCTGCACTTAGGTCTGTACTCACAATGTTCCTGGATATTTGGATGCCTCCTTCCGTTATCAGACAGACATTTCTCCAGTGAACTCTCCAGGCCAAATCCTCAGTGAAATCTCTTGATTATTTTTAGGGACTTTCAGCAAGCAGACCCTCACAGCTTTGGCATAGCTGGGACCTTGATGAGCACATGTAGAACTTCAGCTGGGCTGCCTGGAAGTGCAGTAGCCTTTCAGGCTGGGAACTTCTCCTCCTGGACAAGATCAGGTCTGCCTCAGGCTCCATGATATTTATGTACTCCCCATACCTTGATATTTATGTACTCCCAGTCAGCCTACTGACTCTGGCTTGATCACTTACTGTACTCCTGCTTGCCCTTATAGTACAATATAATGTCACCTGTTTGTGTATCAAACCCAGCCTGTTAATAACCACAAACTTGCCCGCTTTTTCAGTTACTGAACTCAGAGTATGAGCCAAGATCATGACAGTGATATCACTAATAACCAACATTAAGAGCATGAGCATAGCACTGTGTATACAAAACTGCATGACATTCCTTTGATGTGGGACTGTATAGATTCCATCCAGAGTTGCAACACCATCACCGTGGCAAATATTGTTAACAACAACACTTAGCCTAGGTTCACATTGATGCGATTTTGTATGCGATTTGACATGTCAAATCGCATGCCAAATCGGCGGCAATGGCACCGTCCGAATCGGTGCAACGCCGACATTTCGGTGCTGTACCAATTCCCAAAAGTAGTTCCTGTACCACTTTTGGCGACTTTGGGTGCGATTTCCATAGACATCTGTGCAGAAATCTGCACAGATGTTTCTGAAATTGCCCCCGAAGTCAGAGTGACAGGCGGGTATGTAATCCTGCAAGTTCAGCTGAACTCGCAAAATTGCAATCCCCCAGCGGTGTGAACCTGGGCTAAAGGAGAACTTTTCCAACTGCTTTTTCAGAATACCAAACAGGCTTTCTCCAGCTGTGCTGTTAATTAAAAAGAAAAGTCTTTTCTGCACCGTTTCCTCTTTGACATATCACAGAATAATGCTGCATTGTTCTTTCAGTGCAATATCCTGTGTACTGTCAATATCCACACTCAGTTTAAAGTATTTGTAAACCCTCACTTTGTAAAACAACTCATTCATGTTAAAATAGAAATAAAAGGCAAAACATTTGTTTATAGATATATAAAAAAAAAACATAATAAACACTTTTTTTCCCTTTTTTATAAGTGGTCACATATTCTCTACTCTCAGCTACATATGAGCTGGGGTAGAAACAGCAGCACAGCGATCTTCCCAGTGAAATGCTATGAGGGGGAGGGGGGTGTCAGAACAATCCTGATCATTGAAGGAGAGATCCCAGCTTAGCTAGAGAACTCACCATGCTGTGCTCTCACGTCTAGTGTTGTCAGTTCTTAATAGGAAAACAGAGGGACTGACAGGAACACCATGAATTTCACACAAAGGATGCCATACAACGGGAGCAGGACAAGTAAATTATACAGCAAGACTATGTACGAACGACATATTAAATGAACAGGACGAGGGCAACATACCGTAGGAAACACACTTTAAGTACCACAAGGACAGTCAGGGAGACAAAAGGATAATTCTTGACTGTTGTGATCTGCACTCTCGTGTCGTACCACTCAAGAGATCGATTCGACCCTAGAGAGGAAGTTACTAGTCCTAACAAGACTGTGGGGGGAGGGGGAGTATCGTAAAGTGACCCTTCTAGCGACACGACGACAAAGATGGGGTCGAGTATACATCGACTCTCATCTCTTATACACTGGTGAATATTTTTT
>BLSH010117396.1:80559-93827 GCA_018402905.1 Glandirana rugosa | reverse complement strand
TTCAAAGAATTTGTCAAAATTCAAACTATAACTTGGCTTGAGAAAAATCAATAAAACACTAATGCAACTTAGACAACTCTTCTATGACAAGAGTAATGAGGCACAAACTCCTAGCAAAGAAATTAAAGGAGAAAACCCAAACATCAACACCTCATGAAATTAAAGGCAAAACTGCCATACTTCAGTCTCCTACCTCACACATGGCTCAGGTCTTCAGTGACTTTTATGCAGACCTTTATGCTGACCTTTACAATAGCCCTGATATACCTTACAACCCGTCTATCACAGATCTTCTCCCACGTATCCAGTTATCCCACCTATCTCTTAGGCATGGGTTTCAGGCAAGAAAATCCCTTCAATCACCCAACAACACAGTGATGGTGGGGGAATTCCTCCTGTCGAGTTATTGTGTGGGGGGGGGGGGGCAGAGAGCTGTCTCTGCCAGGAGAACACAGTAGCGGCAACAGGTAACAATCGTATGCTGAAAATCCAACATGCTGGTTGTACTCAAGTCGATCGATGGATTGACTTGAATACTTCACCCAGCCCATAGATGGTTTGAATCTTGGCCGGTCCTTGCTGAGGTTTTGAACCATCTATGGCCAGATTTGGATAGTGGCATACCTAAAATTTCCACTTCAAATTAACATATAATCAACTCAGCTTTTGAGGAGGAAGAAACCACACCTACCTTCAAAACGTTCTGCACAAATCTCCCTACAGCTGATATAAAAAAGTTCCATTCACTACTACTGTCACACATGGTTAAAAAGGCTTTCTCCACAAAGAGCCTTTACTAAGAGACATGAATTCACTCAAGACTTTGTTGATTACAGCCATCCCTAAACCAAATAATGATCATACTCTGTGCTCTAATTAGAGGCCCATTGCCTTAATAAACTCTGATTTGAAAATAGATGCAATGCTATTACCCTTGAGAATTAATAAAATCATCCCCTCTATAACTGATTAAGACCAAGACGGCTTTATGACATTTTGCCAAGCAGGAAACAATGTTAGAAATGTTATAGATCTTACTGGTGTAGCTAACATAGAGAACATAGAAGCCCATCTGTTTAGAAGCAAAAAAAGGCCTTTAATAGACGAGCTAGCCTTCCCTGTTTGATACATAGGACATATAGGAATTCAAGGCCATTGCTTCCGTGCAATTCTGAACACTATTTCCACCGCTTAAGTAAAGACCCCATCAGGGGAGGGCTGGGCCAGGGGGCAGGGTGGCAATTGCCCCCCAGGCCACCCCAACTTACATTCGAAATGGCTGGCGGCCATTGCCCGCTGACAATATTTCTTTTTGTGGAGGAAGTAGGGGCCAGGGGCGCGGCCCCCAACTAATTGCAAGCATAGGGGGGCACCCAGGGCTGGCCCTACCATGGATGATGTCTATTATAGGAGACGGTCCAGGAGGCAGGACTTCGTATGACAGCATCCGCGCCCGGTAAGCAGGATATCCCTGCTCTTTGTAATCCGGCGGCTCTACTCTCTCTGCATTGCAGGCTGCATTGGATGGGCACTGGTGAGGCTGCATTGATGGGCACTGATGAGGCTGCATTGATGGACACTGATGAGACTTCATTGATGGGAACTGATCAGGCTGCATTGATGGGCATCGATGAGGCTGTATTAATGCATTATTTTTGTTAAACCTCCTTTGTTGCTATTAACATTAAATTATGTTACAGCATTGTATTATATTTGTCTTGCTTCATAACATCAATATCCATTATAAAACCCGGTGGCCATGGATGGTGAGCTGATTTGGTGGCTCAATGGGCCACTTGACTGGACTTGCCCCCCAGGCCTAAGGCTGCCAGCTCTCCCCTGGACCCCATATCCTGCATTATCCCAACACTTCACTCTATTCATTAGCATGAGGCAAGACTGCCTTTATCACCTATTTGCCATGTGTATTGAACCCCTCATATTAGAAATGATCCCAATATACATAGAATCCTGGTTAGAAACGGAATTAAGATTTCACTTTTTGCGAATGATGTACTTCTTACTTAGTCTTCATAAGGCTCCGAACCTTTATCAGGTTATAAATTTACAATTTCAAAACTGAAGGCCTTCCACTCAATGCATTGACACAGGCACTCCAATCTCTAATCAAATACCTGGAAGATCACTACATGTAAGTACTTGGGAGTAAAGATCACCCCTACCAAGGACATACTATATAAGGAGAATTTCCTACCTCTATTTTGCGACAAAAATATTTTATCTTTTTGAGACCCTATTGATTCCCATTGCTGCTTAAAATTTCCCATCTTAAAATATTACAAACAGACGTGCTGAGTATTGCATGGAACTACCAATGACATTGATTCCCTAAGATTAACATTACAACCAGATAGCTACATTTCTTTGCTGTACTCCAAGAGAAATATGAACTACTTAAATACGCATTTTGTGAATACTTGCAAATCTGCCATTATGCCCAGACAACAATGGACTCACTACAATTTTGCAAATGTATCCCTTTTGTAGGAATTATCTTGATGGGCCCCTCCCACAAAGGAATAATATCAGATGATTATGAAGTATTAAACACAATTATCCTACAAAACTTATACAACATACTTATATGCAAAAATCACAGAAAACTCTGAGGGAACAAATACCTCTGGAAACATAGCAAATAATATGATCCCAAACAGCTAGAAGCATGATTTGTACCCTTCACAAGGAGAAACCTATATGAAATACTTTTTTATTTCCATTGGTACGAAACCTCAGAACTCCTCCATATTATTAACCAGTGATAGGTGTTTGCAATGCAAAAAGTAACTGGGATCGCTTTAACATATATATTTGCACTGCTCACTCAACAAATCTTACTCAGAATCAGCTGATTCTCTCGTTTATTGAGTATTTGATTCCCTTTTTTCCTAAATTCTACCTAGAGAATTTTACAACATGTCTCCATGACAGCCTTGTTAATTCAAGTATGAAAGTCGTGGCACCTTAAGAAGAACCTAATATTGATGTAAGCCCTTATTTTTACTTATTTAAAAGAGATTTGCACTTAAGCCCTAGTAAAAAGACACAGATCAGTTTTCATCAATTTTTTCTTTCTGCAACAATTTCTCTTTATACACTTTATATTTGCTATATTTTTCCCTCCTCACCAAGGAATATTCTCACACAGTAAATATAAAGTGCAGATCCCTGACTAATATATCTAGCTCAAGGTCCATGAATCTACTGTTATCATTGCCCTAGATAGCCCTTAGTGAAGTAACACAGAAGATTGCACACTGTTGTAGCATTTCATTTGTAGACCACTGCCCTAAAAATGACTATATCCTTGAACAAGTAATGTTATTTCCAAAATTGTTCAAACTATAACTAGAACACGCTATGTTATCAAGCTATTGTCTCTGTTTTACCCCTTCAAAATGCAGACTAATTCTCTCTTCTTTGGAATAACAAAGTACAATATATTGACATAATTATTGTACACATGTAAATGTTGCTTATCTCCTTGCTTTACCTAGATGTTATAGTCAATAAAGATCCATATATACTCTATATATATATGTATATATAAATATATATATATCAGATATTTTATCATTTCAAAGGTCAATAGTTAGACAATTTTCCATTTGGAATTTGAATTTGATAAAGACATCTCAGGACTCCAGGCCTCAAGTGACACCTACATAGCTGCTAAAGAGTTTCTGACAGGACCTGTGGACTTGTTGGTGTAGGTCAGTGTTTCTCAACTCCAGTCCTCAAGGCACACCGACAGGTCATGTTTTCAGGATTTCCATTATTTTGCACAGGTGATTTGATCAGTTTCACTGCCTTAATAATTACCACAGCTGTTTCAACTGAGGGAAATCTTGAAAACATGACCTGTTGGTGCGCATCGAGGACTGGAGTTGAGAAACAGTGGTGTAGATATACCTGAAAGGTCTGAGACGTTTGTAATTTTTCATAGATCAGAGGGAATGCATTTCATCCATCATGGAATCCCAAATATTATTAGCATAGAGATGAAAATTATTCCTTATGTTTGCACTTTGAAATTCATGCAAAATAAAAAAACTGGTATATCCTACCCCGATTCAACAACTTAGGGTCGGACTAAACTGTTTAATGGGCCCCATTTATAGCAGTCATTTTGTGTTTGTACTTGCTGTAATTAGAACAATGCGCTTGTGTCCGAATTCCTAACTGTGGCTCAACCATCAGCTGGTCCATATACCCTCTCTAACAGCCCCAGAGGTGATTGTCCAAGGGGTTAGAATCCATTCCAAGTCTATACCTCTCTTAATTGAACAGCATAAAAAATGAACCCAGGAACTCTTACAAAGGCTGTTTTGAAGAAATCAGATTGCTGACTCAAATCATTTCCAAACCATTCTGTTTTTCTCCATTGATTTTTAAAGCAAACAATTACATTTCTGTAGGTCTTTTTTGTATCAGTGTTTTGTAATTTTACATTTGTACATATTTCTATTCACTGCCCACCTAGGGATATCAAATTATAAAAGGTGGTTTCTTTGTACTAAGCTAAGAATTCATACTGCTAGATAGTATGAGTTGAACTGCCTTGGGTTCTGTGTGAAGAGGGTTCAGAGAACTTCAAAGAAGTTTGGAATGCCGAATCCAAACCCCTTTGAATACATTGGGAGTTGATTCTGCCAAATTAAAAATGCCAATTCTCTGGGCTAATAGGCAAGGGAGAAAGGGGGTGGGGGGGGGTGGGAACTGCCCTTGGGAACCTGTATCAAGACAAAACAATATTTTTTATATTTCAATCAGCAGGGAGCAATGATTTCTAACCAATTCAGCCCCGGAAGGATTTGCCCCCTTAATGACCAGGTCATTTTTTGTGATATGGCACTGCGTCGCTTTGTTGTACCCAAACAAAATTGACATCCTTTTTTACCCACATATAGAGCTTTCTTTTGGTAGTATTTGATCACCTCTGCGGTTTTTATTTTTTTCGCTATAAACAAACAAAAAGCGACAATTTTGAAAAAAATATATATTTTTTTACTTTTTGCTATGATACATATCCAAAAAAATATATAAAAAAAAAACTAATTTATTCATCAGTTTAGGTCGATATATATTGTTCTACATATTGTTGTTAAAAAAAATTGCAATAGGCGTATATTGATTGGTTTGCGCAAAAGTTATTGCATCTACAAATGGGATAGATTTTTGGACTTTTATTTTTCTTTATTGTTTTTACTAGTAATGGCGGCGATCTGCCATTTTTAGCTGGACTGCGACATTGTGGTGGACCCAAATTACACTTTTTGAGGACCAGTGACATTATTACATTGATCAGTGCTATAAAAAAGCATTGATCAATGTAAAAATGACACTGGCAGGGAAGGGGATAACTGTAGGGGGCGATTAAGGGGTTAACTGTGTTTCCTAGGTGTGTCCTAACTGTGTGGGGGCTGGACGGGCAGGGACATGGCAGAGATCCCTGTTCCCGATGACAGGGAACAGCAGATCTCTGTCACGTCCCCTGTCAGAACGGGGATCTGCCTTGTTTACATTGGCAGATCCTCGTTGTGCCTCTGTAGTAGGTAATCGCGGGTTGCCGGCCGACATCGAGTCCGCCCAACCCGTGGGCGCGCTCATGTAGCACGCAGCTGGCGCACGCTTGCCCGCAAATTGCGCATGTGTGGCCAACGTACCATGACACCGATTCGCGCACCCGAGCCAACCTACCGTAGTAAAACTGTGGTGGCTGGTCGGGAAGCGTTTAAAGCACTGACATTTACAAAGGAAAAAGGAGTTTTATATTTCTCACAAATTATATCTCCCTCCTGGCTTCTTTTTTTTAAAAAAAATAGGTGGCACACAGACCCCAAAGTTCCACCCAAATACATAGCATACCCCCAAGGGTCTGTTATGTATTTTGGGGGACCTTTGGAGGGATCTGTGCACTGTGTTTTTTTTGTTTTAGCAGAATCTACAATTCTGCTCATACTATCTAGCAGTATGAATTCTTAGCTTAGTGCAAAGACACCACTTTTTATAATTTGATATCCCTAGGTGGGCAGTGAATAGAAATATCTACAATTTAGAATCTATGACATTTTATTTGCCAGTAATTTAAATTATGTAAATTTTTCTTCTTTGTAAATGTCACTTTTGCTGTAGTACACCCTACAGCAAGAATGAAAAAAACATTTGCATGGATTCCCCCTCCCCAAAAATACACATCAGATCCTTTGATTCTGGTATAAATTTTAAGTGGGTACTTCACACAAAAAAATTCCCCCTAAAAGTCCATACCAGGCCCCAGAGCCCCTTTAGTGAATGACTATAGGATACATAGTCATACTCATTCACAAAAAAAAAAAAAAAGATGTCACCTTGATATAAAGACACCCAAACATTTGACTGTCCTTTATTAAAAAAAAATTAAATCCCCAAATAACGCCCCCTATTGTAAATCCATCGTCAAACATGATGTCCGCTGGCTGCCTTCTCACTGAAAAAAAAGGGAGGACCTGCCATACAGACCAATCATGATGCTACATAAAGATGAATGACAGCTCTCTGAGATGTCATCAGCTATATAAAGGAGGGGGGAATAGTGGTGACATAATTGCCCAAATATGGCCTGTGGCATATTTAGGCAATGATGTAACCTGCTCCATTTCCCGCCCATTTGTTTATGTGGCTGGGGATTCCCAACCATGTAAGTGAATGGGCCAGGTGATGTGAGCGGTTGGTAAGGATGTGGCAGGTGCAGGCACCTGCTGCTTCCTTAGCAACCATTGTCAGCCGAAAGATGTCACGTTCATCCATACAGAATTTTCAAACAGTTAGTATTAGGTTCAAACTTAGATTTGGATCGAACACTGAGCTTATCCCTACTCCTAGAGAGACTGTGGCATTGTGTTATCAGTCAATAAATCAAAAGCATTTTCAAGCTCACCCCTAAAAATTGTGAAATAGTATTAGAAACTAAAATCAACAATCAAATCAAATCAACCACACACAATAAGGCTGCAGCATCTAAGGTGTCCAACCTCCAAATACTGTAATACACCTAGTACAAAAACAATGTTGCACTACATGAAAGGAATACATATCAAATATATAAATAAAGCATTGAGTCTCAAATATATTCCAAGTGATCTTCTGTCCACCCAAGAGTGAAGAAAATTAAATTGGTACTATCTGTGTTTTTTTTTTTTTTTTTTTTAGCTTTTTGGGTTTTTTCCTTTTTTTTCCCCCGTTTTTGGTTTTATCACAGATAGTACCTATTGATTTTTTTTTTACTCCTCAGTGGACAGAAGGTCACCATCACTTGGAATATATTTGGGGTTTAATGTTTTATGTATATATTTCAAATATAATCCTTTGATGTACAGTAGTGCAGCATTGTTTTTGTACTAGATCTTTTGTGTTATTAGTCTCGGTATGCTCAGAATAAATGTGTTGTTTATTTGTAAGAAATTGCATCTTGTTGCTGATTTCATGCATATATGTGTCAGTGTGTGTGTAAACTAGTGTGTGGGAAAAGTGGGATGTGGAAAAGTGATAGCACCAGAATTCTAGCTTGCAGAATAGCTTGGGAAATCTCAGAAGTGTGTGGGAATCATTTGGCTACTGCACAGCCCTTGGAGTACATCAGACTGTATGTATATTTGTATCTACCTGTGTGTCCAGCCAGCTAGATGTAGGGTAAGTTCCTCTACTGGCAGCCAGCCATATTGCAGGCTAAGCTCTCAAATCATTCTTTCTCCACCAAACAAGGTGTATGCTGCAGTTTAGTGAGTCACTATGTGCATAATTTCTTCCTGTTTTTACAGTCGTTACCTGTGTCAAGATTGGGGAACTTGGGGTTCTTGTGGCAATCTTCCAGCATACTGGTCAAATTCCAAAGGTGTGAGATGGATAGTGATTGCTCATGTATCGCTCAGCTTCTTTTGTTACTGTACCCTCGGTACCCCCATCCACGATATACTATTTTTGCACATTCCAAACACGATCTAGGTATTTAAGGTAACCTGTATTAGTTAAATTATTAGGCTGCTAACATGAAACTGATCTGCATATAAGGAGTCATCACTTCACCTGCAACACACTTATTTTGCCAGAGGAAGACCAGCAGCCTTTTCAGATAAAGGATAGCAATGGCATTTATGTCATACAGGTTTATTATAAACATAGGAGAATCCCACAGGAAAAATGTCCCTTTCCATAAAATGTATTGATCAGCATATTTAAGAACAGAAACTGCTACAGTTAACAATTTACTAAGAGTAGGGGGAACACACATGAGAAAGACAGGCAGGAACAAGGGGAGCAAGAAGCCAGTTAGAAGCAGCAGGAAGCAGGTTCCAGGGGACAGGTCTCCAGATCAGGGTACAAGGAACAGGAATGGATCAGGCTCAGGCAGGGACATGGTTTGCAGGGAAAATACTGAAGCCCTGAGCCTCAGTAAAGGATGGGCATATATACCCCCAGCAGTCCATATCAGGTGCAGCCTAATTACCTGTATGGTCCATCCGCTGGGAGACACCCGCTGGTGGCCACCAGAACTACACCCTTTGGTTCTAAAAATAACAGTGCCATCAACAGGTGACCCAAGCAATGAGACAGGTCCTGACACCCATAAGCTGATACCTCTTCAGTAGTGCCAGGTCCTGTCCCATGTGAAGTGATACCAACTGCACTTCACCTCTTCAACTCTACTTCCTCCTCTCCTCTTCCTTTCTCTGTTGGGGTCCCCCAAGGTTCTGTTCTTGGGCCTCTCCTATTCTCAATCTACACCTCCTCCCTGGGTCAGCTGATAGCCTCCCATGGCTTCCAATGCCATCTCTATGCTGATGACACCCAAATCTATCTCTCTACCCCTCAGCTCATTCCTCAGTCTCCTATCACTAATTTACTAACAGAAATATCAGTCTGGATGTCACACCACTTCCTCAAACTCAATCTATCCAAAACCGAACTTATAATTCTTCCTCCACCACGTGCCCCTTCCCCTGATCTCTCTGTCATAATCAATGGCACAACTATCAGCCCATCACCGAATGCCAAGGTCCTAGGTGTAGTCCTGGACTCTGAACTCTCCTTTAAGCCCCACATCCAAACACTGTCCAAATCCTGCCGCCTCAACCTCCGCAACATCTCAAAAATATGTCCCTTTCTAACCAATGACACAACAAAGCTCTTAATTCACTCCCTGGCCATCTATCGCCTCGACTACTGCAACTCCCTTCTCACTGGCCTACCTCTACATAGGCTATCCCCCTTCAATCCATCATGAATGCTGCTGCCAGACTCATCCACCTTACCAGTCGCTCTGTGTCTGCTACTCCTCTCTGTCAATCCCTCCACTGGCTCCCGCTCTACCAACAAATTAATTTCAAAATACTCACAGCAACCTACAAAGCCATCCACAATTTAGCCCCAGCTAAATCACCAGCCTAGTCTCAAAATACCAACCTAATCGTTCTCTTCTTTCCTCTCAAGACCTCCTGCTCTCTAGCTCCCTCGTCACCTCCTCCTTTGCTCGCCTCCAGGACTTTTCCAGAGCCTCTCCAATCCTATGGAACTCCTTACCCCATCCTGTCCGATTATCTCCTACTGTATTGAATTGTATTGTAACTGTACTGTCTGCCCTTATACTGTAAAGCGCTGCACAAACTGTTGGTGCTATATAAATTCTGTATAATAATAATTATCCCGGCTAGTGGTCTCCAGAGTGGTGCCAGCAGCAGGAAAGAAGAGATCTTCAGGTCAGTGTGAGGTAATACACTGGGCATACTAGTATAGGGCTGCTTTCACACTGATGCACTGCTATTTACCCACTCCATGCGTGCAGCACTGTGTACCTGCAGCTTTCCTGTGGGTTTGCTGCACTTAGCCATAGACTTCTATTATATGCCGCATGCAGGAGTTTTGGGCAACTTTCAGAAAGTGCACCACACCTGCAGGATATAATAGAAGTCTATGGCAAAGTGCAGCTAACCCAGGAAAGTTGCAGATGCACTGCACTGCACTCCCGGTGTGGGTAAACCACAGCATATCAGTGTGAAAACAGCCTTATAGGGGGCTCAGAACAGTAAGAGTTCATTCACAAGTGCAGCAGGCACTGCTGCTCCCTGAAAAGCAATCCGAGTGTGTTTAACAGGTTCCTAGGAGGCGATATGTTGCCTCCTCATCACCTGATTTAAACCCATTATTGTTGTGCAATGCACACGATTGCTATGCGGTAGTACAGCAATTAGAGGTTTAAAGAGGAGGTCCAGCCTGGGAACAAATAATTAAAAGTCAGCAGCTACAAATACTGTAGCTGCTGACTTTTAATATAAGGACACTTACCTGTCCAGGGAGCTCGCAATGTCGGCACCTGAAGCCGATCTTCAGATTGGCGCTCAGGTGCTGCCGCCACCATCGCCACTAAGGGAAACCGGCAGTGGAGCCTTTCGACTTCATAGCCGGTTCCCTACTGCACATGCGCATATCGATCTGCGCGTTCTAATTGGCCCAGTGGCAAGAGCAGGAGGAGGGGGTGGAACTTCCAGGAGACGGGCCACAACCGATCTCCCAGAAGTGGGGAAGGGGACCAGTCAAAAAAAGGTCCCCTCTCCACCCTGAAAGGTGCCAAATGTGGCACCAGAGGGGGGGAAGCAAATGAGCGGAAGTTCCACTTTCGGGTGGAACTCCGTTTTAAATCAGGAGTGAGGAGGCAACATTGTACCCGGTGATCTTTCACTTCTCCCATGTTATTCGATAGATATCCACCTCTTTAAGGTTGCCTACCCCTGCTGTAAACTAATGTAGATTTGATTGTCATGTTTAGCCTGTCTCTACTTCTTCAATAAAAATGCATCTTGAACTTTTGTTCCGCAGGAAAAAAATGTGACCTTCAGAAAGCACTGAAATGATAAAACGAATATAACAAATACTTATATTTATTACCTTGTTGTTTTTAGGAGTAAAAATATATGCCTCAGAAGGACTGCTAGTTGTGTAACGTAACATAGGTTCAGTGCAGGTTATTTTGATGACTATAAGAAAAATAAGTTAATGAATGGGATATGATAGCCACCATCTGTCCTAAGGAACGGCAAGAGAGACAGACTACCTCATCTTAAAACATATCCGTGCTTCCTTCTCCTCACTCCGTAGCCACAAAATGACAAAGTCCTCAATCACAAATACCGTTAGCCCTGAGAGTTGTTTTTCACATCCATGGAAGTGGCTATATATCATACTTTCATTTTTTCTTACAAATTGTTTGTGAGGCTTGTAATGGTTTTGTTGACTTGTCCCTTACTTCACTTTTGCTTCTATTCTCAGGAAAACGGTGTTCCCTGTGATTTATGGAAAGATGTTTTGAATAATGATGAAAAGATAACAAGAGGAAGGCTCCAGAATGCTGGTGAGTTGTTAAGGACACAAATGAGGCTCGTTGCCGTACATTGCACCTGCTACAGATTTCTTATAACACGATGTGGATTGGCCATAAAAAAACTAATATATTCTTTTCCATATCTGCGCCATCTTTCTTTCATTGAGGCAGAGTAGCAGCTGCTCACACTCTCCAAATTAAAATGATAATACATGTCATACAGCTTAATTGCTTGAATCATAGACACTCAGTAAAATACAAATTTCCGCAAGAGTTTATTATTATTTTTCTGTAGCCCAAAGAAAGCTACAGAATAAAGATGTTATGCTCTAGAAATGTATTATCTTTAAAGTACATATATAGCCACGGTTTTTCTTAGTTTTGAATAAAGTAGTTTTCTTCCAATCTACTTAAAGTGGTTGTAAACCCTTACATATATCAAATGAAGTGATTGGCCTCAGGTGATACAAAGAGAGGAATTGAGTTGGGCCGAACACTACTCCGGTTTGGTTCATGCCAGAACTCTCAAATACCTCAAAAGTTTGGACCCGAACCCTATGAAAGTCTATGGGACCTGAACTTAAAAAATCAAAAGTGCCCATTTTGAAGGCATATATGCAAGTTATTGGCCATAAAAAGGGTATGGGGGTCCGGGTACTGCCCTTGGGGACATGTATTAATGCAAAGATTTTTTTTTTTTAAATATATAATTTTTTACAGGAGCAGTGATTTTAATGATGCTTAAAGTGAAACAATACAAATGAAACATTGCTTTAAATATAGTGCCTGGGGGTCCCTTTAGTCTACATGTAAAGTGGCATCTGTGCCGTGTATAGAATCTGCTGCAGCAAAACTGACATTTATAAAGAAAAAAAATGACATTTAAATTGCTGGCAATACAATACCCGAAGGGCCTGAAATGGATTGGGGGTAGGGGCCCCCACGCTCACTCACTTTTTTCTATTGCTGATGGCTCATCCATTGTTAAGGACTCAGTGCTTCCCGGCCCACTCCTTAACAACCATCTATGCACTATGCAGTGCACAGTGCATTTTGAGGCGCTCGTGGGGTGAACATGCTGCCAAGCACCCCGCAAATTCGGGTGTTCGCCGAACTGGCAAACAGGTGATGTTCAGGCCGAACTTTTGCTTGGCTCGAACTGTTTGCCGAACTCTAGAGATAAAAACAAATCCTTCTTTATAAGTTGTACCTGTTTATCTGCCATCTTCTCTTCTCTACATCCATTCAAAGTCCAGAATTTAGAAAGCATGTCTGAGCTGTAAGAAAAATGGGGGGGCTGAATTTTGCACACCATGGGGCAGAGAGCTGATTGGAGGGAAGGGACACACATCCCTTCACAAAGCACACATGAACAGAGTTGAGGCTCTCAACCAGCTGGAGCTCCCTCCCCTATCACCTTTTTTTCTCTTGGTGTTAGGAGGAAGACTTGTCAGAAGTGATTCATACTGATGGCAGATGAAAGAAGCAGCAGACAGAAATGACACTTAGTGCTCTTAACTGAGACAGGTAAACAGTTACTTTGTTCATATTTCATGTCTAAGGTGTACAAGTCAATTCTCGTGATTCACAGTAAAGACAGACGACGAAGAAAGTAGACGGTAGTCATACTTAGTGAAGACTGTTCAGAAGGAGGATTGTGGTTCTCTTTTTTTCCACTATCCCCTCCCTCGAGGTCGACCAACTCTCGGAGTTGAGACAAGTACACACGAAACACTTCCCTACACACAGGGAAGGGAGGTTAGTCGAGAGACGGGGTACCACACGTTTTAAGTCGGGGGGGTAAAAAGAATGTCGAGTCTGTACGAAAGATTTAAGACCTGAAACTTACCTACATCTCTTCTCTTCTACCGTCTATTTGTCCATGTTGAATATT